>JAWNMV010000134.1:6280000-6737500 GCA_035043635.1 Drosophila rellima | reverse complement strand
TGTTAAGAATATTATTAATATATGTTATATTATATTATGTAATTCTTGTGACACATAGACTCTAGAGATTTAAGTTCTTTCACAATTATACTTTGATTAAACTCGACACAAAATGAAATTTAGAACAGAAATAGATATAATAAGTTGTCTAACCATACAGAAGTGGAATCAGTCTAACCCTTGACCCTTTTCACTATTTTTGGAATATTAGGAATATTATTAATATATGTTATATTATATTATGTAATTCTTGTGACACTTAGACTCTAGAGATTTAAGTTCTTTCACAATTATACTTTGATTAAACTCGACACAAAATGAAATTTAGAACAGAAATAGATATAATAAGTTGTCTAACCATACAGAAGTGGAATCAGTCTAACCCTTGACCCTTTTCACTATTTTTGGAATATTAGGAATATTATTAATATATGTTATATTATATTATGTAATTCTTGTGCCACATAGACTCTAGAGATTTAAGTTCTTTCACAATTATACTTTGATTTAACTCGACACAAAATGAAATTTAGAACAGAAATAGATAATAAGTTGTCTAACCATACAGAAGTGGAATCAGTCTAACCCTTGACCCTTTGCTTGTGCTCCCTCTTCCCCGCAGAGCCTCAAGAAAGAGATCGATTGCAGCGAGGACGACAACAGCAGCCACAGTAGACACATGCAACCGCGTTCGGCATCAGCTGGCGGCGGACTGGGCGGCGACCTTGATTACCGCGCCTCCCACGAGTCGGTAAGTGTTTAAGGAACAACACAACAATCCCCGATAAACAAGCAACCCAGGCATCCAGCTAAACCTAAAACCCAGCTCCAGAAAAAAAGAACAAGCTCCCAATCCAAAAACAATACAGATCAATTCCCCCAAATTGAAGTATCCCGATCCATTCAGTGAATGCTTTTGCTGCTTCGATAGGTCTTTATACAAAGTTGATTTCAAACAAAACAAAAACCAAAAACAAAAACCCTTTTTTCAAAATTCACTCAAGATAACTCTTTTTTCGTGACCAAAAATTTCACTCACCGATAGAATGCTATAAGCTATGTATCTATATAGTAACTATAGTAATTGCGTAAATACATTATATATAAATACTTGATACACTTTATTTGGCTACACGCTCTGTCTGTCTTTCATTCTATCTCTCTCTCTCTCTCTCCACATTCTCAGAATCGGACAAATCTTAGCTTAAAAACTCCAAATCAGATTCTGTTTTTTTTTTTTAAGTTTAACACAAATTTTATGTACTGCTCTTTCTCTCTCTTTCTAACACTATCTCTGTCATACTATCTCTCTATTTGTCTGTCGTTTATATACCTGCCATTTATATACATTGCATATTTATATATATCTCAAAAAAAAAAAACATAAATATATATATATTTTTTATTAAAGAAAATAATACAAAAAGTAACAAAATAATTATCAAAGCAAAGAAAACAAATCAAAACTCAACATATGTTTTTGCTCTTCGTCGTGTTCTTTGTCTATAAATTTTATATACATACATACTATATAACTATATATTATCAAATATATATGTTTATATATACACATATATATATTTAACCTATACATCTATATATCCTATAAATATATGTATGAATATATTTATTCTTTCCTTATTTTTACATGAACAAATAATCGTATTTATTCAATTTTCTGTTTCATACACAAAGCAAGATACCAAATAATCAAAAAAAAAAAAAAATACCAAAATAATGTTAGCTGTTCTGTTGAATATTTCTCATATTTTTTATATAAATATTTTCTTTATATTATTGTTGTTGTTAAATGTGTAGCTCTTTCTCTTTTTCTCTCTCTCTCTCTCTCTTTACTTGGAGTCTACCAGTATCCGTAATATGCTATCTCTCTCTCACACACATACACACACACACACACCTTCTCCCTTAGACCCCAACCTTATATAGTTACTTACATACAGATAAATATATATATATGTATATATGTATTTATGTATATATTTACATTTATATGTATATATGTGTGTGTGTTTTGTTGCCTGTGCAATCACATTTACACACACACACACACACACTCACACTTACACACAAACCAGTAAACACTCGCTGCAATAAGTTTTCGCACAACTAAATGTCATTCCCTTTTTTCTCCTATTACGATTCGGTTTAGTTTGCAATGCTTTCTAATATAGTTTTTGTTGCAGTGTGTGTGTGTTTGAGACTATGTGTGTGTGTGTGTGTGTGGCTAACGGATTTTGTTACCTCGCACACACACACAAACGCACACATTCATTTTTTACATTGCTGGCAATTTCCGCTTGCAATTCTCTCTTTCCCCTTCTTATCCATTTTGACTTTTTGTCTCATTCCCATTCTCATTTTTTTTGTTTATTCACTTTGACCATGTTGTGTTTGCTTTCTATTTTAATTTAATACTTTTTTTGTGCTATTCTGTTGCTGTTGTTGTTGTTGTTGTTGTTGCAGTTGCATGCTTACTACACTATAATTTTCAATATGGCCGGGTCAAATCAACGCCCCTCCCGCTCACCCAGCCAGAAGCAGAGCTAGTTGACCCAAAGCCAATTTCCGAATGCCCTTTAAATAGTTTGAATATAGTAGCGAATGTTCATATGAATCTGTTCCACAAATGAGTAAAATAAATCAAAAAATCGACAACTCGATTTTTGCGAAATTTTACTCGATAATTTGTTAACGATAAATCGATAAATCGATTTTCATTTTGACAATTCTACGATTCGATAAATAATTTCTCATAAAAAAATATATATTTGGCATTTAGTTTAATTAGTTTTAGTTTTGTGAACTAGTTTCACAGGACTTGACTGATAAAACAAGAGATTGATTTACATTAATCACAATACAAGAGATTAATATAAAGGTTCCAAAATAATCAATGTTCATATGAACCAAGATTTTGTGTTATACACAAACTTCATAGACTTTTCACCACCACCCGAACCATAGGTGATGAGAAGCGCATAGAAAGGCGTGCATTGGGGAATTTGTCGTAGCAACATTTCGTGTGCTGTCGACCTTCTTCTCTGTCGTTTTGCCAAATGTTCTGTGTCCATAATTTATTATACGAGTACAAATCTGCGAAGGGAAATAAAAAAATAATGGACTCCAAGGCAAATAGAAAAATGTCAAATGTTTAAAAGTGAAATACGAAAGGAATTAAAATACAATTCCTAACTGAACATTCGAATCGATTTGCATTAATTTTGGGCTGGATTTTTTCGAGATAAAACTCCTTTTGACAAAATGTTGTTGCATGCTTTTAGGCGCTTATTCGCTTAATGTCAGCGAACGCAACTGTACTTTTCGGCGGGGGGCATGAAAATGTTAAGGACAGTCGAGAAAGGCGAACAAAAACGGGCAAAACATTTAGCTTCCGGCAAATATATTTTCACATTACATTTTCTTGTTTTCTTATTTAATTTTTTGCTCCTTCTTTGCCTTCGTGTTTTTTTCCCTGTTGATCCTTTTTTGACACAATTCCCCCACCGCCCATCGTCGCCCCTTTTGTCGCCCTTTTAAAGCGAACAATTTTTGTGAACAAGCAAAAACACACAACAAAAACAAATGCACAAAAAAATTAAAAGTAGTCGCCGCTGTCGTTTTTATTATATTTCTTGACTCTGACGTGTGCGTGTGTGCATCCTTCTGTGTGAGTGTGTGACTGTGTGTGTATGTGTGTGTGTGTGTGCGTTGCTTTTATTTCTCATATTTTTTTCGCCGTGCTCGTCAACGATGACGGCGACAACGTTGAGGACGTCGCCAGTGCAAAGCAAAAGCACAAAACGCACTTTGTTGCAACGCTTCACGAATTGAAGCGGTGTGGTGGGTCGAGGGGGAGGAGGAGGGGGAGATGCTGCACACGGGGTAATGGACAAAACGAATTGGCAGCTGGTGGATGAAGGCAATCCGAAAGTGAATCGCATTGAAGGTCAGCTTGTGCTGCGAGCTTTCTATCGATAGCACTTGAGTTATCGATAACACGAAGCAAAAGCCACGTTCCTTAGTAGCTATAGCATCTGGACTTCCGTTATAAATTAATTAAATGCATCGGTTACAAAATTATCGAAACATATAGCGATAAAAATGTACAATTGTATACTATGTATTCAATAGACGGACATTAATATTGCAATTAATTAAGCTATCGAAGATATTCAGATTCAGATTCAAACTCGTTGATAACAGCTCTATTGCCACACTCAACACAGGTCGATAAATGTAAGCAAATAATTTACATAGAATACGAAATTACCTGAAATTGCACTCATCTATTAAAGGCATATATCGATGAAAAAAAAACAATGTTTTAAATGTTATCGATAAATTGGTTCGCTGCGCATTTCTGCCGGCCCTTAGGAGCTTAAATTTCCTGACGCGTCATATAAATACGAAAAAACATTTTGTCGCACATAAAGGCATATGCAAGTTATACCCATACACACACACACGCACACACACATGTGCATAAATTCAAATAAAAATTTATCTAAAAAACAAAAACTCAAAAAATAAATATAAAAAAACAACAAAAAGTAGCAGGCAACACACGCGTCTGGAGTCGTTGGCGGCCGTTGACGCTTACACACACACACATCTGCAAAGTGCTACCCTTTGTGTGTGTGTGTGTGAGTGTGTGCGTGTGTGCTATGCAATTCGTTGCCTCCACTTTTGGCATTGCCGCAGAGCTGAGCAAGCCGCATTTGCCGCATCATAAATACTTTTGCTTTTACACTTTCCTTTTTGTAAGTATGTACATATGTACATATGTATGCATGTATGTGAGTCCCGCTCTCACTCTGTCTCTCTCTCTCTCTCTCTCTCTCTCTCTCTCTCTCTGATCTGCTTTGGGCGTCTAGAAATTATAATAATAATAATGGCAGCGCATAAGCTTAAAAGACAAAATCAACGCACAAAACCAACAACTTTTGCTTTCTTTTTCGTTTGCTTTCTTTTTGCAAACACAAACACACACACACACCCACCTATACATGCGCGTATTTAATTTTGAAACAAATACCTTCATTTTTTTTGAGTAAGCCGACTTGTGCCTCATCCACTCTTAAAACTTGCTGTGCCTATCCTCTCTTTCTCTCCGTCTCACCGTCTCATTCCCGCTGCTTGTGTCGTCGTAGTCGTCGTCGTCGTCGTCGTTGCTTTTATGCATTTTTTCGTAGCATACCTTTAGGCTGTGCTTCTCAACTGACTGTCGCTGTGCTTGCATTTTATGCAACGTCATCGTCGTCGTCATCGCTTTTAACTACTCCACCTGCTCCTCCCCTAGCTGCTCCACTTGCTCCTCATCTAGCTGTTCCACCTGCTCCTCATCTAGCTGCACCATTTGCTCCTCCATCTGCTGCTCCACCAGCTTCATTTGCTCGTCTTTGTTGCTGTTAAGCTGCGTATGCGTAATATTTTTTTTCTTGATTTATTTTTGTTTTTGCCTGTTTTATTTGGGCTCGCATAACTTTTGACGGCATTTAGGCAGCTGCATTTCAATTATACAAAATATGAAACACAGTCAATGGAGCTACTGTCAATCACACACACACACAGCCAAACACACACACTCACAACTAGACGCACTCAACAGAAGTACAACGCAGCCCAAACAAAAATCTCGAAACGCAACAAATGGCAAAGCGCAAAAAATATGGCATTGTGTGTATTTATGTATGAATATATATAAATGTGTGTGTGTGTGTGTGTGAGTATATATATGTAAACACTTTGACTCTGCAGACCACGCACATTGCACTTTTATACAGGCGTCCCTGCGTCGCCGTCGCCGTTCACAGCGCTGCCCGGGCATTGTAATCAGTGCGCCGCGTTGATTGCAAAGTTTTTTCAAGTGGTTTTTTGCCCAGCCAGTTTCTACCCCCTTCCCCCCAGCAATTTCACGACATTTTCCCCCAGCTCTCCCCTAGTTTGTTTTTGGGCGTAGCACCATGCGACCCAAGTGACTGTGGGTGGGGGTGGTGGAGGGGGCACATTGAGGGGAGTTGTGAAAGATGGGCAGCAAATTTCATCATAAAGCTGCTAATAGCCATGTCTAAAAATCTGTTTGCCAAATGGCTTAAAGAGTTGGCCAAATAAATGCGCATTTTCATACGCAGCTCTTCAAGTTGATTTCGCCAATTTTCCAATTATAAAATTTATATTCACAACCGTTATCAGATCTCTATAGCCCATTCAATATCATAAACGGTGTAAATATTTGGGAGCACATTTTAAATAGGGCAGCCCAAGGATCTGGGATAATTAGGCAATTCGTAAATATTTTATTGCATACTTTCGGGCTGAGTATTTTAAATATTATCTTTTATCAGTTTTCAGTTAACTCCCCCTCCTCTTAGGCAATGGCAGCTTGCGTTCAATGTCTGACTTTTGTTTCGACTGTTTTTGTATCTTTCAACTGCTTTAGCTCTTTGAATTTTTGTGCACATCGCGGATTTGCATGTGTGCATATGTGTGAGAGAACATGTATATTTTATTTTTATTAAAAATCAGGCAAAAGCGCAGCCAACAACAGACGAAACCCCCCAGCCAAAACGTCAAATATATATTAAAAAAAAATGGAAAAAAATATAAATATATATGTATATTACAAAACTCTTCTGGCAAACGAAACACACAGTCGCACACAAGCACACCCACACACACAAACACAAACACACTTTCGCAAAAGCCCAAAAAAGCAAGCAGAAAAATATTTTGTTGCATATGCGGAGGGGCAAACTGCAGTTCCATATGTGCGCTTTCAAGTATGTGTGTGTGTGTGGGTGTAAGAGTGGGTGTGTGTGTGAATATATTTGCATAGCTCTTCGTCGTTGTTGTTGTTGCTGTTGTTGCATACAAAAAAATTATAACAATACATAATAATTTGAGGAAAATATTACGAAAAAATATTTCAAATAGTCGCTTCCGCTCTAACGGCATCTGCCGCCCATCCCTCAACCTCCTTCATCTGGGTGCAACCCTTTTGCTAAACAACCCCAACCCCTCGGGCATATGTGTGTGTGTGTGTGTGTCTCCTCTTGCCAAATGCGTTGTATGCGTCATCTATTGCGTCTACTTATTTTGGTTCGAATTGTGGAGCAGGAAAAGTGGAACAAGGGATTAAAGGGGGTGGGGGATAGGGAGGTCATTTGAGGGCAACGTTGAACAGGACAGGTGGCAGCTACTCAAAAGACCACAACGAGTTTCATTAAAAATACGATTTTATATTAAAAAATGTGAAAACCAACAAACTGCAGTGAGAAGCGAGAAGTGGGAAGCGAGAAGTGAGAAGCGAGAAGCGAGAACGAAGCTGCTTTAAGTGCAGCGCACAACATGAGGAGAAAGCGAGAGCACAAGAAAAATAAAATGAACAGCGGCAAAACGCAGTTAAATGAAACAACAACAAAAACAAACAAAACAAAGTAAAAGAAATACAATCAAAACAAATAAAAAAAAGGCCGACGACCGTCGAAAATTTTCGTGCAAAGAAGCCAAAAACCAAAACCAGACGCACATGGATCGATATTTGATTATTATTACGACGACGACGATGGTAGGAAAGTCGCAAGACGATGACGCAGACATCGACATGGATGGCTGGACAGTTAGGACGGCGGGACGAGGGGACGAAGGGACGAAGGGTCGAGGGGGCGATGCCTGACAGATGTAGTCAGCACATAAAATTCAATGACAGTGGCAAGACGCATGTGGCATGTGGAATGTGGCATAAGGCATGAGGCATACGGCATGTGGCAGGCAGACTCAGCAAGCGCTTGATGTCTGGAGCGCTGATAATGATTCCATTAGCCAAAAAGGTGGCACATTGAACTTGCAACAGTTCAACGACATGTGTGGCAAATGAAACTAGCATTTTATATGTACAAATGTGCGTGCTGTCACTCCTTCTCGCTCTCGCTCTCTCTCTCTCCCCCACTTCAATTAGTAAATAATTGCAAAGTCAGGCTGAAAGATGCGATTGCTTGATTCGGCCAAGTTGGCCTGCATAATGTGGCCAACTGGAGGAATGGCAAATTGGCTTTCTAGCCACACACATGACCTAGATTGCAGCTGGCATCTGGCAGCTGGCAACTGGCAACTGGCAACTGGCAACTGGCCACTGCCAACTGCTTATTGAATAATGTGCCGCATTTCGTTTGTGGCGACACCCAAAAACCCAAAAAGCGCCACACTGCAATTTGCCTAATGGAAACCTTTAGCAAAAGGTCGTCAAAAAAAGCACAAAAAATAAAATGGAAAATGAAAATCACGCAATAGTAAACGGGTAATTCTATTGCTGCTTTGTAAGTTAGTGGTGTACTCAGTCAGTCAGTCAGTCAGTCAATCAATCAATCAGGCTGACCACTGGGCCAAACTTGAGACGACACATTTCAAGTCATACCAAAAACCATGTCAAATTAAATTTGACTCATCGCACTGGTTTTTGTGTACTAAATTATGGGGATTCAATCATTTGTGATTGATAAGTGCGTGATTGAAAATCAACTGCATTGTTCAGCTAGTCGCAATCGAAGCATATTATCTAAGTTTTCATCGTCATCATCACCATTTCTGATTAATGAATGTTTGAGTGAAAATCAACTGTTCTAATCTGTAAATCAGTCTCATTCAGTTAAAATTGCAACTTTCATTACTTTTGATTGATGAATCAATCAGTTACTAGTTAAAGTTGATGTTTCTGTGCAAATTCGGTTTATTCCATTCCTTGGGAAACTCTTTGAGTGATCTTTATTCAACTGTGAATGACAATTTGTCACTTACATGTTAAAGTTGCCAATCACAACATAAACGGTTTTATTATTTTGACCTTATTTAGGAGCCATCTTCGGAATTTTATCTTATTGATTATTTCTTACTTTCCTTCCTATTGCCACTGTATTCTTTTTATTGTCGAGTCTTTCGAACCTTTTCTTAGTCTTTTTAAATTGAGAATTATTTATGTTTAGTTTTTTTAAACTTTAACTTTGTTAATTCCATCCTAAGCCTTGCCCCCCCCCCCCCCCACCTCCATACACCCACACAATTACACAAACCAATTCACAACTTAAACAAACTGTAGATCTAGCAAATAGTTTATTATATATACTTAAATATTGCATGCTTAAAATACTAATCAACTTATCAACTTCCACAAAACATTATATAAATACCAAAAATACCAAAACCAAATACTAAAAATACCGGAAAGAAGAAAAACCAAAGCAAATTTATATATTTTATTGCGCTTTATAAAAACTGAAAAAACCCCTATAAATCCAAAATTTTTTAATAAAATTATCTAAATTTAAATTGCAATTTGGCTGAAATAATGAACAAAATTTGAGTGCACATGAATTTGGACTATACCCGAGTTGAAAACTATATTCCCCCAATTTGAATTGCCTTGTAATATTTCCAACTACGAATTTTAGGAATTGACATAACCACAATTCGATGCTAACTCCAAATGAAAGCAAATAATATGGAAAATGATTTGAAATAATGCTAATAATAATTTTGCATATGTTTTACTAGTTGAATATTTGTAATTTTCCCAATTTTTCTGTTGTTGAATTACTTAAAATGCTTCAAATACTCATAAATATACTAAATGTATAAAAATACTGTTAATTGTGTAATTTTTGCTACTTATCTTGCTGTCTTTGTCTTACACGCTCTCTGCCTCGCTCTATTTATCTCTCTATCTCTCTCTGTGTCTCTTTATCTACCTTTCTCTCTTTTGTCTTTATCTAACTATTCGTAACTATTAAAATATTTCAATGTGTCAAACTGTGTGTTGTGCTTTTACATACTTATATAATTAATCCAATCCAACAAAATGAAAATCAAACTGAAAACGAAAATGAAAATCAATATGAGAATCATGGAGAAAACAAGTCAAAAATAATGCTATGAAGCGAAGTCTGCAGCCATTTTGCTAGTAAATACTACTACAGCTACTATATCATCAATGCAATCTATAAAACAAGAGGGGTCCAGTAAAAAAATATACCAAACATGTTCTCTGAACGTTGTGCAATTAATACCAAAAAAAAAAAAGAAAACAAGAGAAAAAATAGATACAGAAAAGAAAATTATTATCTATAAAAATGCATTAATTATAAACAAGAATATCGTACTAAAGCGCTTTTGGTGTTTTTTTGTTAAATTTACCATATGACAAATAAAAAAATCAAATCAAGTAAAAAATAAAATATCAAAAATACCAAATACCAACGATACAATTTCGTTTAACAAGCTACAAAAAATACTACACCTCCAAAACTAAATAAACTACAGCTACAAGAAACTAAAATCAAATTAACAACATTGAAACTACACGTACACACACACAAAACACATACACACTCACTCATACACACAAACAACGACATATACAGACACAGATTCAGATACAGACACACAAACTCACACTCACAATAAATACATCCCAATGTATTTTTTTTTTCGATATATCTATGTATTATCTAAATGTGGAACGCTTTTACATAAATCGTTCGTTCGTTGTTCGTTTATGTAAATGGTAAATGTGTGTGTTCTAAGTATATTTTCGATAAGCTAAATGTATTTATTTATTTTTGTTGTTATACAATATTCTATGTGACATTTTTAAATAATACATATACATATATATCTACCAAATATGTATGTATGTGTGTATGTTTATATGTATGTCTGTATGTACCGTCTATATGTCTGTATGTTCGTATGATTTTTCATTGTCTTTAGCATTTGATTTCAATTTCAATTATAATTACAAATACAAATACTAAATTTCAAACATGATCGTTATTATCTAAAGTTCATCAATTGCATACTCTTTAAAACAAAGGAAAATACAAATAAAAGAATACCAATTTTACAGAGCATCAGGTGAGCTAGAAGCTAACGAGTAAACAAGTAACGAGTAAGCACTCGTCTCGTCTCGGCTCGTCTCGTCTCGGCTCGGCTCGGCTCGTCTCTTATTATACGCTCGCCCGTTCGTCGAGGAGTCTGCAAAACGGACGAGAAAGCTGCTCGTTGAAAAGCAACGAGTAAGCAATAAAGAGCGAGAACAAACAGACAAGCGATAGGAAGCGGCTTTTGCCTTCTTTTGTTATTGTTATTTTTCTAGTTGAGTTTTTACGGTCTTTTCTTTTGCCTTGATTGAGTTACATTTTTGGCCAAGATATTTACCTAACTAAATTTAACTCTTTATATTGTCTGTGTGTGAGAGAGAGTATGTGTATGTGCGTGTCTGTTGTTATTGTTGTCGTTGTTATTGTGTTTTACTTGTTGATGTTTTGTACCTCGATGTTGTTCAAAGATTGTTGTTAATTTTTATTTTATTATTTACTGTCTCTGTCTCTTTCTCTATTTCTGTTTCTATTTTTAACTCTATCTCAATATATTTCTATATATTTTTCTAAATGTCTATATTTTTCTATCTCTAACTCTGTCTATCTGTCTAACTCTTTTTGCAAACTATCTATCTTGCTCTGTCTGTTTTAAATATATAATATACTCGAATATATATATATATATATATATATATATATATACATAATATATGCCTCTCTGTACCATATAATTCATCGTTGTTGTACTCTAAAGCTATTTACAATATAATACAATCATAAAAAAAAATTAGTTAATTAATTCGAGCGTTCAACAAATATTATAACTAAATATTGTAATCTCTTTATTTGGCATATTATATGTATATGTATAAGCCTACCGATCTGTCTCTTACTTTAGGTATAGTATATGGCATATATAAATAACACTTGCATACACATATATATAGTCTATGTATATGTATTTGTATTTGTATAATATATATTTATATATCGACTTTATCGACCTGATTACCTATTCGTTCAAGCTTCGTTCTGATGTGTCGACCCTCGTTTAGTGGCATTGCCAACAGCAAGTGAATGTGTAGGCGTTGCCAGCTTTCATTAGGCGTTGCCAGCAGCTGCAGTAAGAAGCCAGTCAGAGTGAAATTTTCCTAGACATTGGCAACTCGTTTGAGGTTGGTTCAATCAGGCAAAAGTTTCAAATCCTTATAGCCGCTTTTTCGGTCTCTTTCAAGTCCTTGTGACTTTCTTTAAGCAGTGGGTTCCCTTCTTGTCTATTAGCTTCAATTGGCAACAGATCGCTCGTCGTTTTAATTTATGTTTCTTCACACCAATGTTTATTTTGTTTTTTTTTTTTATATATGTATTTAATTTATATTTGTTTTGTTTCTTGTTAATTTTGTCAAGAAGTTGATCTACGTTTTTTTGAGAAATGGCTGTGCATAATGAAATCTCTTTTCGGGATCATATAGAATCCATCTATTACTCAGCTGTCAAGCTACACTATGCTTCAAAGCAAAAGACTATCCACATAATAAAAGAAGACTGAAAAAACTGGAAAACTTCTTGAAAATACTTAAAATTTAAATTTGTTCAACAATTAAAGAATTTCATTTTGTCTGAGCTGCATTTTAATTTAAAAAAAAAAATAAAAATTTATAATTCGATAATTTGAAAAAAAACAAAAAAAAAACAAAAAAGATGATGATTTGGCCTAAATTGAAAGCTACGGAGCTGAGTTTGTTTTCTACTGTTACGAAAATGTTGTATGTTTATTTTTAATATATTTTTTTCAATTGTTTTGTTGGACTCTTTTATGTTACCGAATTGTTTATTATATTTTTCAAAATTTCTTTTAAGCACCTTTTATGATATTATTATTTTTAATCAAATTGAATCAATCAAAATTAACATACGATTACAACGAATTTTGGACGCAAAAAATTGGCAAAACTAAAAGAAACCGAAAAAGTTTTTTTTCTTCTTGTTTTTGTTTGTTTGTTTCTTTTTTGGTTTTTGAGCGCATAAGTAAAAAACGCAAAGAAGAACTAGGCAAAGTACGTGGTGAAAAACTCTTTTTTCAAATTCAATTGCGATTTTTGATGAGAAAATTTTCGTTATGTTTTTTTCGATTTTTTGCCAAAACACGATTTTGTTCACAATTTGTGAGGAACAAAATATAAAAAAAAGAATACAAAAATTGACTCGCGCGTATCAAACTTTAACAAAATTCTTTTGCGACGAGTGCAAAAATGCAGAACGTGAAATTTAAGTTAAACATTTTTAACAATAAGTTTGTATCAAAACCAAAAAAAAACTATGTTACAAAAACCAAAACTTACAAAAACACAAATAAAAATGTAAAACTGAAAACAAAAAAAACAACAACAACCAAACAAAAATATAAAATAGATAAAAATATCAAAACCAAATGCTAAAATAATATTATAAACGTACGATTATGTGACGTTTTTCGAACGACGCCCAAACAAAAATCGAAATTCAACTTCTTGAAAACAAAACAAAAGCAAAAGCAAATATTATACACCTGTATATATCATTATATATATATAGAAATTATAGAAATGCAAAACAAAAAACAAACAAAAATCAAATAAAATTATAATAAAGATAAAAAGCAAGCAGTTATAGATAATAAACAAGAATTGCAACCAATACACAACGAAAGACATGCTGAAACCCCCTCTTGTTTTTACTGGCATCCTGTGCCAAGTTTAAAGATATATATATTCATCTATAAGGCTAAGAGTCAAGAGCTTAAGGCTCACGCATCCAACAATAACTTTAACTGTAATTGTAACTGTAACTGTAATGTAACTGTAACTGTAACTGTAACTTTCAAAATGGTAGCAGAGGCGCAGAGCTGAGAGACCGTCGCCATGTTGAATTCCGGCAACCATTTTGGCTTTGCAAAACTAGTTTCCACTCTACTTCAATAATGATATCATATTATTCTTTCTTTCTTATTTTTTTTGTTATTCTTTTTTTGATTTTTGTTTATTAGTGTTTCTTCCTTGCCAAATAAAATTTAACCTTTGTATTGATTATTTGTTTTTTTTTTTTTTCGTATCTTTCTCTCTGTCTCTGTACCTCTCTCTCTATCCCACTATATCTATCTTTCTGTCTCTCTCTCTCTCTCGCTCTGTCTCTATGGCTTCTTTCTTATATATATGCGAAAGCGATAAGAGGCAAACCTTAAAGTACAGCTAATTTGATTTTGTAACTGTAAAATGTATTCTTTTCTTGGAGCGATTGCTCTAAATAATTAAAAAAAAAAAAAAAAAATAGTAAAAGAAGAAAAGAATTTGTAATTATTATTATTCCCTTTTTTTATTGTTTGGTTTCGATTCAGATTCCGTTCATTTTCGTTGTATTCATTTTGAAGCTATTACTATCTCTCTCTCGCTCTCTCTCTCTCTCTCTCTCTCTCTCTCTCTCTATTTCCCTCTCTAACTCTATGTCTCTCTATAACTTTCTCTGTGTCCTTGCTACCTGTCTATCAAACTCTGTCTCTCCTCTTCTCTGTCTCTTAAAGTAAAAGTACAACAACTAAAAATTATGTAAACAATTTGTGCATTATTTGTTTTTATTTTCAAATGAATTCAATTAAATAAAATTAATTTTTTCGTTGTTTTGTAAAGAAAACAAAAGCTAAAATAAAAGAACCCAAGTAGTTGACAAAGAAAACGAAGAAAAGCAAAAATGAAAGAGAAGCGATAACAAGAATGATATCAATGGCACTCATATCGATAAACATATAAAGAACTAAGCAAATGAACTAAAAAACTATCGATCGATCGATTGCAAGCAAAAACTGAAACTGAAAAATGCTAAAAAAAAAAAAATACAAAAAAAAAAAAAAACTAAATACGAAATAATGAAACGTAGTAAAGAAGTTGATGTTGGATTTTTGTTTGGTGTTTGTTCCAGGAAACGTCCGAATCGCCCCAACAACACGCTGTGGGCGTTGGCGCGGTCCTCGGCGGCGGCTTGAGCAGCAGCAGCAGCAGCGCCGCCGCCGCCGCCGCCGTTGCCGCCGCAGCGGCCGCTGCCCATGAGCAGCAGCAGCAGCAGCCGCTGCCGCTGCCGCAGCCGCAAACGTCGCCACCGCCACCGTTGCACCTGTGCATCTATTGTGGCGCCGCCTTCTCCAACCAAAACAAACTCACGCGTCACGTCTTATCGCACTCGCTGAAGACGCTCGAGTACCGGGAGCCGAGCGCCCACGCCGCCCTCCTTCACTCCCAGCTGCTGACGGCCCACGACTTGAACATGGGCGCCCTGGCCCAGGCGTTCCCCTTCCAGATGAACGCCGCGTTGGCGGCCAGCGCCGGCAGCAGTGATCCGCAGGAGCAGGCGGCCGCTGTGGCCGCCGCCTTGGGACTCGAAATGGAGATTGCCATGCACGGGGCGAGTTGTACATTTCAAAGTTTAACCGCCAGTTGCCTGGAGGCAGCCGCCGGTGGCTGTGCCCCCGGCTCCAGCGGTGCCAGCGGACGTCTGGGCTTAGCCGGTTCCGGCTCATCGACATCCGGAAATGGCGGCATTGCGGCCACATCCGCCAGCTTGCTGCTGGCCAGTGGCGGTGGTGCCAGTTCAGGTGGTGGTGTTGGTGTTGGTGGTTGTGGCAGCGGCGGCGGCAGCGGCAGCGGTGGCGGCGGCGGCGGCGGCTCATCGTCGCCCTCAACGTCCGCCGCAGCGTCGGCAGCGGCGCAGTCCGGCTCGTCGGCCGCCTCGTTGCTCGGCGCGTCAAGTGATCCGAATAGTGTTGTCATGTGTAAGTTCTGTGCTAAAAGTTTTCCCGATGTTACATCACTGATCACGCATTTGTCGGTACATACAGGTGATCGACCATTTAAATGTGAGTTTTGTGGCAAAGCGTTTAAGCTGCGCCACCACATGAAAGATCATTGTCGCGTGCACACGGGTAAGTTCTTTTGCCACCTTCCGATCCGCCAACTGGATCAATTTCACTATATACACACACTCACACACTCACACACACACACACACACACACTCACACTCACACACTCACAAATCCATTTATCATCCATGACATAACCACACTTTTCATAAAGTGTTCACTTGAGAGCATAAAGCGCCTTTTGTTAGTGCTCAAAAGCTCTCAAAGCTTACAGTGTGCCAGAATTTGACAGCCAAAATAAGCTAGATTTCAATTAAAGTGCTTAAATTAGCTTAAAAAAAAAATAAATAAAATAAGTATTTGTAAAAGCAGTTAAACTGAAATAGATCAAAATATAAAATAATATTTTAGCGTTTTTATTAATTAAGCAACATTAACATTTTGAAATGAGCGGAAAGCTTCTTTAGAACATTAGCATTCAGCGGGAAATAAGCTACATTTGTAAAGCTCTTAGCTTTAATTATAAATAATATTTTTTTTTAATTAAGTTCAATCCGCGGCATATGCTGAGTTTTCAAAGCTCATTTTCATTCAAAAGTCAAAATAACTTGTAAGCCAAGGAACCTTTCAAGTTTTTCATCTCTCTTATTATTCTTGTTTTCAATTCAAAACAGTAAATAGCTAAAGTTGAGCTTTTATTTAAGTCAATTCAGGTAAGCTTTCAAATCAGAATTTCTCTCTTTAGCCCAATTAAAAGACTTTTAGATAGCTTAGAAATATGAAAGCTCTGCCACAGAGGCTTTAAAGGCAACGTGAGCTTTTCAGAACACACTCACTCATACACACACTCGCACTGGCACACTTACACACACACACACACACACACACACACACACGCACACATATTGAAACATTGCTAGACATGATAAATAAGTAGTTTGCATACAGATATCTGACATATTGCAATTCCTTCTATGCTCACACGGCACATTTTGCATTGGGGCGCTGCAGGTGAACGTCCCTTCAGGTGCCACATGTGCGGCAAGACTTTCTCGCGCTCGACGATCCTCAAGGCGCACGAGAAAACGCATTTTCCCAAATATGTACGAAAGTTTTTGTCACCCAGCCCGGTCGATACAAAGGATGAGCTACCGCAATAGTGAAACGATTTTAGTTTGTTATTAAATTATTATTATTATTACTATTACTATTATAATAATAACAACAATAACAACAACAACAACAACAACAGCAACAACAGCAACAACAGCAACAGCAGCAGCAGCAACAACAACTATAACTACAATTGATCTGAAGGAGACAACAACAACAACATCAACAGCTGCAGTTAGAATGAGACAGAAACAGCAACAATTTTTGACTTACTTAAGCGAAAACCGCAAAGCTTAGAGACAAACAAACAAACACACACACACACACACACACACACTGACAAACAGACACCTACACAATATGTATATATTTTATTAATTATACAAATAACTAAAAACGAGGCAAAAACCCACACAAAACAGCAAATAGAATTTGCTCTTTTTAACTGAAGCGTAGAGCGTAGGAAAGAGACAACAATATACACACAGAAAGAAGCATATAGAAAGTGAGAATACAAGCATATACATATATACATATATAAAACTTATATGTATGTGCATATATATATATAGAATACATAAACGCGATATATAGCAACATATGTCAAATTGTTGAAATTTATACCAAGAACAATAATATTTTTTTTATGCAACTCACACACATACACACACACACACACACACACACTTTTTTGTCTCTATTATTAAATTAAATATCAAATGCGACGAAAAAGAGCAGAAGAAGAAAAAGTAGACGACGATGAAGAAGAAGAAGAAGCAAAAGCTAAAGAAAGCAAAACAAAATATGTTTAATTCTAATTTTAGTGCGAAAGTGAAACCCAAGCAAAAGTTTAAGCGTTGATCATATATACAATTTTTTTTTTCTAAAAAATAAATTTTAGCGAACAAGTGCAGCGTGAAAGTTGTAGCAGGAATCTAATTAAAATTGTTATACATATGCATATATCGAATATGAAATATTTATATAAATATATGCATATGTATATGCATGCATAAGAGAACGTAAGACATATATACATAAATGAAAATCATATAAAAAAAATATGCAAAAAGATAACAGAAAAGCGATGGTAAAGTAAACAATTATACTAAATTATAATGATACATATATATATATACATTTATATATATACATATATATATGTATATATGTATACATATATATGCATACGATATATAGATGATATGATATAGGAAAAGAACAGTGAACACGTGATGTAACTTTTTAAGTAACGATTATCATGATGAACATCATGATATTGATGGCAAGAGATATTACCGAGATGATAATAAAGAGAAGAAGAAAACAAAAACAAAAACAAAAACAAAACCAACTAAAGTTAGTTTTAAAGTAAAAGATCTGCATACATAGGTACGCGCATATGTACTACATACATACAAACATACATGCATACACACATATATATGTATACATATACATATGCATATGCATATAAATATATGTACATATGTGTTAGCAAAGCAAAGTGAACTGTTGACATAATTTATAGCATACTTTTGTGCGGTCTTCATAATAAACTCCTGGCTAGAAGTGAAAACAATGCAAGGCAACTGGAACGTATAAATTCCACATACATATCCCCACCCTCTCACAGACACACACACACACACACACACACACACACACACACACACAAGCACACACCAATACACAGCTAGAAGATCGGCTTCTTAGGCTTATATTAGCCCCTATCCAGGTACATATATACATACACATATATATATAAATTGAACTAGTACCTAACGCGATACAACTAATAGAGAGAACTTGCCCAACATTTTGATAGATATGTAGCAATTGTTAACCCATCAATTGGGGGCTCAATCTGAAGACGCATAAATAATTAATTAAATATTCAAATTAGCCAACACACACACACACACACACACACACAGACACTCTATATGCATACATACAGGTGTACATAGGTAATTGTATATATGTATGCAAAATAAAACATAACTAATTTTTAGCCACATATACATACATTTACAACCTAATATACAATATATGTATACATATATCTATCTATATACAACATTTATATATACGTATATAAAATGTATAGAAAGTGGACTAGTAGAAAACGGAAGTGACATCTAATGTGAAAAAAAACACAAACAGCTAAATTCGAATTCAAATCATGGAATACAGACATACGCGTGAATTATGCAAAGCAGCAGAATTACATAGAATATCTGTGATCTTAAATATATATACATACGATACACAATAACATATACACATATAAATATATATATATATATATACATATTTATATATATATATTTATCAACTTATAGTATGAGCCGTGGGTAAAACAACTAAAAATTAGTAGACACAAGCCCAAAAGAAAATACTTATAAATGCAGCACGTGTAGGGACAGATTTCAAGCTAAATATGCCTAGACTTAAATATCATACGCTATACGCACCATTTTCCGTAACAAAATCTATTATTTTTTACTCAACGTTTTGAAATTTTTAGATCGTATTTTTCAATTATTCTTCAAAGTTTGTAACATTGTTTATTGACTTTGTAAACATTGCAGGAACTTTTAAAACATTTGCCGACATACTTTTGAAATTTATCTAATTTAGCCTGGCAATAGCAGTCAGCTACACACACTCACACGCTCACATACATCGACAGATCTACGTTCGCTTTGTTTGCAAGATTTTGTTGCCTACTTTTTGGGGACACTTGCCGTTAAATGCCGCCAAATGCTTAAGGATCAGTTTACCTTGCTTTGAACAACAACAAGTAACAATAAGAATCAGTTAAAAATATTTACATATATATATGTTTGTATATATATATCTATACATATATCTTTTTTTTGTAGTTTTGAGTTTTGTAAGATGAAAACAAAGAAATGGATAACAAACTTTGGCTAAACATTTGCAAGTATAAGAAAACATTGCTAGTTCTTAAGCGAAAGAAAACAATGTTTTGTTTTGTGTTATTATGTTTATCCTAATTGCTACGAATATGAATTATTATTTGGCAACACACGACGTGATCGAAATATCGCTGATCGCAGCTCACTGATCCCTGATCGATTCCCGCGAGAAAACGCAACAACCTGCTACACAATTCATCCGAAACTTTTATTATAGCCCCAGAGCCTGTGTATATTGAAAGCGACACTCAACAACAAAGCAAAAAAAAAACAAACAAAAAACAAAGATATACAAATCGATCTCAAAATTATAACAAGAAACAAATTATATTATAAAGTATAAAGTATGCACGCTCATTTGGGGCTCTGGCCAGACTATATAGAAGACGTGAGGCGGCCGAGGGCATTATTTTGGGATCGGCTTAGATTTCCGATCTGATATTGTTAACAACAGGTAAAAGCAACAACAAAATGCGCACATTTAAAAGCTAAAAACTTAAACAAAACGCACGCTAGACAAAATTCAAAATTCTAAATTTTAAACCAAAACAAAAGAACAAAAAAAAACGCAAAACTTTTTCGGCAACCAAAACAAAAAAAAATTGAAACGATAAGAAAAGAAAACCAAAAAAATAAATAAAAACTTTGGATTAAACAATTTGGCTGTGATAGCATTAAAAAAAAAAAAAGTAAATAACAAACAGAAAATGAGCATGTGTATAAGTATTGAGAACACAAAAAGGTAAATAAATCAAAGTCAATGTAATGAAAAGAGATTTTCGCTTTGCATTTTGAGAATGTTGGTAAAACCAAATGGCGCCATGCAAATTTTGTTGTTGGCTTCTTTTCTCGCAGGGAGCGCAGTATTAGAGAAAAACAAGACAAGACAAGACACAGAAAGTGAAAGTGACAGTGAAAGTGAACACAAGGAAAATGATAAACCCAACAGGCATCAATTCGACATTGTGATGTTAAGAATATTTGCAAATAAATAAAAAGAACAAAAACGAAAACAAGTTTTGCATAAAAAACAAAAATATTGAAACTAATTATAATACACATGAACATAATCATTAATATTATAAAATAAAATATGAGGAATGCAAACAAAATTTAACGTTTAGGAACAAAATAAAACCAAAATTGTGATTTTCGGCCTTTTAGAAACAAAATTATTAAAACAAAAAAATACTACTCAATAATTAATTAAATTAACAATTAATAAAACAAAAACAAAAACAAAAGCAAAAAACAAAAAAAAAACCATAACAAGCAAAGCTAAATAAGGACGTTCGCTTCTCTAGCTTCGGCTTAAACGAAAATTTATTATATGTAGGAACAAAAAGAATCGATTTTTTTTCTTTTTTAATATTAGTTTTGTAGAAGCCAAAATGCGCCCAGGCGACAGCCGCGTCAAATGTGAGAGAAAAACATTCCAAGCAAAGCAAAAGCAAAGGGTAGAAGAATTTTAGACGGGTTGCTGCCAGTTTCGACCGAAAAATATGTGGAATGGGAAGAAGCCAGCGCATTTCGATCACACAATTAAAATATATTTTTTTTTGTTTTTTTTTTTTTAAATATTAGCATTATTCTTTTAAAATTGAATAGCTACTTTTGATTTAATTATTTCGACTGCACTGACAAACCAACAACAATTAAATGTTTTCAAGTTCTGTGTCTCTACGAAACAAAACAAAACAAAACAAAAAAAAACCAAACAACGTAAAAACAATTTAATAACTAATTATTGAATGTTTTTGTTTATATTATATATATATATGTATACTTATTAAATATTTTTTTGTCATATCTCTAATTTAATGTGTAAGCAAATGTTATTATTATGATTATATAACACTTATTGTACCAACTTATATGAAATTTTTTTAGCTTTAGCGCAAAATCAGCAAAAAGAAAACGAAAATATTTAAAACATGGCAACAACCTTAAGTTTCTTATTTCATATTTCTGTTCTGAATGTACGCGTATATCCAAATCAATATTATAACTATGTTCGATGGAAATACACACATACAAACATATATAACAACAACAATACACATACACACACACACACACAATGAATTTGTCAGCTATATGAGAAAAGCCAATTTTAACCAAATTATTGTGACATCTACACCAACAAAACAACAAAAACAAGAAAGCAATCAAAAAAAAAAAAACAAAAAAAAACACAATAAATGAAAACAAAAATAAATACAAAATTCAAAAAAAAAACAACAGCATTTCAAGCAAAATGACGTTTTGGGTTATTCTTATTATTATGTATTATTATCGAGTTATTACATATTTGTCCATATTTTTTTCGCAATCATTCCATTTTTCACATATCATTCAAAATTCATTGTGTTACATCGTTCACTTCATACACACAAACACACACATGCATACATATATCATAATGTTCTTTATAATTAATTCTTTATGCCTAATTTTTTTAAGTGTAGTGCCTAAGTTTGAGTTTTTGTAGCCTTTAAGTTGTGATCAAAAGTTCCTTTTTTTGGTTCCCCGCACCGTGGGCATTATGTTCAACGATTATATTTTGTATCTATTTATTTTTATTTTATTTTTTTTTGTTTACTTGACGCCATTTGAAAACGTTTCAACAAGTTCCTTGACGACAGCAACAAAACAAACGAATACAAAAAAAAAAGAGAAAAATAAGAGAGGAAGAAAAACTCAATTATAGCAAAATATACAATAACAAATCAAACACAACACAACTGAGAAACTGCAGTGAATTCTTCAGTTCTTTCCATTGTTATCATCACTTAATTTCAATAATTTTTGCTTGTTTTATAATTACGTTTTTTGTTCCATTGTTGCCAGGTTTTTTATACATACTCATCTATTTATAATGAGAAGCCAAAAGAAAAAGTACTGCTTAAGGTAAAACATGCTAATACAAATTTTTAGTCAAAATTTTATCAAAATTTAAAAAACAAAAACACTTTTTAGGCAAACAAATAAGAAAAAATGTAGAGCGCTTTAAAGAAAAAAATCGAAATTTAAAAAAAAAAATTATAAAAGAAATTTTCAGCGAGTGTTTTTTGAGTAACTGTAATGAGCACAGTACAGATTAAAAGCACGAAAACAGCAAATTACCAGCTCCAACCGAATTAGAAACAAATGTATTAAAAAAGATAAGAAATCTTTAGAAATCTTAAAACGAAAAGAAAACAAACGCAAATACTCAAAACAACAAAGGAGGAAAAGAATTGGAAAGTCAGGCTTCAGTTCAGTTAAAACGCTTTTAGTTTTTCCTTGTTTCGAAGTAGAGGCAATAAGAAAAGCAAATCCGAAAGCAGTGAAGAAAAGAAAAAGAAAAAAGTACAGACAGACACAGACACAGACACACATACAAAAGTGAAGAAAAAGAAGAAGAAGAAGAAGAAGAAGTACTTACATACATATATCATTAGGCGTACTGCAAAAATGCATTTTAATGGAAACAGGAATTTAAATTATCTATATACAGAAGAAGTAATAGAAAGTTGTATAGTATATACACAAATGTATATACATATATGGTACATACAATAAAAAATACTATATATACATACATGCATATACATATATTTCGAGTAACCAGAAATAAGCAAAGCAAGTTATTTATATATGAATCTATATATATATATATATAAATCATTGCATATGAACCTACACACACACAAACACCCATAAATATATCCCCCTCCCCCCCCGCCCCCAAAAAAAAAAAGAAAACAATACATAAATCGAAGCTAAGTATGCTTAATAATTATAAACCCTGTACAGCAAAGAAAAGAAACCTAGAATCTAATTCTAAGTGAGATCGGCCTGAGTACACCCATATATAAATAGCGATAAACCAGATCGAACAGAGACGCAAAGTAATGACAGAGAAACGGAAACGGAAACGGAAATGAAAGACAACCCAATCAGGGTTGCCCAGCGCGAAAAGGACAGAAACATTTACGCTAGATTTGCAGATACAAGTCGAATTTATATAAATACTTATATACCATAACTATACATACACACACACTTACTATGCAGTACATATTACTATCCCAAAAAGAAAAACAAAACAGAATACAATCTACTGATAATACGTAATTAACGTAACAACTTTTGTTTCGACTCCGCATTCAACGAGAGGGAGAGATCAAATTTTTCGTCAAATATCTTTCGATATATTTGAACTCAAGGCTTTGGCACACAACAATTAATAATTTGGTATAAACAAATCCAAAGTAAAATATGATAACACAAAAATCAAATGAAAAAATAACTGGAAATTACAAAACTAAATTCAAAACCAAATTCAAATTGAAATTCTAAACCCCAACTCCAAACACTCAATAAAAAAATACAAGTTTCGGCAAAAAAAAAAAAACTATTTCAAAAACTTGTTTCGGCAATAATTTTTTGAATAATTTCCTTTTCATTGAATAACATGAGCAGCAGCAACAATACATACAATATATAAATAATAGTGAATAATTAATTTAAAACAAAAAAAAAAACAAAAGTAATTCAACGTTGTTTTTTGGTTTTGTATAATCCTTTTAATTTCTTTCGTCTAGCAGAAAAATGCTCAGGGTAAACACAGATTCTTCCAATACAATATAACTAAAGAACAAGAACAACAACAACAACAAGGACAACTGCAACAAGTTGCAACTGCAAGCAATATTTATATATGCATATATATCTATGTATATACATATATACATATACATCTATATATAAATATACAATAAACATATATATACAACAACTACAACAGCTACAATAACAATAGTACCAATATTTAAAAGACGACAAAAACAAAAACAACAACAACAACAACAACCAGATGGCTGCAAAATGCTTTTAAATGCATAGATTTATAACTATTTTTTTAAATTGATGCATATTTTTTTAAACAACAACAAATCAACTACATAATTCAATTATACAACAACAAAAACGGATAAGCAACAACAAAAATAGAAGCAATTAAAAGAATGATAAATCAACTAATAAGAAACCGCATACCTATTTATAATACAAGCAACTTATTTACACAATCAAACCATAAAATAAAGAAAATATAAAAAAAAAAAAACTTTAAAGTATGCGAATCATTTTCTCATTTATTTATGCTACATTTTTTAATTCTAATAATAAGAAGAAGAATGATGATTGGAGAAGCAAGCAAACAAATTAAGAAATAGTTCAAAATAAACCTGAAGATACTAAGTAAATGATAAAATAAAAAAATAAACAAAGCTGTTAAACAAATACTTATCTTAAATACCTAATTCAATCCCAACCAAATGCCTTCTTTACAGTCGTAGCGTAATTGAAAAAACCAACAGCAACCAATCCAATTCATTCTACATTCGATTTCAATTCTTTCGTTTCGTTCATTGATTTTCAACGAAATGTGCTGCAGTTCAGGTGTGCAGTATGTGTGTGATGTGATGAACCGAACTAGTTCCAAGCAGGTCAATAGACAAATTTTGTAAGACAATAAACCGAATAGAAATATACATAAATAGATACACACTCACAGCTGCGAATTGAGTATAAATTCGCGTTCACATATCAATTGATTCAATATCACGTACATAGTTCAAATAAACTAGTTCATCGACTAGCTTTAAAAGCCAACTAACTAACTGGAACTAGTTCGCATAATAACACAATTCTCGATAATTACCCAGCACTGCACTGTAGCATATCATAATACAGTTATGAGAGAAAGTCGGCATAGCCGACGACTGAATACCCTTGCTGTTAATTATCGATAGATTGTTCCTAAGACATTCGTTGTCTTTCCGATTGTTCTGCTGTATTATCATATCATTCAAATAAATAGATAGATATCTCAATGATTTGTAGATCAAAGATAATAATAGAACTTTTGCAAGGGTATTCGAAATAAGATAAAACAAACAACAAAAACAAAAAAACCAAACCAAACAAAATAACACAAATGTACCCTGTTGACAGAATGCCTTCATTTACATGATCACATACCATACAAAATAAACAAGTATAATCACCTACAATACAAATAATTTAAGACTAAACATTCAACACAATTCAATACAAAACAATACGTATAAGAAGTTGAACAAGAGGCAACCTTATAGCGACCATAGCATACCATTAAAATGTGAAATCAATTTTCATATCCTCATATTGTAATTGTGTTGGTTTTTTTATTTTTCACTTTTATATCTAATTGTTAATGCATTTTTAATGGCATCAGAGTACTTAGCAGTTAAATATACAATTGTTTGTTTGTTTATTCCAAACGTGCAAATCTTTTTCTTTGACAACAGCAGCAACAAAAATCCAAAATAAAAAAAAACCCAATTAACAAAATAAAAAACAAAGAAAAATAAAAATGAAAAATGCCTTTTTTGAGTTCGTTCGTTACTTTTGTATAAGCGAAACTTGTAGGAACTCAGCCGATAAACTGATAAGAAACAAAAATAAAATACCGTTAACACAATCTGTGAACAGCTAAACCGATAACAGATAAACCGATAATCGATAACCGATAACCAATATACCGATAAATAGTTAAACAGTGAAACGCAATAAAAACAGAAATTGGTTTCATCGGCGTTACAACAAAACGAAACATAACAAACAATATGATATACTATGGACTATTAATGAGAACCCTATAACTAAATATATGTTTGAGTGCCAAGCTAACAATTCGAGACAAACTGTAAATAGACAAAAGCAAGAAGAAAAACAAAAAATACCGAAAACCAAAATAACTAAACAAATAGAGACAAATAGAGACAAACTGTAATGCAAATTGTATTACAAATAGAACACATACTTTTTTTTATCACTGTAGTTGACTCTCGTTACTTTGGCAATTGGAACTGGTTCCAAAATTGCGAGCTTCACGCTAAACACAACTGTACATATAAATATAACTTGACGAAAGCAATAGAACTTGGTTTTTCCATTACCCATGAGAGTATAACACTGGAAGATAAAAGAAACCATGGAACCACATAAATGCATCTACTTATTTAATGGAAATACCTGTAAATACTACATATATATACATAAATATATATAAATAGTTAGCATGCATATCTGGGATCGATTAGACGATGCTGGATGAAAAATATCAATTTCAACTTTAACAACAATGTCAACTATTTAATTACCGATAACGAAAAAGAAAACTGATTGCAACATAGAACCAATTTTTGAATGCCTAAACACAAACGAGTAATTGTACATTTCCAACTATATACATACTGCAACGAGAAGAACCTTTTGATACGCTAAACTGAGTAATAATTGTTTACAAAGATACCGACTAAAAGATTCAGATGCAGATACAGATACAGATACAGATAAAGTTACAGATGCTAGAGATACATATGAAATACATTTGATCAACTTAATGCTTGGCAGTTTCTTTATAAATTCATTTTTGGCATTCGCTCAAAAAACAACACACACACACATACCTATACATATTTAGGCTGAAGTATAAAAAATGAAATGAGTTGTTAATAAATATACATACTTCAAATGACAAGCAACAAATAAGGCTTTTAGGCTTAATTTAAGCAAAGCGATTCGTACATTTTTTGGTAAAATATAACAAAAAACGTAATCCATAAGACAAGCAAAAAGAAAAAACATAAAGAAGTATCAGATTGAAAGAAGGAAAGAATGAAAAAAAAACAACACTGTAGTGCCTACTCCCCTTTAAAAAAAAAAACAAAGAAAATCGAAAACAAAAAAAAAAAAACAAATATATATATATATAAACTTATATATATATACAATACATATATACATTATACATACTGAAGTAATATTTTATAAAAACGCGAAAACAAATGTAAAAACAAAAGCAAAAACAAAAGCAAAAACAAAAAGAAAAACAGCGATAAAGCAAACAAAAAAGAAAAGAAGGAGAAATGAAAAACAGAAGTCAGCAGTTTTTTTGATAGTTATTTTTTTAGTGAGCAATGGAGGCATTGAATCATATACATATATATATATATATATATATATATATATATATATACATATAATTAAATATACATAAATACTATATACACACACACACTTACACACACAAAAACAGCATTTGTAGGCAGGGGGTGTAATTTAAAGTAAAGTTTCTAAAAATAAAATAAAACTCAGAACAAGGCAAACAAAATTTAACCCTTAAGCAAGAACAGGAAGAAGAATGGCATTAGTTATTAATAAAAACAAAATAAATCTCACAACCAAATCAACAACAACAAAAAGTAGAAACACCAACAACAAAGTAGTTTTGCATATCCACACAAAAAGTACTACCAACAAAAAAATACAAAAAATACCAGAAAAAATATATAATTATTATTATTATTGACGAAATATATTAGTTTATAGAGCTCAAATATTTTCACAGCCACAACAATAACTACAACAAGAAATACAAATACAAATACATATTAAAACCAAAAAAAAAAAAAAACAAAAACAAAAATTGCTAAAAACACACACACAAAATAAATACTTAATAAAATTTAAGACGGCGAACAAAACTTTTGAACAAACGAAAAAATAAAACTAAAAACTTAAAATTAAAACAAGACAAATTTTTTAACCTTCCAAAAAAAACCAAAATACGAAGCAAAATCGAATTGCTAAATATTAAAAAATAGTAATAAAAATAAATAAAAGTAAACTCTTTGTTGTCCTTTAGTTCAATTGTTTAAAACGCAATGTTATTATTTATGCTGTGGCACACACACAGACACAGACACAACACACACACACACACACACAGACATACCATACAATAGTTGATTAATTAGTTTTTATGTGTTTTAACATTAAAAATATGTTTTTTAAAAACATTAATTAAGTTTCATTTCCATTGCGCTTAAATTTAATTTAGCAAATTTTGCCACATCCAAAAAAAGAGTAAAATAAATAAATAAATGAAACTTAACTCAAATGCAGACAAAAGTTGAGCAACAAATTCAACAGAAACATTCTAAAATATGATTATCGTAATAATAATCATATGAATTAATTAATTAGCTAAATAATAGTTTTAGTTAACTACGGTTGAAATTATAAGTTTCCTATGAGGCTCATCTTAATTTTTGTTTGTTTTTAGTAACAAGATCGTTTTTCATATGTACTTTTTTTCTAATTCGATTTTATTGATGATGATGAAACAGACACACATACACACACATTTACATATATACATATAAACTATATAGACTTCAAAAGCAGCTCATGCAGAAGAAGCAGAATATTATTGTAGTCTATTTTGAGGCTCTCAAACAAAGATTATATGATTATTTTGTTCATGAAATAAGGATAGCAAATTTTTGACAACTATCGTATCAAGAGGCTGCCTTCAAGAATAGAAGAATAGATTTGAGGTTGAGCTAAAGATCGACAAGTATAACATACAGAAATATGTACATACATATGTATGTATTGATTCGGATTTCGATTCGAATTCAAAAATGCTTCTGAGCTGTTGATGAGAGTTCATGACAGAGAAACAATTAACAAGTAAATGACATGAAAATAAAACAACAAGAACAAAATAGCTGCAATACGTTATAATTACGTCAATATGTTCCTAACAATATAGACATACTTACATTCATACTTATAAATTATGATTAACTAACTATAAAGCAAGACGACAGCAAGAATAACAATTCAAATAAAATACAATAAATAATTATTTAAACATAAGTGAGCAGTTACACACACACACACACACACACACACACACACACACAGACACACATCAGCAGCTTAACTATTTAAAAAATAATATTTCAAATTTAAAACATGAAAAAATCATAGTTAAGTCTGAGACTAAATTCAATTTGATAATTTCTTAAGTTAAGTTCTGTTTGTCCTTTTTATTATAACATACACACACACACACATACATATATACTATAAGCCCACACACACACACTCACACGCATACATTCAAATACATATAAATATATACATATATACATCATAGGTATTATTGATATTATTTTGTAAGCGTTCAACCAACTATAAAACTTATTTATTCAGCAAAAAAAAAATATCTTAAATTTAATTCACAATTCGCGAAATAATTTTAATTAATTAATTGCAATTTAAGTTCCATTTTATAAACTTTAGTTTTTTTCACTCAATTTAAGTAAATATATATACTCATATATTTGAAGTATGTATATATAGTTCTTTTCGCAAATAAATCGATATAAAGCAACAAAAAAAATAAAAAGAGGACATCATTTATCTAAATCATGTTTCATTCATTTTTAACACTCACACTCACACGCATATAACATTTCACCGGAAATACACACTTTTATTGTCATTTCGCCTGCAATTGGCGAAATTGCAGCGAAAGCGATTTGAGCACTGTATAAACTTATCAACTTGTGAGTTTTGTATAACGCCGGTCGACGATCGATTATCGATAATCGATTACAGCTGGTCTATATTTATATACTATGTCAGACGAAGAGCTTGAGCTTGATTTAATAAGTGAAAACCGTAAAACCAAATCGAATACAGTTAAAAGGAAGGTTAAAAAATCTCTCTCATTATATATATATATTATACCTATGTATATGTATACATATATATATTTTTTTCGTAATCAAACACCAAAAACCAAAAATGAGAAAAAAGAATAAAACAAAAAAAATGTAAAGAAAACCGACAAAAAAATGAAAACCAACTAAAAGCACTGAGCAACACTTAAAATCAACTCATTTTCGAGTTGTACCCAATGCTGAATAATGAATACAAGTCAAGTACGAGTACTCGTAGTGAAAAATGATTAATGAATAATTAATGAAGAGCAGCTTATATCAGGCACCAACAAATAGACGCAACAATACAAATATTTAAGCAGAGAATATTTCAATAACTGACACACAAACACACACACACACACACACACACACACACACACAAAAGCAACAACAACAAAAATGGTAATTTAAACATATTTTAGGCAAAAATCCCCAAGGAAATTTATATAAAATTATTAACTGAAAAGCTAAAAAGTTTATAAACAAAATATTTAAGCAAAGCAAAGCATATCATAGTTTATAAAAAGCAAAAGAAATAAGAAAACCTTAATACACACACACACACACACACATGAGTTAAACACACTCACACACACACACATACACAACAGAGAGTCCCTAAAGGGGAAAAATGAGAATAATTGGTTTACAAATATCGTACTCGTAATATTCATAGCACACGATAAACCAAGGCTGAACCCGATTTGAAAAAACCAAAAAAACAAAAAACCATAAACTTGAAAATTTTAACAAAAGGGCAAAGCAACGAGAAGAACAACAATTAAGTTTAACAACAAAAACAGGCTAGAGGCAGACTAAAGTAAACACGGTTAACCTAAAGAAAAGACCTTCAACAAACACACAAGTCGATGATAATGATAATGATAATGATAATGATAATGATAACGATGATGATACATGATATTTGGTCAATGCATATAGCCAGCTACTATATAGACATGCATAGACACCGCAATTTCTAGTTGATGACAGTGTAGCCCTTAATAAGAGACAAACAACAAAACCCAAGAACAACAAAGATTATGAGCGAGAATAACAAGCAAAGAGAATGCAATGGATAAGAAGGGAAAAGAAAATTAACAATACAAATACAAATACAGAACAAAAACAAAAACAAAAACAAAAACAAACTAACAACAAATAAACAAAATAAAAAAAGAGAAAAGAAAAGAATGAAACAGAAAAACCAAAACAAGATGAAAAAGAAAGGAAAGTAAATTCTATATAAATAAAACTATTGAAAATAATCAGAGCGAATTTTTATTATTTTAGGTAAAATCTTTAAACACATTCAGAATTAATGCATCATTTTTTATAGCATACTTTTGGGGACAGGAAAACAAAATATTCTTTTTAAAATATAATTGATCTTGATGCATAAGTAATTGAGTTTATTAGAGGACAATTACTTACCACAACTTAAGATTATTTTATATTATAATTGCAAAACTTTGTATTGAAATTTAATTTTTCCCGCAGCGATTTCTTCTCGATGTTGTTAAATTGAAATTTATTATCTTACACATCTTTTTTGAAAGTGAAATTTTCGTTAATTACTAGTACTAATTTGACTAGTGAGTGAGTCACAGTGAAGCTCCTAAATTTTTTATTTACCACAATATTGTGTCCTGGTCATTTTGTTTGTCTATGCACATCTTGGGTGGAATGTGTTGTTTATGAAAAAATAAAATATCAACTCGGTTGGAAAATGAGTGAGAAAATGATTTCTGCAAAATTCTGAATTTCATCGGCTCGATTTTAATATTGTGTTTTGATGTCTCTGAGGCAACTCGAAGAGATTGTTTTGATTCTTCTGAGACTATTTGATATTAGGAATCGATTTTGCTCTGTGATACATGTTTTCTATTATATTCTCAGTGTTGTTGACGTGATTAAGTTTTAGCTGAAGTTGATTGTAAGTGAAGAATTTCAATATAGAGTCTCAAGAGGCTGGCAACGCATACCGTAAGTAATACTGCTCGGTTTTCTCCATAGGGCATCAAACTGTACTAAGTATAAAGATATTTCTTTTGTAGTTTTGCAAATAGATATGATTATAATTATATTTTTGTGAAAATGAAAACATTGCTTGTGCTTAGAGACTGTAAATAGCGCACTGCATGCTCTCTGATCTCCTATCTTTTGTTATCATTTATGACCTTGAATAAACCCCCCTACTTTGAGCTCACACCAGACACACGCCTTGCCCCTTCATGCAGCAAGTAGCCTCTTTAAAGTCTAGCAGCAAATTGAAAAATATTTATATAAAAAAAATAAATAAATAAATTAATATATTACTTACCCCGTCACCGACTCCTTCAACTTTGAGCCCCTCGATGCAGACTAATGATTTTTGCATGATTTGCCACAGTCATCTAAATATCGAATAATATTCACACTTCAAACTGATTTGATTCGACAGCTTTTGCGCAACTTTGGCTCCCCGATCAGCGCAATGGCCGCCAGTCGTTGTCCAACACCGTTCGCATTTCCCTTCACGCCGCTCGGCCTGAGCCTATTCGACATTGATCCGTCCAGAATATTGAGCCTGCTGCACCACCAGACCTGGCTTGCCGAGGAGGCATTGCGGTAAGTTACGAAACAGCAGACCAAAAAAAACAAAACAAGTCCGACGAACTCATTTGATTCAGTTATTTAAATCAAAACTATAAAATTTGAATTCCGAATAAATGAAGAGGCATTCCCCTTGATAATCGAATCAGTTTTCGCTAAGTAATGATCTGATTTTCGATCTAGCGACTTTACAAGTCCAAATTTACTCTAAATTACTCAAATTATTCATATTAACTGGAGATATGTCGACAACTCGAATTACTTTATTGGTCGATTTTTGACTTTCGATATTCCACTCGAATCACAGTTCAGATTTCGAGTCATTGTCTAAGAAATGAATGGAGAAACAAAAATTCTTAAAAATAAAGATTTTGACTGTAAAACCATTAATGTTTGTATTAATATTATTTCTGTTTACATTTTCCTGATATTTATTTTATTTTAAAAACTAAAACTTAAAATGTAAATGTTATGGGATGGGATTTAGAAAGTGTATCTGTAAATCAAATAGTTTTTCTTTATTTTAGAAATCGAATTTATTTGGTTGAGATTTAAATATCTAAGACACAAACGCAAATTACCACCATTAAACTAATATGAGAGATCTTGAAGTGAAATCAATAAAAATGAATTTGAATTGCTTGCAGAACTCGTGGATTGTTGAGTGCGCCGAAGGATTTTTCCCACCGTTTTACAACACTCAGCGATCTGTTAACGAAGGACTATCAGGCCGGTGGTGCGGGCGGTCCAACTGGTGGCTATGGGGCGGCCAACAAGTCGCAGTCGCAACCACAGCAGTCCACAACGAACCGTTCCAGCGATGCACAGTACAAAGCACAGCAACAGCAGCAACAGCAACAAACGACACAGCAACAACAACAACAACAACAACAGCAACATGCACAGCTGCCTCATGCCGCCTTCAATTTACGATATGCCACGCCCACAAACTTCTTTCAACAAGCAACAAAATCAAGCAAATCCGTTGGCGCCCCATCGCCCCAACAAATTGCGACGTCGTCGACGATCTCAAGTGAATCGCAGCTGGAATCACTGGCGGAGGGGAAGCTGGGAAGGGGCAATGCCAGTGGCTGTGGCAGTGGCAGTGGCAGTGGCAGTGGCAGTGGCAACGGCAACGATAGCGACGATGTGACCATTGTGGAGCTGCCCAACGAACGCAGTGTGGTCACACCGAATAGCAGTGCTCTACTCTATAAGGAATCCCTCGAACAGTTGCTCGCCCAGCAGCGTCGTCGTGCCACCAGCAACAGCACACCAGGAGCTGTACCAGGAACCGGAGCAGGAGCCGGAACTGGAGCCGGAGCAGGTGGAGTGACAGGAGCAAGTGTCATTGTGGATGCCAGCGGATTGCGTCAGTATACGCAAATGTTGCTATCCGGAGCTGCCACGCCGGTTAGTTGCACAGACACCTCGTCCAGCTGCAAGGAGAAGAGCTCCTCGTCGTCTACCTCATCGACGCCGCCACCAAGTGGCACTTTGCTGGCCCAGCATCAGCAGCTTAGCCAAATGCTAAAGAGTCCATCGGACACATGCTCCTCGCTGTTCAGCGAACCCATTGAGGAGGAGACACGTTGTGTTGTCTGCAATGCGCATTTTCCGAATGTCTGGCTATTGGAACAGCACGCCGCACTGCAGCATCCGCATATTGGCCCCGGCGAGGAGAAGCCCTTCATCTGCGAGCAATGCGGTCAATCCTATCGCTATCGCAGCGCCTATGCCAAGCACAAGGAGCAGAATCATCGGGCTCGCCTGCCCGCTGACAAGCTCTTCACCTGCGATGTCTGCGGCATGCAATTTCGCTATCTCAAGAGCTTCAAGAAGCATCGCCTCAATCACGCCCTTGAGCGACTCCACGGCAAGAAGAGCATTGGCGTTGGCATCGCCGGAGTGTCCAGTGCTCGGCTCAGTGTCAGTGGCAGCTCAACAGTTGCAGTTTCGGCTCAACTGGAGCAAGATGTGGTCACCAGTTCGCAGGAGCCGATGCTCGCCGATGAGGGCGAGGATCTGCGCATCAATGTGAAGCGCGAGGGCGACGACACAACCGGACAAGGACAGCAGGATGCCGCAGGCAGCGAGGAGCATGAACAGGACAACACCATCGATTCCGCTGGCATCACAATGCTCTACAACGACAACAACTCATCGGCATCGGCCTCCAATAGCGCCACGGAGCCGAATATTAGCAGCTCGGATGGCATACATAGTACAAACAAGCGGGTGAGTAACTCCTTCAACCTACCCCAACCAATCCTATCCACCATATACCCTACACTCCAACCCATCTTAGGCACTTTATCCACCCTAAACCCCACACCGCAACCCACTCTAGGCACCTTAGCCACCCATTCCATCCTAGCCACCCTTTCCACTCTACACCCTATACCCAACACTCCAACCCACCATAGCTGCCTTAGCCGCCCATCCGATCCTAGCCACCTTATCCACCCTACACCCCAACCCACCCTAGGCACCTTATACACCCTAAACCCCATACCCTACACCCCAACCCACTCTAGGCACCTTAGCCACCCATCCCAACCTAGCCACCCTTTCCATACCCACACCCCAATTCACCCTAAGCCCCATACCCACACCCCACCCATCCCATCCTATCCACCCGTTCCACCCTACACTCCAACCCGCCCTAGACACCTTAGCCACCCATCCCAACCTAGCCACCCTTTCCACTCTACAGTCACTGTGTAGAGTCTACACCCTACACCCCAACCCATCCTAGCCACCTTATCCACCCTACCCACCCTTCAAAGATTCCAATCAATCCGATTGCAATCGCATTGATCCCACTTTATTTGACAATTGTTTTCCCATTTTTTACTTGGAATAGGTTTTAATAATCATTTAAGCTTTTCTCGATCTATGTTAATATTCTGTCTGTGTTGCAGTCACGCCTGTTGAACAGCGCACACCACTTGGAAACGGATCCCTCCTATCATCACCATCAACACCACCAACATCAACAGCAACAACATCAACAACACCAACACCAACAACAACACCATCATCACCACCAGCAGCAGCAGCAGCAGCAGCAGCAGCAGCAACAACAACAACAACAGTCGCAATCGCAGCAACAGGCACAGCAACAACAGTTGCCGCCGCATCTGGGGCATGTCTCACTGCCGATGGCCAGCGCTGCGGCAGGTTCATCATCGGCAGCGGCAGCTGCGGCTGCTGCGGCAGCTGTCGCCGGTTGCAACTCGAGTGCCGGCACCGGCAACGCCAACACTGCCAACTCCGGTGGCGGCATCAGTTCCCTCAGCTCTCTCACATCGCTGATCAACGCGGAGCGCATACCCAACGAGCAGTTCCTCGGCCTCAATCCGCAGGAGGCTTCGATACTCAATTTCTTGCGGGTCGATGCCGCCGAGCGACAGCGTGACAAGCGGTAAGTGGTTCGATCGACTGGTTCAATGCTCAACATGAACATGTAGAACAACTAAAACAGAATATGTATTTATAAAAGGGCTTTACACATGTTTTTTCATACGGTGAACCAAGGTCAATATTAAACATAAACCAGTAGAGGAACTAAGTGAAATTTCAAAAATTGTCTATAAATCTACTTTTTGATTCAGTCAACTAGTTGTGGTTCCTTCCACCGGTTCAGCAAGTCTACATCATTTTTGATTGTGATATTTTATATGCTAATGCGATCGAATGTCATAATTCAAAAATAATCCCATAGAAATAAAAGAAAGTATATGTGATTAAGGAAAAGTGATTCTCATGAACCAATGCCAAAATCAAACTTTATTGAAATGTTACTTTCTTCGCAGACCCGCTACCTCGCGCTTCGCGTGCCCCTTTTGCGGCAAGTGCGTGCGCTCCAAGGAGAACCTCAAGTTGCACGTGCGTAAGCATACCGGAGAGCGTCCGTTCGTCTGTCTGTTCTGCGGACGGGCGTTCGGTGGCAAATCGGATCTGACACGCCATCTGAGGATCCACACCGGCGAGCGGCCGTACCACTGCGAGTCGTGTGGCAAGTGCTTTGCCAGGGCGGACTACCTCTCCAAGCATTTGACCACGCACATTCACAATGCGCCGCGCTGAGATGAGGCGCGTAGGAGACGGCTCCTACGCAGATAAGCCCATAGCCTCAACTAACACAGACACACAGACACACACATGCACACATACACATAATCTACACAACACGACACGAGAAAAATGCAAAACACCCAAGAGACATAAATTACAGGAAACATATGGAAATTTATGTATAGATCTATTATTACTAACTTTATTATTAGGATTTACAATGTGAGCTACAAACAACTATTGTGTAACTATTCATTTTTTTTAATCGAATTTTTTTGAGGTGTCAGCGAGACGAAAGGGGCTGACGTTCAGTCAGTCCACAGAGCCAGCCATAGAGCAATGTGTGTGCAGGGTTTAAAAAAAAACACATTTTTTTTTACTAATTTGTAAAAAAAAGAAATACAAATTGAATTTAAAAGAAAACATAGAAAAAAAAACATTGGCTACTATTAGCACGGGTATTAATGTGTTTAAGATTTGAAACTAAAAAATAATTAGTAGAAGAAATACTTTTTTTTTGCAATTATTGTATGGTTAAGTGAAGGTTTTCTGAATTACATTGGTTCTGGCAGCTGTGAGGCAAGCATGAAGCAAACAAACTACAAACTGCAATATTATATAGTCTGTTCTTTTTTATTGAAAGATGAAGAATTGAGAAAGAATTCAGCAAGTACCGTTATCTGCCGTTTACACAATAGATGAATAAACACAAATATATTACAAATTCTTTAACATTTATTTAGTTAAACGCAAACAAAATAGTTAAATGTATTGTACATAACAACAAAAAAGTTCAGCACGCTTCTGAGATATGAAAATGGAACAAGTTGGCAGCGCCAAAGCAGAAGAAGAAGCAGGTTCCAAACAGAGCAAGACAAGAAACGCAATAAGATGTTTTTGCTATTTGTTTTTTAATAGCAAATATTAATTACACAATACATACAAAGAGGGAAACGAAAATCAAAAAATATGAATAACCACAGAGGCAAGAGACAAATATGTTAACTTAACTAAACCAACTTACATTGTGTACAATACATACAAATACTTATGTAACTAACTGTAACTATGTTTTAACCGTATGTGCTAGCTTAAAGCAAACAGACAACAAAACAATACAAAAGATAACTAATTATTATTACTATTATTATTATTTATACAATACAAACAAATCAAATCAAAAATCAGCAAAGCAAACAGAATGAGGCAAACAACTTGAACTTGGGGCTGGGGAAAGTTAATGGGGGATGGGGTGGGGTGGGGAAAACACAGGGGGTACATATAGAATTGAAGGAGAGAAAAAGCTAGAGTTACAAATAATAATATTTACTTATGTGCAACCACCGTCAATAGTTTAATTATAAACAATAACAGCAACAAACAAACAAACAAATATATACAAACAAATAGGAAAAACAATAACTAATTACAATAGAAATAATTAAGCATACGTTTTTTTACAAAACAAAACTACAACTATTATAACTACAACTACAACAACACAAACTAACTGTGATTCCAGCAACAACAAAATGTAATAACAATTCTTACAATTTTTTTTAAAAAAATATGTAAACAACAACAATAGCAAAGCTAATACAATTAACAGCAGACACAAAATAAAAAAATTTAAAAAACAATAGGCAAATTAAGCGGCATTTTGAGAGCAACACACAGACACAGTCACACACACACGTCCACTACTCCGAGTGTAGCTGTATTGGTGAGCTTTCAAGCTTCGCTCAAAGTGCCGCGAGTAACGAAACGTGCAATTTAAACAATAAAACCTAAAGACTTCTGATTTTGATACGTCTGAAGCAGCTTCAGTTTTGATTGCTCATTTCTCAAAGTTGCAACAATTTACCGCACACAAATCACATGCCACATGAGACAAGAACAAAAACAAAAACAAAAATCAAAAAACAAAAAACAAAACAACAAAAAACCAACTAACAAACTTTGAACCAAGAACATCGAATTAAATTATAAATGTAGTTTCAACAACAAGAGGCAAAAACTAAACAAAAATCAAAAAAATTAAAGAACTAACAGATCTATGCGAAGTAATATATGTATATAGTATATACATACGTACATACATATATAAAATAACGTTTCCATATATATATATATATATATATTTTTTTTTTTGTATACTTATAAATGTCCTTAACCTTAAAGCGAATACTTAAAACAAATAAATATTTGCCGTACCAAAAAAAAAATAAAAATAAAAAAAGAACTAAATCAAATTGAAAATTAACGTAAAAAACAATTGAAAATATCGTAAAGCAGAAAAGATGAAGAAGAAAAACAAAAACACACATTAAGTAAAAGTGGTAAAGGAAAAGTAAAATGAAGAAAAACTTTCACTGTGCCAAAAAGTTTAAAGTACCTCATAATTTAACTAAATATTAAAGACGAAGTAAAAAAGAGAATACCACAACACGAGACAGAAACCGAAACTTGCCCACAGTAGTAAAACTTGACAGTGGTCATAGATAAAATTAAAATTAAAAAAACAAAACAAAACTAAATAAAAGGTTAAATAATACTTGTAATCGCCAGTAGGAGCCATCGCAACGTGCATAGGACGTTCATAGATCGAATCCCTCAATAAAAAGTCAGTCAGAAAGCTTAAGCGAATATCGAATGACGAATAGTACTCGTATAGAAGCTAAATAATTATAATTTACCATCCAGTTGCAATAGTAGAACCATCTAGGAATTAATTTATTTTTTATGATCTTTGGTCAGCATTGTATATAAGGATGCGTTAGGATTAGCTTGAGATTTTTCCCAATAATCATTTAACTTTAAGCTCTCATCTCTCTCAAAGCGAGTAAAGATATATACCTTTTTTTTTTCATTTATCTTTAACATTTCTGCCGATTCATTTGTTTGTCAAACAGCAAATAGTGTTCAATTGTAGTAGAATTTTGTGATACAAAACAAAATTTGTATTTTTCATTTATTTTAGCTAACCGTTTTTTATAATTCTTCAACAACAGATGAAAAGACAATTCCCAACTATTTGTTTATTTTTTATAAATATTCAATTTGCTTAAAAGTTTTGCGTTTGAAATCGAACATTTATGATAAATATATTTAAAAATGATCAGGGCCCTTAGAAAATGTTATAGTTTGAATTATATTTTAATTATACTTATTTTATTAATTAATTCATATATTTTAATCAAGAATATTTTATTTTTTGACTCGATTTTATAATCTATGTATATGTACTTCCCGCACATTTCGGATTTAGTTTCATTTATGTATGTATTAAAAAACAACAGCAACTAAACCAACAACCAACAAGCAACAACCAACAACCACAAATGCTACTGCAACATTATAAAAACAACACTGCCTTTTTACGAAGCACAAAAAACACAGAGCGAAAAAAATTTATTGAATTGCGTAACTACTATTATTAGAGATATTTAATTTATAAAATTTTATTATTATTTCTATTTTTTATTTTTTTTTTTGGACATCACAATTTTGAAAATGTTTCGATCATTTATTACTTTTATAACAATTATATTTTTTACGTTGCTCAAGCCGCTTTTGTTTTTAAAGATTATTCAAATGTTATACATGTAATTATTTTAATTATCGACGACAACAACAATAACATGCTGTGAGCTATGTATGTGAACTTTAATTTTTTGTGACAATTATTATACACATATTTATTAATAATATTATTATTTTCTAGTATTTATTAATAAAGTTTTTTGCATTGAACTTCTGGACTTTGTGTTTCTCTCTTATTTTTATTATATTTATCTATTAGAAAACTGAGGAACATCTACAGTTATGGAGAAAACTAATAGATCGTGTAATTTATTTATTTATGTTCGTAGTGAAAAATGCGCCTTAAAAGAATTTAGGAAGTTAAGGTAATGAAAAACGGATAAGCTACAAGATTCCGTTTTTGGCTTAGGTCAAGCTAAGCTAACTAAACGTAGGTAAGCAACAAAGCAATATTAACAAAATTCTAATAATAATAATAACATTATAAAAAAAAGTTTATGTAATCTTTTCCCATTCGATGTGTGCAACTGCTAAGCTAATGGAATTCAATTACCACATAAATGTTGATAAATTATAAAAACTATAATCATAAATAGCATGAAAACATAACAAAAGTTTATGAAATAAACCCATTTTTTAAATCCACAAAACGTGGATAGTACTTAGTGGAAGGATAGAAGAATATGAAGCAAAATATTCATTTGTAAGTCATGCAAAACTATGAAAAAAACAAAAAACAACAAATTGGAGGGATTCAAGACTCTTATTTCATATATATACATACATACATGCATACATATATATTGATACATGAATATATGTATATAACAAATTTATCATATATATATTTACATAATATATGTATGTCTTTTTTTTTATTTTTTATTTTTTTTCTAAGTAAAAGCGAAAACAAGGCATAGACAAAATGCAGGAAATACGTGTAACAAGAATATTACAAAATCCAACAACGAAACTTTTGGCATTAGGATTAATGCATTTTTAAACCATATTTATTTATATATACATAGAGTTTAACAAATACTCAGACACACTTACACTGACACACGCGAAAGATTATTTAAAAAAATGTGAAAAATACAAAAAATATTATACATAGAAGATATCTATATACAGATATATAAATGTACATGTGGTTTTCGGTGTCTATATATGTATATATAGATATACAACATATACATATATATAAATATATATACATATATATATATATATATATATATATATACATAGCATATTTTGAAACAAATTATGAATGTTGTTCATTTGAGTAACTTAAAAAAGAAGAACCCAACAAAGCAAACAAATAATGAAAACCCAAAGGTATTCCCCCCAAAAACATCAACAACACGATACGATATATAGGACACGTTCCATAGTTTTCGATTTCAGTGCTAGGAAATGAGTTTAGATGTGATGGCTAGATACAATGGATCAGACAGGTTTCGGGATTGATGAAATTGTTCGAGTTAGTTCTTTAGTCAAATCATATCTGTATCCAAAAACTAAACTTACTTTAAAACAACTACTGCGAACACTATGGTCGTGTCCAAAACTTTTCAAAGATGGAAAAAAGTAACAAAAAAAAAACATAACAAAACTACGTTTTCATGAAATTAAGACAATTTCGAGGTTTCACTTAAATAAAATTAAAATAAAAAAAGGATGAAACATTTTTAAAAGAAATAATCAAAATAAATAAAGTAAAATGTTTATAGATATTCTCTCTATTGTCGTAGATGTGATTTTAAGTCAAATTGTTCAGTTTTTTTTTTTTTTTGGTCGTCATATTTTTTTTATTATGTTAAGGGAAATTTTCAATTGTCTAAAAAGAAAATAAAATTAATTGTTAACAGCAACTAACTCATGTACATATATATATATATAAATTAACTATCTAACAACAAACAAACAAAAAATGCAAAAAAACTAAGCATAATAAACATAAAATGTAGTACATGCAATATATTTTTCGGTGTTAGGCGTCTTTTTGAGATTTTTACAGAAAATACAAACACAAAATTATGAACATACAATATAAAAACAAAATTAAAAGAACAAAGTAAATTAAACTATTTCATTGTTGATGTTGTGAGCTAAAAAAGAAAAACAAAACATAAATGATAACTGTATTTTTTTTTCTCCTTCTCTCTCCAAGTCTCTCACCTAAGCTCTACACTTTAACTGTCGTGTCTCTTAAATATTTATAGAGTTTTACATACATAGTTAGTTAAGTACGTCTATACACATACATACACGCACACGCACACGCACACGCACACACAGGTGCATACTGTAAGTGTGTAAGTGCAGTTCGCGAAGCTGAACTGAACTTCCGATGAGACAAGAAATGTTTCGAAATTTTTTTATACTACTCGTAAACAATTCGGTGTCTACAAATATACGATGAAAAAACGATCAAGAAAAAATACCATTTTAGATGAAATTCAAATGTTTAAATGTATAACAAAAAAGAAAACAAAAACAAAAACAAAAAAAAAACAGAAGCAAATCAAAAAGTAAATAAATAAACAAATGCAAGTCAAGAATTAGTAGAGCTGAGACAATTGAAGCGATGGACATGAAAGCAAAGCAAGAACAAGATAAAGCGAATGCAAAGCAAAGCAAGGCAATGAATGAAGAATAAATGCAAGATGAAGAACTAGCAATAATTCTGAAATGACCTCAATCAAATATTTTTTAAATTTTATATATTTTAGTCGTGCAGCAAAGCAAAGCAAGCGTCTTAAATAGAAACGTACTGTAAATAGAAGTTAAAAGATACAAATAATAATATAAATACAACTAAAAATAAAAATAAAAATAAACAACAAATAGAAGAAATGAAGAATAACATACAAAACGAAATAGCAAAACCAAAGATGACAAAACAAAACAACAAAATGTAACCACATTAAAATGTCTCTCGAACGAACGAAGTAAGAATGTGATATTTTTCTAAGGTGTATAACATACATACAAACCAAAAAACCAAAACAAAAAAAATACCAAAAATAATTTTAATAAAAAACCAAAAAAAAAATACCAACAATGGAATTAAATACAAAATGCAAAGAACTTTTTACTGAAAAGCATACAACATGAGTAATAGCAACAAAAACTATAATGGAATTTGAAAAATTATAAAACGAAAAAATGCTAACAAATTCATAATTTGATAGACATGCATAAATAGAACAAAGGCAATAGAGACTGATTTTTGAACAAAACGATAAATACAACTGAGTTAAGTGCAGAATGAAATTCCCATTCCCAACAAATATGCATACAATACCATAGTAATAATATCTATAAAAAAAAAGAAACAAAAAAAGCTAACTAAATAATACAATTATTTTGATTAGACCTGTCCAACGCAAAGTTTTACTTGGCTTTTCAGTCTTATTCGAACTTCACTTTCGTCACACAAAAACATTGTGATCGATAGTGGAAGTTTATTCTTTCTATTTAGTATTTTCTAGACATTATTCTTAGGTCAGGGTTTTGATAACAGACAAAATGTTTTATTTTCTGTACAATTTCCATAAGTTTTCAGAACAGTTTTGTTAGCGGAATGCGAGTGAGAACTAAAGTTGGGGGTATGTTTGACCGACAAGTATGCGAAGTATTTAGAAATGTAACAAGCAAAAAAAATAATGGAACCAAAAGGAACGCATTGCGTGGTTTAGATTTAGATTGAATGACTTAGAAGCAATGATAGTTTAAGCCAAAGCTGATACTTATATATGCAAAAGAGTAAGAGTTGGAGAATGAGAGAGCGACAGAGAGGGAGATAGGTAGAGAGTTAGTGAGTAGATTGAGTCTGCGAATAGAGAGTTATATAGAAGATATAGAAAATGTCTCTATATTGTGCACTTTGCACAGAGTTGTAATTATTTTTGTGATACAATCCGAAGCGCAATTTTTTTCCAACTGTATGGTAGGTAAGTGTAAGAAAAAGTGTATGGAATTCGAATTGAGAAATGCACATAAAAATGCCACACAAAATGTCTGTAAATAGTTGGACGTTGTTTATGCATCAATCCGATTTGAGATTGTGGAATGGTGAAGTGGGTAGTGGGAAGTGGGTAGTGGGAAGGAGTAGAGGAGATGGTGATGGGGTATGGGAAGCACGTTGCCAGCGTTTGTTATGAAGGTGCTAAGAACAAAGACGTAATTGAAAATGTGATACAGTTTTTTCCTTAATCTACAACTTATGTATTTATTAAACCAGATATAGATGGGAGCATTGTCGGGTGGATAGATTGAACATTGAAGGGTTTTAATTTTTTGGACCAGCTATTGCGGGAGAAAGAGATGCTAAAAAAAAAAGGGGGAAGGCAAAAAGCAAAGCGAAAGGTGGCGGCAATTATAGCGCGAATGTTAAATCTGTTTTTAGGTCTTTTGGTTCCAATTAGCTAACTTATTTATGGCCGTTTTGTTTTTGGGCAGCCAAAGAACTGGAAAATCCAATTCGAGCAACAAATAATACATGACAAAATTAAAAGCACACAACAACAATACCACAGGCAGCACAGTCAGAAAACGTGTGAACAGCAACAACAAGCAAATAAAAACAGAAACAGAAAATATTGTAAAAAATTTACACTTTAGGAAAATCTCTAAATTTTAAGCTTTCGGTGTTTTTAAGCAACATAAAAATTTAAACCCAATAACAACAAACAAAATCGAAACAAAGATTAGCGAAACAAAACAAAAATTTATTATATATATATATATATATATGTATATGTATATATACAAATATATATACATATATATACATATTTATTTCGATATTTAAAACTTAATTCGGAAAAAGCAAACGCAAGAAAAAAAATATTAATTAAAGAAAACAAAAATTAAGAAACTTTTGAGCAAAATCTTGGTGTTTTAAAATTAAGCGCATGGAAAATTAATTACACTAAATGATAACACAATTAATTAATGAACATAATAATTTAAGTAAGCAGACGTAAACCAAAAACAAAAACCTCTTTCACTTTCGTGTCTTTGACTTAAAACCAAAAGCAAAAACAAAAAAATATTAAGCATATTTTTAAAATGTAATTTAGCACAAAATAAAAAGAAGCAAAAAACACAGAAAAAAAAAACATAATTTTTAAACTACCAAAATATTGATGTGTATTTAATATATGAATGAAAAACAAAACCAACCATTCAAATGGAAAATAAAAGCAGAACAAAAATCAAAATGAAATCTAATGAAACGTAAATAATTGTTTTGATTATTTCACTATTATTTCGTTTTTGATTTGGTTTCAATCGTCTTACGAAACTTTTACAAAACTACGAAATGCAATGCCTGCCAAAGAATTAATGTTTTTAATGCAACAAAAACAAAAACAAAAACAAATGTACTTATATGCAACACAAAAAAACCAAACAACAACAACAACAAAAAGTTCAATAAAGCCGTTCCAAACAAGAAACAAACGACAAACAAAGACAAAATAACGAAAACAAAAAATCAAACAGAACTATATACTTGTTTAGAGATTTTTTGATTTGAGAAATAATAACAAATTACATGTAACTAAACTGCAACAAATGTAGTTTACATTTTGCAATTTCAAATCTGAAAGAAACCAAAAACTGAAAGAAAAAAATATTTGTCGTGAAACAAGTGAAATTATTTGTATTAAACTAATAAAGTCAAATGTTTATTAGTTTAATTTTAAACAACACCACAATTTTTATGCATTAAACTAAAAAAAAGAAGCCACAAAAATAATAAAAAAAAAATAAACTAAATTACAAAAAAAACAGAATATAGTTTTTCTTAATACAACATATTCAGTTTTGTACCACCGTTAATATTTCAGGTATTTCAGATTAGTTAAAGAGCTTTTTAAATTTAAGGAAATCGCTAAAACCACAGCTAATTGTGCATTTGGTGCATTTGGGCCTCGTCTTTTTACAAATTTTTATTTTAACCTTATTTCTTAAGCTAACTTATTTCAAATCTTGTCTCTTATGGCCAAACTTGAACAACAATGCTTTTAACGGGTAAAACAGTGGTGCCACTTCGTCTACCGCTGGGATTGAATAGCCAGCTGAAAAGGAAATTGCATAGTATACTTATAGTAAGGTCGTCATGGCATCAGTATTTTAATTAGTATTGAGAAATTCAAGCATGTGGTTCATAGCTTGCTCACCTGTATATTTTGTGCACTTGCCATTGCATTTGTTACGTCACAAGTGCAGAGCAAACAGCTGCTCGTATTTATCTATTTTGCGCACAGCGGCAACACTGCATGGTACTCAGGGTGGCAACGCTCGGTGCATTGAAATTTCTGCGCTGCGCACAGCAGAAAAACTGTTTCGACAGTCTGGAAGTCTCAGTCGCAAAATAAATTTGTAGCGCTAGGAGGCAGCCAAAGTGTCGTATTTAATTTCGCACATTACAAAGCAGTATTATTGTTATTGTTTTTTGGTTTTGCGTTCTTTATAATATACCAAAGTGTCGTGTAAGTCTCATATTGTTTTGTTTTCCTTTTTTTTCTGTTTGCCGTGTATTTGTGTGAAAGTATTGTATTAACAATTGCACGTAAATAATACTACGCACATTTTCTTAATTTGAAAAATAGGCAAGGCAACGTTTGCAATTGAGACAAATTGCAATTGCTTGGTGCAGAGAAAAAAAGGAGGTGAAAGCGAAGAAAGAAAAGACAGAGGTGACGACACCGCCAACCCAGAATCAGAATCAAGTTCAAGGCACGTCGCAGACGCAAAAAATAAACTGAAAGAAAAAAAGGTTGAAGAGGAGCAGGCAAAGCCGGTGAGAGGGTGTGTGTGCGTGAGTGTGCGTGTGCAAAAGCATCAGCATGCAAAGCTATGCGGATGCATTAAGTGCAAAGGGCTATCGCAGCTTTGGCTTTGACACAGATATTGAAATGGACATGGACATGGGCCTGGACATGAGACGCATTGAAAAGCGCAAAGGAGGTGAGTGCACGTTACATTACCAACACACACATGCATGCAAGCATAGCTTACATATGTATGTATGTCTGTATGCGTGTGCTGTGGCTTTTATGTGTATGCATTGCTTGAGCATGCGTATATACAGTATGTCAAGTAATTGTTTTGACAAAGAACAAATTGCACATGTACATGTCGAAAATGAAATATATGAAACTTTCTTTGCCAAAACCCTTACTTGACATACTGTAATCCAAATTGCTTGTCATGAGCAAGCAACATATGAAGTGTTTTTATTTTGAAGTTGGCGTGCGTTAGGAACAAACTGGGTCTCTTCCGTATTGCGTGTGCAATTATTTATGCCCAGTTAAGACACACTGTTGTTGTGCTACTCGCAAGTTCCATTACAAATGCGCCACGTTGACTTCTGGCAGTCCTTAAGTCTGCTAATGTTGCCAACCATTAAAGTAGCTGCCAGTGTTGTTCAACTTGTTCTAATGTGGATTCCATCTTCTTTTTTTGACCACTTTAAGAATTCCCAAAAGCATATTTGTTTCATTTAATTAGGTCATAATTGCAGTTGCTTAGATAATTTGGCAAATTTTTAATATTACATTTCCAAAACAATATGACGGTATCCGTTTACAGTGTGTATATGTGCAGAGTCTTGCTCGAGTAAGTAATCAACGAAATTATGTGGCAAACAAGTTAAGTGTAGGAAAAAAACCGACAAAAACGTCGCATACAGTGAGAGCAAAGCCATTTAGAAAATTGGATGCCAATGTGCACGCACACCCATTGCACGAATTTATGCATGTGTATGTGTGTGTCAGCATGTCACACAAATGTAAATACATATGTACGAACAGTTACAGTCATACATATATATGTATATACCTATATTATTTGTGCAGTAATGTCAACAGCTTGACTGTTTTGCCTGTAGTCAGCTTTAAAATTTTGTATTTATATAGAACAATCTTATCTAGGGCAAAGCCAAATTATATGAATAAAGTACCTATATGTGTATAGACATATACATATCTTGTTTTTATTGCTTGATTTATGGGATGCTTGAGAAAGACTCTAATAATCGTAATAGACGCCAATATTAAATCAACCCGAAATTAATCAACTACAAGAACGAAAAATGCTCGGTGTATTTTTTCCCAATTCCCTTAACTCGAACCCTCTCTATCTCCCAATGAGTTTGGTTGTGTGTGCGTCTGTTATCAGCCCCTTCAATTTCTCTGACGTGGAGCTTATCATTAGCTCTTTGGCGGCGCTATAAATAGGCCATATGATTAGCAAGCCAACATTACTTTCCAAGCACATTATTCCCTGGCAATTGTGGCAGCTGGTAATCATTTTAATAAACAGATGAGCTTATAAAGAAATGTATCTATGTGTGTGTGGGTACTTTTGATCATCGAAATATACGACTTGAAATACTTCCAAAAGTAGTTTTCTTTTAGATATCTAATAATTTTGTATATCTTCTACTATCTTCTATCTTCTGCTTTCCATGAGTGGTGTTTATAATGTATACAACAATTAAGATATATCACTGGAATTCTATTTAAATCGCTTATTTTACGGCTAATCTACGTTTGCACGGAGTGCAATTACGCTTTCAAAAACAACTTTTTTACAGCACATTATATTGTATTTGGCAATTTCACATTTAACGAGTTTCGTCATTTTAATTTACATTAAAAATGCAAATTATTTGACCATAAAATCTGCTCAGCTGTTCAAATAGATCTGTTGACATGTTAGATATTATATTTGTCGAAATAGAATTAAATTCGCACTCGAAATTCACTTGATGATTCATTCATCTACCTACGTAGTACATATTTCATCATATTGTAATTGTATGAGCTTTTCAAATAATCTTTTCCCTGACATCGAGTATAGCCAATGGGTAACGCTACCCACAGCTGAGAACGTTGGAATGGCCGATTGGCTTTTGCCTAGGCATAGGTCAGGGTTTCAATTAGAACAACAATCGAAAAAGTTTCCCACAATGTGTCGCCTTTACTTTCAATCTATTCTCTCTCCTTCCCGTTTAAGTTTTCGTGAGCTTGCCAAAATCATTTCTTTGCAATTTTTCTCTCATTCTCTCTATTGTTTTCTCTCTCGCTCTCGCCCTAGCTCTCTTTTCTTGTCACTAAGTTTCGCTCACTTTCTTACTCTGCCGAAATTTTAACAGCAGTTAGTCACGCTAAAATCAATTGCTTAACTTTGTTGTTGCTCCAATTGTGATACTCTTTTCTTGGGTTCTATAACTTGATAATGTGGTTGGAATTTACATAGAAAATTCAACAATAAATCTTTTGTTTTTCATACAGCTTAAGTTCCTTGAATCTTCAATCACGAACAGCTTAGGCGCAGCCAACTTATTTAGCCAATAAATCATTCTAAGTTGGCAAAACACTTGACTTGAGTAATAAATCTGTCAACCGAAAATGAATATCGTTTTTAATTTGCCAAATAATTAGTAGGGAATTTTATTGCAAAAACATACATATTAAGATCAATATATATTAATCCCAAATAATTATCTCAAGTATTCACATAAACTAGTACACACTGTTTAATTGTGATTTTCATGGTATAAACGTTTTAATATTGCGTGTAATGAATTTTGAAAGGGTATTTAAGTTTCGCTGTACTGTAAATATATACTCTATTATTTGTATTTGTATTTACACAGCTATTCCAATTTGTATCTGTCGCTTTTATTTTTTTCTTATTTATTGTTTTGTGCCGACAACCCCCGTTAGAAAATTGCTCGAAAAGAAAATCAGTTTACTTCGCGTATTCGTTGAAGCAAAAGCGCAACGACAATAAAATAATACTAGGTACCTATTGCAGACCTTTTAAGTTCCTTTGAGTTGAGGCATTATGCAATGCTCCTAAGCAAATGAGAAAAAATAAAAGTGGCTCCCACGGGGCCAACTCGCAGTTTGTGGTAGTTGACATCTTTATGAAAATCAATTGAAAAGCGGGCAATGGCCAAATGGCAAAGTGCCCGAAACGGCCAAAACGAAAACAAAACGCAGCAATTAATAAGCCCACAATTCGGTCAATAAAATCAACAACAAAAGCCAAAAATAGGCACAACAACAACGACAAAAAAAACTCTTATACTATAAACAATATCGCTATATGTATGTTCGCCAAACAATGACTTTTAAAAATGAGATTAATAAATTAAAAATCGAAACAGCAAACTTTGCCAATATTAATAAATGATTTATAATTCCAGTTAAATTGTTATGGGATAGACTGCAAGCGGCTTAAGTTTAGAAAACCAACATTTTACTATATACTATGATATCTTCTATTCTTTAAATAAAACCAGTAAAAACCAGAAAACTGATTCCGATTCTACAGAGAAAAAGTTAAATCATATTTCGTTAAGTATAAAAATAAATAAAATAATAATGCAGTTTTTAGATCAATATTTCGATCCAATATTTTCCAAATTCATAGATTTTTAATAGATATAAAAATACCAGAACAGTCATATATCTTTTGTTGTACAGTAGCGTATTCGTATTGTGTATTTGATATACATATGTATTATGTATGTATACAGTACTTAGTAGTCCATTGTCCGAGAAATAAGGCAAATGAACTGCAATGACTTGCAATACTGTCTGTGAATTTGTTTTACTTATAGAGCCATCACATAGTCATAAATAGCAGAGCTAACCTTGTTATCATTTGCATGCTAATTTTGATAGACTTCTTGCCATCTGTAGGCATTTCATCGAATTTGACATTAGCCAGTTTTGTTTAAGCCATTAGCATTGATTGTCAGCCAGTCTCTAGTGGCTTGGCGCCAAGTGCTGTAAAGAGGAAAATAACCGGCCACTTGAGAACGCAAAGATAAAGTCTAAATATAAAAATAAATAAGTTATGATCAATTACTCACGCTCTTGAAGCCTTAATTGCAACCAAAACTTTAACTTTTTTAACCAAAGCTAGTGAAAGAAAAGAAATCGACCTATAAAATAATTAAAACTATGAAGTAAACAAAAATACTACGTTTACACGACGCTTTTCATGAGTTCATGAACTGAGTTGCTTCTTCTTTTTAAATAGGGTTGTTTTTTAAAAGGTTGCTCTGAGTTTGAATTCGATGTTCAGTGTTGCCACCTAGTTTCTGTAAAAAGCTAATGTGGTTGTGCCACACAATTTCATGAAATGAGAGCAAAACTCATTCGATTTCACAAAATGATGTTTTTACACTTAATTTTATAGCTTTAAATGAAATAATTTTGAAAACAATACGTTTTTTAGGGTGAAATTATTATAATTTCTTTATTGAACACGCAGCTATTTTAATCACATATTTTTTAAACTTGAATGTTGCTCTTATCGATTTAGTAAACATTACCAAATGGCTTCAGAAAATGCACCAGCTTGTTTTTAGTGAATGCCAAATCGAGGCAGGATTATCAATTGCTCAGTCATAGAAGATAAAACAGATCTAAAATGCCCCGATATACACAGATAATTGTAAAGAATCTATTGCGCCTTGCTTTACTGGATAAGCTCAGTGCATATTCTTGTGTACAAATATATAGGTATATGTATATATGTACGTATTATTTTGTTGATCTAAAAAATTTGTTAAAATAAACAACAGAGAACGTAAAGCTTTTCGGTTTGACACCAAAAGAGCGAGTGCGACTGAGAGTGCAGTGAACTTGCATTGAGAGCGAAAGCTCATTCAATAGTGCGCTCTCTTTTTCACTCTCTCTCTCTCTCTCTTAGAAGCTATCGCCGTTGTTGAACTTTTGGCGATGTATAAACTTTAGATGAATAGATCTCGCCTCCCATTTGACAGGGCAAAGAAAAAAAAACACAAAGAACGTATCCAAAAGTGAAAATTAATGCGTAGATTTGTAAATTGCGTTGCAACCGTTTATACAGATTTTTTTCTATGACCGCTGTCTAACGGTTAATACTGAAAGAACCGTTGAACGGGACAACAAACAATTGGGTAACGGGATAAACTTCAACAAGTGTCAAACAACAGACAGACAGAAAAAAAGCGAACAACAAAATGTGAGAGAAAACACAAAAGTAAAAAATAAAAAAAAATTTAATATTATATAAAATTCGTTTTGGCCTGAAAATCTGAACAAAATCGATGTAAATGGTTCCGTAATTTGCGTAAACAGACCAGAGACTTTTCGTTCGGTGTGTGTAATACAAATTGAGAGAAGTTTGTCGTGTATTATTCTCAGTTTGTACAGAAAACGTTAATTCCCTTCTGCATGAAGGCGTTCTGAATATTGCCCAATTGCAATTGATCAAATAAATCGTAATATTGTTATTCTTGTGGCGACGTCTCATCTGTGGCAACAATCGATTGCTGCACAACAACAGTAACAACAACAGAAACAACAATAACAACAACAAAAGCAGGATGGCTTATCGTGGCATTATTGGGTCAACGGACGGCAAGGATCGTCGGGAAGCGGATAGCGACTCCTTTGACGATACTATTGCCGATCATAGTGCCGATGTTATTGTCCCAGTGTCGCGTCGCAACATGTTGTCCCTGTCCCTCTCGAGCGACAGCTATGAGGGCGGCAAGCCATCCGCTCAGATCTTCTCAACGAAAAGCTCCAAAGTGAATCGCCCAAAGGCCACCACGATGATGATAACAACAACAACAACAACAGCGCCGACGTCGCTTTGCAACTGTAAGTGACACTCATTATGCCACACTCGTCCACCTGTTTGCAACAAGAGGCAACAACACTGGACTACAAACAAACGAATCGAATGTAGTCGAATCTGTTGCAAACATTTTGATAGCTTCTTTCATCTCGGTCACACAAAACAAACACATCAGAGAGAAAAATAGTGTTGGTAAACGTGCCATCTAAGTGACAAGTTGCGCAAAAGTTTATAATTAAATTTAAATGATAATTTCTCTGAAATTCATGATAAATCGTTGCCTTAACCACTTGAGAATTATAAGAGAGAACTTCAACATTAACTTCGCATCGATTCTATGTTTTGCTCTACTATTATACACTTTTAAAGAGCATTCCATTTCTGTCACAAAATGCGTAATCTATATAGAATGCAACAATTTTTCATAGGACTTAAATTCTTACTTGATTAGATAACTTTAATATATGGCAGCATAAGTTCAATGAAGCTATTCAATTTATTGGTCTCAAATGTATTCTTTATATTCAGGAAATGTTTAGCCCATGGAACGAACAGCGACCATAAAAGTTTTGTTATATTCTTGAATATAAACGTATAATATATTGCTGCTGCAATTTAATGGTACTTTATAAAAAACTGTTCCTTTACTACACCGAATGTAAGTCAATGATCGGAGCATATATTGTCCCAAATAAGACACGATAATAGTGATGTCGAAATAAAAATTAATATCGATAGTCTCGTCGATAGTTTCTGAGGTCCATAACGATTAAGATATTCATTATATTCTTAACTCGACTTAACCCATATGGATAGTGTAATTGTTTATGTTGCTGCACTTGTTGAGACAAGAAAGAAGAGTTGATGCATGTTAGCTTATCTCTCTCTCTCTCTCTCTCTGGCAAGTATCTGTAACTACCTCAACTCGATTGGACCTGATTTGACACTATCTCTCTATCAACGGGATGCCATTGGAAACGTGCGTAGGTTGTTTTGGGCACGTCTGGACAGCTATTGATTTCCAATATGTAAACAGAGCGCGTTAGTATGTCATCGCTTTTTCTTTCCCCACACTCTGTGTTCGGGTAATTTAACTATGTTATGATATTTGCAATGCCAAGCAGCAGGCGATTCACCCTATAAACGGCACTAGAATGACTTGTTTGCTGCTTATTTTTGTGATTGCTCTGATCTTCCTCAAGAACAGAATTGATGACCCCAAATTTATGTTCGATAAAAAAATATAACAAGGGAGATGTTTCATGGTTAACGTGGATATTTTGCTATGCTAAAAATTCCATTATCTGGGCAGCTACAAAAAAGAATTACATTTATATTTAATTTTATTAATGCTAGTTTTAATTTTAGAAATTAATTTACTATTATTTCGAATTTTAAATGCGCGTTTCAATCTAGAAAAGGGCCCACCCTGTATATGGGAAATGTTAACTCTTTGGCCTTTCAACAAGCACAACTTTATTGAAGCTCATCCGATTTCCATGAGGAATGTCTTATTTTGCATAATATTAACCCTACTTTAGCTTTGCTATTAAATTTTTTGCTTCTGAGACAAAACATTTTTTTTCGAAAATTTCTCGAATTTTACATAGTAACCCCTTTACATTTTTCGAAATTTTTCAAAAATTTTAAATCTTTGTTTTAGTCTTTTAATCGACTGCAGATGTTAAAATTAGGGTAAAATAGTACCTTCGATCTTATTTCCTCTTTTTTTCTTTAAAATCTAAGCTGAAAACTGCAAAATTCTTCCTGATTTGTCGTACATGGTAAGCTTATGATTTGAATAGATTTGTCAAATCTTCATAGATTTTCAAAAGGAATGTCTTATTTATCATTTTATTAAGCCTACTTTAACATTGCATTTAAATTTAATGCTTTTGAAACAAACATTTTTTCTTTTAATTTTCTCGAATTTTGCATAGTTACCCCTTTACATTTTTCGAAAATTTTCAAAAATTTTCAATTTAAAATTTATTCTTTTAATCGACTCCAGGTGATAAAATTAGGGTAAAAATGTACTTTTAACCCATTTCCACAATTTTTTCTATCGGTTTTTGAGGTTTCGGTCTAAAATAAAAGTTTTGTTACGGTTACAATTTCAGTTAGGGTTACCAATTTCAATCGGTTAATACCGGTTAACGGTTACGGTTATGGTTATATATGATGTTGTTCAATATACATTATATATCATAGAGCTGCCAAAATTGAATCTGAAACGTTATGACAGAAATGCTACATGTTCTTATTTTTAAAGAGTATTGGAAGTTCGTTCTGCCTTAGTTTTATGTTGTTATCGCCACCTGCTGTTTTGAGCTGCCTTCGCACTTTTGTCAGAGCTGTGCCTCTTCAGGTTTCGCTAGAGAGTCGTTTAGTTTGTTGTTTTTATTTCTATATTTTTTCTTTTTTTTAAATTTATAATCGTGAGCATCATACTCATAATTTGCTGTTTTCGAAAAGTGTCAGAGCCCCAGGGAGGGTATCGTCGCCGTCTCCGTCTCCGTCTCCGACTCTGTCTGCGGATCGAGCTCTCAGCTCAGCTCGAGTATCAGCGAATCTGTCTCAGTTTCAATCTCAGCCTGAATCGCAGTCGTTGTCATTAAAGTGCCAGCATTCGTTCAGGTTACAAGCGCTTGCAATTCACGATCCGTCAGATACTTTTTTTTTGGTCCACGCTATGAACTTCAATCGCATGGACAGTGCACACCGTTTGAGAGTGGATGTTAGGCTCTATGGTAACGATGTCATCGATCAATCGAATAGCAGCTATGCCATCGAAACAGATCTTCAGAAGGTTGTCGAAACGATCAGTAGTAGGTTACTTGTTTTCTATAAATACATATGTTTATGTATATAAAATTAATATGAAACTATTTCTTATCATCATGATCATAATCATTAGCGTATTTTTCAACTTCAATTAAATGTCAATTTGTTTATACATTTCAGGCGATGCGACCGATTCACCGGAGACTGATAAGCCCGATGTTGATAACGAGCTAACTAATGAAATTTCGGCACCATACGAAGTACCGCAATTTCCCATTGAACAGATTGAAAAGAAGCTGCAAATACAACGGCAATTAAATGAAAAGTAAGTAGACATACAAATTCATAATGGAAATTGGAAACTGAGATATTATACCCTACAAAAAAGAATATAGTGGGAAAACTGATATATAGAACTTTTTTTTCTTTTCATAACACATTTTTAAAGATCTAAGCAATAATTAAATTTACACATATATTGAAAAAGTACAAATTTATGTTTGATCGATCTAAAACCACAATTTCAAATACGTAAATTCGCATTGACTTGGGAATATTTGAAATTGAAAAAAATAAACAAAACTTGGTCAAAAGAAAATCAATTTTAATTAAGATATTTTCATGGCATTGCAAGAGAATTTTAATCATTTCATCCTGATCGAATAACAAATTGGAAAGTAATTTAAGTTAAAGATATAAATTTATACAAAAACATTAAATAAAAAAAAAAAAAAACTTTGGAAAGTCGAGCTAATAGTAATAAAGAAACATGCGTGAAGTATTTTAAAATATTGAAATTCTCTAGAAATTATTAAAGATTCGGTCTAAGAATATATATAGTAAGAAGAAGGTCCAGCAATCTGACAGGGAAATGAATATTGAGTTAACAATTTTTCCTCATGGTGTGACAGTTGCAAGGTTTTCCGATTTTCTATAGCGACGTAATGAACACTAACGACGAATGTAACAACAACAACAAAAACAATATGTACACAGAAAAAATGTCGGCATTCCCAGATCAAATCAATCCAACGTGGTAATTTCGATAAACCAATTACAAAATACTTGGTTCAAAAACGGTTTTTCAATTCCTATTTTAATGCTGATTGCATGTCAGTCTATCCGGATATAATGTTATTTGAACAATAATATCCTGAATGCCTAATTAAAAAATACATGCTTAAATCAAGAATTTTGTTCTTGGATTTTAGAATGGACTCTTTTCTCTCTGTGTACATTCGTTGTAACTATCAAGTTCACATTGTTTTTGGGTGCACACAGCTAATCCAAGCAAAACCGACGAGGACGGAAGACAGCTGCTTGTCATGGGTGGGGTTAGGGTATGTGTAGGGCAGATCGGCTAAGTAGGGCTGCTCAGTGGGGAAGGGGAGGGGGAGGAAGGGAACCTGTCCGAGTCGTGTGGGCCAGGCAGGTGTCAAAGCAGCGTAGACGACAACGACACGTTTTGATTTTGAATGGCCGGGCCAAAATGACCGCGACCGCATGCACTCAAATAAATAAAATATGCCATCCTAAAATAAAGTATGTCCACACTTTAACTTACGCCGTTTTGCTCTTCAAATTTTGAATATTGTTGTGTGATATTTGTTTTTAAGTTATTATGCTTTATTTGTCATTCTTGTGACTTAGAATTCTCAACCGATTCTAGCCGCTAAAAGGTGTCAACAAGGTAGCAACTTTTGAAATAGCTTGCTCTTTGCATTTATAGAAATTTTTTGTATGTTGTTGTGTGTAAACAACAAGAGACACTGATATTAAATGGTAATCAATTTCAAGACTAAAACTATCTTAAATATGAGAATGTTTTTTGTACTTTGAACAAGTACATAAGTTCTAGATTTTTGTTTACTTAAACTAGTATGATCCGATTTTTTACAAACTTAAATAAATCCCAAAACTTATTTGAAAGTATACCCAAAAAAATCGTATTTTAAGATTTGCGGTATTGCGAAAAGCGAACTTAAAATTACATTTTTGTACTCAGTTTTGGGGGAATTGGGAACTCAGATCGATGGTAGTTGAATATCCCCTGCTTAAGTACGGAAATTTTGTGTTGTTTTTTTCTCTGAGTGTAGAGGCTTATGATGAAACCACCACCACTAGCACCACTAGCACCACCAGCACCACCCGTCCAAACAGCAGGTTGGCAGCTTTCGCGCTACCAATTTGTGTGTACATTTAGTACAATTTGTGCATCCATATAACTTGCAAGTCGGACACGCATTTCGTCGAAAGAAAGCGCCTAAAGTCTGGCCCCGGATCCGGGTTTTGCAATTGCTGGTCCCCCCCTCCTCCCGTTTCCCAACAGCAACAAAACTAACCGACTTTTGCAACGACCTACACTGACATTGAGGACTCGCAATCAACCCAAATCACCTACCAAGTCTCTTCTTCTTTTTTTTAAATACTTGTTGTTGCTTTTTGGTGTTCGTGCTCGTGCTCGGGTTCGTGTCACACGCCAAGCGTCAAAGTTGCCCAACTTTCGATTGCACTTGAAGTTTTGGGCTGTTGTGTGTAAAAAGTGTGTGACTTGAGGCTTCTTTATGCATGTACATCAAAAATGATTGATGTTGATTCATAAAGTTTTGCCAGAGACAATACAACACAACACACACACAACTCGTATTGTCAGGCTAATTAACTATCCCATTTACTTAGAGGGTGAAGATTTCCCTGGAATTTGCATTTATTTTGGGGTCTAATTGCGTGAGAATTTTCTATTTTTTGTTTGCCTAATAATCGAATTGGTCAATCGATCATTGGCAACAACTGCAAAAAGCTAAGCTGACCTGAAACGTGACCCAAAGCTGAGTCGATACATTCATTGACCAGGACTCGAGAGTCGAACATGTCTTTTGCGGATGATAGCTATAGTTTTTGTCGTTATTACGAGTATCAGCCGGAGATAGAACAATGGTGGATTAACTAGCAATATTTGGTAGAAGTTTTTCTAAATTCCACTTCTATTTCTGACATTAGGCAATCGACGGGCACACGAACTGCGACTCATCTTAGTACGCCCGGTTCGGAGAGCAGTCCCGATTCGGATGATCAAATGCCGACAGAGAAGCGGGAAACGGATGCGGACATTAATTTCCAGCGTGTCTCCGTTTCGGGCGAGGATACGAGCGGAGTGCCACTGGAGGATCTGGAGCGGGCATCGACTCTGCTCATTGAGGCCCTCAAGCTGCGTTCCCACTACATGGCCATGTCGGATCAATCCTTTCCCCCGACAACAGCGCGTTTCCTCAAGACGGTGCGACTCAAGGATCGTTATGAGAACATGCCGTCCAAATCGGTTTCAGGTGAGTTGCATTTAGGTCATGGTCCAATCGAACCCCGCCGCCCCCCAGCCCATTCTTTAATGTAGTATTCCGAGTTCTGCCAGTGTTGTGTTGCACCATCAAAAAAAAAGAAACAAAAAAAAAGTATAAAAAATATATCGATATGCAGTTTATGCGATGTATTATACAATCGATAGTTTATCGCCAAATAGTTTTTGTAAATATAAATATATATATATTGTGTATGTAAATATATTTGTAGGATCGCGTTAAGCTAAGTTTTATTCTCTTTCTTTCAGCTAGAGCAACCTACCTGCCAGCCCCCCATCTCTCTCTCTCTCTCTCTCTGTCTATTTATTTTTATTGTCTCTTTCACACTCTCCTAAAATGCATATGTAGATGTACATATGCGTCCCTCTCTCTCTCTCTCTCGCTCGCTCGCTCGCTCGCTAACCGCCGCCCTGCCATATTATTCGTCTCATGTTTAGTAAGTCGGATTTGTGACCCGTCTCTGAGCTCAGGTCTCTCTCTTTCTCTCTCTCTCTCTCTCTCTCTCTCTCTGTATATTTTATTTCCTTATTGTTTTGTCGTATTTCTTTCATTATTTCCCATTTCCTTTGCCTCATTTTGTACAAATATTTATTTTCTATATATTTTTCATTTTATTTATAGACATAATTCGCAAACAGAGTATGGCGACTTGCAGAGGTAATTCGTGCGCTCGGATTAAATCGTTATGTTCTTTTCTTGTTGCTCTCCCTCTCCTTCTTCTTTCTTTCTCTCTCACACACGCAACCGATTCGTCTATTTGCTTTTATTTATTATTTTTTTGTTCTTTGTTGACTTTATTTAAAAAATATTCACACATTTCTTTACTGTTGAGCTGCTTAATATTTTTTTGTTTTCCTTTTTTCGTTTTGTTTGTAACCGCAACTGTTTTTACTCTCTTTGTATAGTCGCTCTCTTTTGAGAGCAACTTACACTCATGCGCCGCAGCTTTCAGCTTTTGTCACGCACAAAAACAAACCTAACCAAACTTTACAAAGACAAGTTGTTAATTATGCTTTTTGTTTGTATGAATGTGTAGACTGCACACACTTTTTGTCTAACAAATGTTTTGATTTGAACAGTTGTCTCACACACTCTCTCTGTCGCTCTGCCTGCACGTATCTCTCTCTGCCCTCCTCGCTCTGTCTCTCTCTTTCTCTCTCTCTACCCAACCTTGCTGTAGATTACGTTTATTTGCTTTGTTTGCCCCAATTTCTCATCCAAAAGGACACGCTCGTAGACTTGACTCACATTTTGAAAATATTATTTATGTATTTCTCCAAGTGTATGCAAAATCAGGGTTGTCATCACTCTCATGTAATTTGTGCTCAAATAATAAATTATATTTGTTTTTAATCTTTCTTCATTAAACAAACTGACAAAACCAGACATTAATTGCCCATAAATTGCGCATTAACCCCAACTGAACTTTGTAATTTGACTAACTAAATTGTTTGCAAGCTTAAAACTGTCTTTTTAGATTAGTAAAACCATTTGCTTTTTGTTTATAAAAGTAACTTTCGTAATTTGCTTGTTTTTCTACGTTACAAATATGAATTTATCTGTCTCCATTTAGGTCGAAATTTAGTTCAACTATAAATTGTTCAATTCCCAAAACTTTTGGCTCGCTTTACCTCTTCATGACTAAAAATTGGAAAAATCTATCCTTAGAAATGACATTGTTACAAGTTGGCAACCCTGTTTTTCTTATATACACACACATGCACACACACGCAAACAAGACCAATCTGTATGTGTGTAGAAAAGTATCGTTAATTGTAGTTTTTTTTAAATAATATCAATAACGTTTATCAACACTACTACCCCATATATACGTACCTATCTTGATATATACTTGAATACATGATATATATATATATATACTCGTATTTTTTGTTTTTGCATAATAAACACGTTTCGCACCGTTACACGTACAAACAAAAACAACTTCAGATCTCCTTATCCAAACATCGCCAATGAAGCACACTCATGCCTGGGATGTGGAATTCGTACCGGATGAGGATTATCACATAAAACCCGTAAACGGTGTCTTTCACGTCTATACTGATAAGGTAGGACCACAACAAATATCTCCATCAAATCAATAAACATAAGTCCAATTGACTTACCAAGTTCTTGACTTTTTGCAGGAACATACGGATGAACTGAAGTTTCAATATCCAGACATGAATCAGTTCGTCAATGACATGCAGGTCATGTGTAACATGATTGCCGATGGCCCACTGTAAGTATTCACATCAAGGTTACATTTTTTAGCATATCTATTCTATTTTTTTCTGCAATTATAGAAGTAAATTCAAGTGAAAAGTTTGTTTCCCAGGAAACGGATTAGATTAAAAAGTTCCAAGTTCCACATGAATAATTAAACAAAACTTGTTTGACATGCTTTAGAAAATGAGTGTTGAAACATATTCTGATTTACTTAAATATTTAACTGGCTCTCTTTACTTTGTTTTGAATAGAAAATCGTTTTGCTATCGCCGCCTTTGCTATTTGTCCTCCAAATATCAGATGCATGTGCTGCTCAACGAACTGCGTGAACTTGCCGCACAGAAAGCGGTGCCGCATCGTGACTTTTACAACACTCGGAAGGTGGATACTCACATTCATGCGGCGTCGTGCATGAATCAGAAGCACTTGTTGCGCTTCATCAAGAAGACGCTGAAGAACAATGCCAATGAGGTGGTCACCCACACAAACGGTAAACCCATGACACTCGCCCAGGTTTTCCAATCGATGAATCTGACCACATACGATCTGACCGTTGACATGCTCGATGTGCACGCCGATCGCAATACGTTCCATCGTTTTGATAAATTCAATTCCAAATATAATCCCATCGGTGAGTCGCGTCTTCGGGAGGTGTTCCTCAAGACCGACAACTATTTGAATGGCAAATACTTTGCACAAATTATTAAGGTAAGAACAGATGATGTTTATATTGATCGGTACATTAACGGAATGAAAATAATTATTCATTTTCTGACGGCATTGTTCAAGACTACAAATAAAAATGTACAGAAATATTAAATTATAATTTAGTGCTAATTTTTATTTAAAATTTACCAATTTTTTAACAATTGAGAAAATCTATTTTGAAAATATATTAAAAATCTATTTTGTATATATGTATGTATATTTAATTTGTTATTACCTTCTTTCTCTCTTAGGAAGTGGCCTTTGATCTGGAGGAATCCAAGTATCAAAATGCAGAGCTGCGTCTCTCGATCTATGGCAAGTCGCCCGATGAGTGGAACAAACTGGCCAAGTGGGCCATCGATAATGACGTTTACAGCACGAACATACGTTGGCTAATTCAGATACCTCGATTGTTTGACATATTCAAATCGAACAAGATGATGACGTCATTCCAGGAAATTATTAACAACATATTTCTGCCACTTTTCGAGGCAACAAATAAGCCCAATGAGAATCCCAATTTGCATAAATTCTTACATTATGTGATTGGCTTCGATTCCGTCGATGACGAGTCCAAGCCGGAGAATCCGCTCTTTGATAGCGATGTACCACGTCCCGAGGAATGGACCTACGAGGAGAATCCGCCATATGCCTACTATATATACTATATGTATGCCAACATGACGGTGCTGAACAAGTTTAGAGAGTGAGTGAGCTCTTTGAATGAATCTAGAATAAATTACAAATCCATTTAACCTCATTATTCCGTAATTAGGCGGCGCGGCTTTAATACATTTGTGCTGCGACCACATTGTGGTGAGGCTGGACCCGTGCAGCACTTGGTCTGCGGCTTCCTCATGGCCGAGAACATCTCCCATGGTTTGCTGTTGCGCAAGGTGCCGGTATTGCAGTATCTGTATTATCTAACACAGATTGGCATTGCCATGTCGCCGCTGTCGAATAACTCGCTCTTTCTCAACTACCATCGCAATCCATTGCCCGAATATTTGGCACGTGGTTTAATTATCTCGTTATCTACCGATGATCCGCTGCAGTTTCACTTCACCAAGGTAAGAATAAAGTAAACATCTCAGATTGCAAATAAGCGTTATTAGCTTAAAAATATCATTACTCCAAAATTAAGTATTTATTTTTTTTGTTTAAAAGAAATTTTAATAATTTAAACTCTTATTTGTGATCTTAATAGAAAACATTAAAAATATAATAACTTACACTATAAATATAAATTATACCAAATATACAAAAATTGGGGAACCCAAAAATTGGGAACACAATATGTAAAATCTTGTAATTAGGAAACATGTTATTAGAAAATTAAAATTAGCAGAAGAATTATTTCGAAAATATTTAAATAAAAATCAATCAATTTTTGTAATTCTTATAAAAGTATTCGAAGATCGCGTGAGATATTACAAAATTACATATATAATATTGCAATAATACATCGATGCAAAAAAATATATGCATTACTTTATCTTCGATATAAAAATATTAAAATATGTTTTATTTACAATTTGCATTATAGCATGAGAATAATATAAAATAATTTCTAAACAGAAATGTAAATTCAATTGTTGTTTTCGATTTTTTACATCAGTATAAAATGTAATTATTTGTTGATTCCTCCATTAAAAGTCTCAAATATTTTGTAATTGAAATATTACTGTATTAATCGCTCAAATCTGATTCGATGTAATTTAAACAGGAACCTCTTATGGAGGAGTACAGCATTGCGGCTCAGGTGTGGAAGCTCAGCTCCTGCGATATGTGTGAACTGGCCCGCAACAGTGTCACGATGAGCGGCTTTCCCCATAGCGTAAGTCGTATTTTATTTCAAATCATGCATATATGTTCCTAAGTACTCCAATCATCATTGAAACCTAATTACAGATCAAACAACAATGGCTGGGACCCAACTACTATGAGGATGGCATCTCGGGCAACGATATAACTCGCACCAATGTCCCAGAAATCCGTGTCGCGTATCGCTATGAGACCTTGCTGGATGAGCTCACCAATATATTTAAAGTGAATCAAACCTGCCACTTTAAGCAAGCCAAATAAAGCGCTAATTTGTCATATATAACAAAAAAAAAAAACGGAAAAAAACAAACAAAAAAAACATAAAATAAGAAAACCAAAAAAAAAGGAATTATTTACCTGCTTGCTTATTATACATATATACACATGTGTCGAGCCTAATTACGTACTCTCTATGTACAAGTTTCTCTACTAACCAATTTATAAAATTAATTATTTACCCGACAGACCAAAATTCTACATGCATACATAACATTAATTAATATCCCGACATACAAAAATATATATATATAATTAAGTATGCAAACTTATATACAGGGCACATTGGCTGGCGACAGTAGTGACTGCAACTCCCAGCAGACGATTCAAATATTTAAACAGCAACAAAACTCTTAGCTAATATATAAATATATGTATGCATGTGTATATTCTATGATCGTCTATTGTAGTTCGTTTTTTTTTTATCTCAATGATGGTTTGTTGCCAGTTGCTGCTGCTTTGCAAACGAATTAGAGACAAAAAAAAATTATATATATTTAAATTCTAAAAACTTATAAACAAATTGTAAACTCAAAAATAAAGCAAATTGCGATTTACAAACTGCAAACCAAATTGTTAATCATTTTTATTGCTCTTTAACGGTCAATTAATTTAAACTGGAGTTGGAAATGAAGTATGGACGCCATCTAGTGGCCGTTCTAGCGACACTAGCGCAGCGTTGCCAGACGTTTTGCGTTTTTAGAGCATTTGTAAGCCACCTATCGATAGGCAACAATATTTATTAACAATACAGCCTAATCGCTGTAATGAACTTGAGCTGAAGATAAAAATAGTTTGTTTAATCTTCGAACATATTGTTGCAAGCATTTTGTGCTCTTGAGCCTTAAATAAATATGTTGCATACATAATTAATAAATGAAGTACATGCAATTGGTTAATATCGATGTATCGATACAAGATCAACAATCCCACCAGGCATATGCATGCATGTATGTGTAAGTGTGTTATTGTGGATGAGAGATTCTTCTCTTCATCTCTCTGCCTTTGTTTTCCACAAAATTGAAACACACAAAAGTATTGAAGAAAAAATGTTGTTATTACAAAGCTGATAAGAGACAAAGGAAAAGGCGTTAAAACACAAGGAATTTAATTGGAAAGCGGCAAGCGGCGTTTTGATTGGAATTGGGTAAAAACGTAACGACTCTCATATACATATACGTATATGTATATGCGTGCTTGCGTGTGTGTATAATGACCACCCAGCGAACGCATCGAAATGCCACCACCAGCGCGGTGGGCGGGGGAGTCGGTGATTCGGACTATGAGACACTGATGCAGCGACTGCACATTGGTGGCAGCTATCAACAACGTTCGCCCGGCGCCATTGAGCATTTTATGCACGACCCGCCAGCGCAACAACAGCAGCAGCAGCAACAACAACATCAGCAGCAGCACCAGCAGCAGACAACAACAACAACAACAACGTTTGCCAAGCAGCGAGGATTATAAATTGTATGAACGAGGCAATATAATAGCCGCCTCCAAGTATGCAACCGCAACGCCCAAGCCCAACATGGAACCAAACACAATGATGATGATGATGATGGCCAATGGGGCCAGTCAGCAGGGAAGTCAGTCAGGGAACTCCCCTCATATTTATGCGCCCACAGCTCAGGTGCTGGGACAACGGATTGTGCCGCAAAAGCATTCGCCCGTTTATGAGAATCTAGAGTTTTACGGACAGTTCGATACGAATCAAAAGCGGGCACAGCCACAAAGTCCCGCTAGTCGTCAGAGTGTCATGTTGAATGATTATCTGCTGATGCAACCAATTGGAGGCGGTCGTTTTGCCCACACGCCAGTGCCGGAGCCGCCCAAGCATAATTCCCATAATTCGCATAACCATAATCACAGTCACAGTCACAATCCCATTGACGAGTTGTTGTCGACAGCGGCGCCCATCTATGAGAACATCATACCCCATTCAGGGCAGCGTGCACAGCCGCAGGCATCGCCGGCAACGGCAACAATCTATCAGCACACGGAGATGGCGACACCAACGCCCATGTCAATGGCAATGGCAATGCCAATGGCAATGCCGATGCCGTTGCCGGCAAGCAACAACGTGGAGCTGAATGCCATGTTGCACACATCACCGTTGCATCAACGCAGCAGCAGCAGCAGCAACAGTTCCGCTGCAACGGCAACAGTTGCCGCTGGTGGGGGAGGGGGATTGGGTTCACCGACACAACGCTATCGCAATCTATCACTGCCCAGTCATTTGAGTCCCATGGCATCGCCGGTGCCAACGCCGTTGGCCAAGTTGCAACTGCAACAACACACGCCCATCAAGCAGCAGCAACAGCAGCAGCAACAACAACACCAGCAGCAGCAATTTCAGATGCATCAGGGCATCAATGTGTCTGTCAATCCCAATTATATTGAGGACATTAACAGCTCTGATTACGTCTGCATGACGGCCAATCTGCATCGCAGCAACAATAACAGCAGCAGCAACAACAACAACGGCACTGCCAAAAGTCGCAGTCCCAACAATGTGCGTCTCAATGCGGCAAGTCCACAGCCACTGCCATCACAGTCAACACAGCAAGCACAACAAATACCACAAATGCAGGCAACATCCATACAGACAACAGCAACAACGACAACAACGGCAACAGCATCGACAGCGCAATCAGCAACACTGCAACAGTTGCGTGCCACGCCCATTACAGCAACAACGGCGCCACTCGCGGTCGCCACATCGCCAACGCCCTCGCAGAGCAGCACAGGTAATAAATATGATAGTACAGTGAACACTAACTACAGTCAACATATGCTTCTCTCTTTCGCTCTCTAACAATTAACCTTTTAATATCTCTACCTCTCTCTCGTTTACCATTTTTTTAAATGCTTGCACAGCCGCCTTGCGGCCCAAACGAGGTATGCCACGCCCCTTTTCCCCTTAGTCTAAGCAAACCTTTTCTTACTTTATACCCTTGAGAACAACTTACGCCTAGGTTGGGTTGAGCCCATTATACCCTGCAAATAATTGCTTCATAACTTCATGCAAATCTTTGAAGGAATCTTCAATCGTACAATGTTTCATAGATTTGAAAATTTATCGAAAATATTCTAACTAATTTTTATCAAAAATTAAAAAATAAAAAAAAAACAAGTCTCATAATGATTTCATTAAAAAATACAAGTCTCTTCCTCAAAACTAATGGTATTCAAAAGCTTTTATAAAATATTGAAAAAAAAGTCAGTTTGGTATTATTATTTTTAAACTGAATTATTAAACCTAACAGAAGTCTTTATATTGATTAAGTAGACCCAGATATTTTCTTATTCTATTCTATTATAATCTTAAAGTTCAAAGAATTTGCCTGAAAGTAAGATAAAAAGGAAACTACAAATTGTAATTCGTTTAAAACAGGGATTAAAACCGTAACAGTTAACCGGTATTAACTAATACAAATTGAAACCAAAACAAAACTTTTTTATTAGACCGAAAACCAAAATTAGTCCAACCAAAATAACCGTTAAGATTTTAAAGAAAATCGTGAAAATAGGTATAAAACTACTTTTTTACACTAGTTTTATCACCTGGTAAGATTTAACATTTTTGAAAAATGTAAAGGGGTAGCTATGTAAAATTCGAGCAATTTTCGAGAAAAAAATTTTTGTCTCAGAAGCATAAAATTTAAATGCAAAGCTAAAGTAGGGTTAATAATTTGAAAAATAAGACATTCCTCATGGAAATCGGATGAGCTTCAATAAAGTTGTGGTTGTTGAAAGGCCAAAGAGTCAACATTTCTCAAATATTTATTAGATAATTTACAATAATTGACACATTGTGAAACACTAACTTTTATTAATGTTTGTGCTATCTCCAGCAATTTTACCGAGAATGCTTCTAAAATAATTATATTTTTATTGACCAAATTTGGTTCAAATCGGAATGTGTCACAATGTGTTAATTATTGTAAATTCAAGCATAAAATTGAATTTTGTTGTTAAGGATTAATCATCTATTTTTAAAACTAAATTTAATTTTTACTTCTGCCCTAATTAAATTTATATATTGATCTCAAGATCTTTTTATCTTGATTTTTTTATATTTACTTTAATTAAATTTACGTATCTTTGATATTTTGTAAAAGTGTTTTGTAAACCGAAATCTTACCGGTATTTCGAAAACCGAAACATAACCCAAACCGTAACTGAAACCGATATTCGTTTATACCCTAATTTAAAACTCCACTCGGTTGTGAACGTCTTGTCGAATAGTTAATTTCTATGGATGGCTTTTTTAAAATGCTCTGTGACTCGTTCTCTGCCAGGTTTGACCAAGAATCTGCTGCCGTACAGCGTGACACCGCCGCGTCCGGCAGGTCCGACCGAGGCGCAGCGCAAGATTGAGGAATTGACGCGGCAACTGGAGGAGGAGATCGAACAGAGCGAGGAGCACGGCGAATATTTTGGTGCGTATACGAAAGACTTACGAGTTACAAACGAATCCAACTGATGGTTATTGATGGTTATTCATTACAGGCATTTGTCACACCTGCGGCGAGAAGGTGAAGGGCGCTGGACAAGCCTGCCAGGCGATGGGAAACTTATATCACACAAATTGCTTCATTTGCTGCTCATGTGGTCGCGCCCTGCGCGGCAAGGCGTTCTACAATGTCCACGGACGTGTCTACTGCGAGGAGGATTACATGGTAGGTGCATCACTTACCAAGGCTGCGAAGGGCAAGGATTCGATTTTTTGGAAAACAAATATTTGCTTAGCTTCAATACGTTTTTATATTTTATAATCTTAAATTTAGTTTTATGGAACCAGTCCTAAATCTTAATCCTTTTCTTTTATTTTGATAACTCGATATATTGGCATAATTTGAAAATATGTTTATTGACAACTCGATTCTGTCTTTTGTCGATTAATATACACGATTTCACTTATAATAATAAGCTAATTACATTGCATTAGGTTAGTTTAACCAAAAAGATAGAAATCTTTAAAAATTTGTAGGCAATAGAAAAAAATATATTTAATGCTTAAGCTTTTTCTATGGTTTGAACCAAACCTTTTTCCCAAAAACTTTAATGCTTTTCAGCCTTATGCAACATCTTTAATTAATCTGTTACTTTTCTTTCTCTTGCAGTATTCAGGTTTTCAGCAAACGGCTGAGAAATGCGCCATTTGTGGGCATTTGATCATGGAAATGGTAAGAGTTATCTCTCTCTCTCTTTCTCTCTCTCTCTGTCTTTCCCCCTCAATGTCTAGCACTCTTTCTAACTCATGCTTTTTCCAACAGATCTTACAGGCCATGGGCAAGTCATATCATCCGGGCTGCTTTCGCTGTTGCATCTGCAACGAATGCCTCGATGGTGTTCCCTTTACCGTGGATGTGGATCACAAGATTTACTGTGTCAATGATTATCATCGCATGTTTGCACCCAAATGCGCCAGCTGTGGCAAAGGTCTGCATATCCAAAATAATGACAACTATAATCCTTCTTTATATTGTTCAGTTTTGAATTCAATTCACAGACGCATAATTAGTTCAATTTGATCATAAGGAGAGTCCACTCTATTTTTACTTTTTCTCACAAAATTAAGTTCAAAAATTTAATTACAATCTTGAAGTATTTTTTCTGCGTTTTCGCACTTTCTTATTATAGAAAAATATAACGTTTATAGCCTGTTTGATTCCCAGCAAATTTAATGTTTTTAGATTGGATTATCTGTGTAAAATCGTAGCTAAAAAAATTACAAAGGGGCTATATTTTGATATCTGTCCATTAGCAATCTCTTGAGTTATAACTTTTTTAACAATGCCAGACTAGCTTAGAATTTAAGGTAACATTTTCAGAATACGGAATAGTTGAATTTAAATAAAACCTGCTTTAGTTTTAAGAGAAGTTATTTAATGCTTAGCTCTTTTTATTCTACACTGAAGAGAGAAACCTTTTCTATCTCCCTAATAATTTTGGATTTTTTTTTGTTTTTCTGCAGGCATCACACCCGTGGAGGGCACCGATGAGACCGTGCGCGTTGTGTCCATGGACAAGGATTTCCATGTGGACTGTTATATCTGCGAGGAGTGCGGCATGCAACTGACCGATGAGCCGGACAAGCGTTGCTATCCGCTAGACGGGCGACTTCTCTGTCGCGGCTGTCACCTGCAGCGACTCGCGTTGCAATCCTCGCCGCACACACGCCACCAGGAGCCCGTGTGCGCCTCCTATCAGTATATGGGCTGAGCTCTGACCTCGTGACTGACCCAAAAAACTACAAAAAACTATTACAAAATATGATATATACTATAAACAATTTGCACGCACAAAATGATATACACAAAAACAAATTGAACATAAATATTTCCAATAATCGATATCAAGCTATAATAAAGGGAAACATTTCATAAATACAAACGATTGAGTTGTTTGGCAGTTGATATTGATCTTAATTAGTTTACTTTAATTGTTATTTGTGTAATGCGCTTCAGTGCATCAGAATCTCGAGCTGCACGAGGCGATTGTTTGTATCCGAGGGCATGCGATAGGGTAATGTGGCTGCCATGTTGGTCAACGCCTTGGCCCGTTGGCGCAAATTCATGAGAAGCTCCTCCTTGCTGTCACTCTGACCCTGACCCTGACCCTGTCCATGTCCTGATCCATGGCTGATGTCGTCGTGTGGCGCGCTAACGTTGCCAGTCTTGATCTGTTGATACTCCATATAGATGAGGTCCATGGCAGCGAGCAGAACATCGGGCAGCACTTTGATGATATCGGCACCAACCAGTTTCAGGCTGCTCACACAATAGTCCACCTCGCGACAGTTGTCGGGAATAATGCGATGCTTGGCCAGCACCTCGGTGGCGAGACGCGACTCTCCCCCATGATAATAGTCAAAGAATTTCATTAGCTGCGACAGCAATTGATATGTGCCAAGCACATGCTCATCCACATCCAATTTACGCTTGCTCAATGCCAGATTCATGCGCTCCGTGATCCCGACAAGTTGCTCCCGCATGCTACCCTGTCTCGCCGGCTGATGCACCACCTGTGTCAACAGCGAGCACAACAATCGCAATGCCTTTTCCAGCTGGCCGGCAATAAAGTACAGCTTGATGGCCGCCTCAAATTTGGTGCGTTGGGAGAGCTCATCGCCCACCATGGTGGCGAGCACATATTTATCATGCACCATGTTGGTGAACTGTGCAAAGATGCCGCTAAAAAGAAAACAGAAAATAGGAAAATTTACAAGTGGAAAAAATCGTCTCAGCAGAGGTTGCAAATATTAATGGGATTTAATTTATAATTATTCTATTATTATTTTTTTTTTTTGGAAGACTATATATATCTGATGTATTTGACTTGGATATTCATTACTTTAATAATTTCAAACAGATGCGAGACTATTAATTAACAAATTAAAAAGTGATTGCAATCCAAATCGATTGATTGCACATTGAACTTTTTACAAACATGAATTAAAATTATTGATTTGATCAAAATAGCTTGAAATCTTTTTATTAATCAAATCAATCTCGAATGCGACTCATTGCTTACCCGCTGTAACTCCATGGATCATGGGAATCGGGATTGCCAAAGACCAACAGCAACAGTTGATCATCACAATTCTCGACAAGCAAATCACAGATGCAGGTGAGCATCAAATTGCGTCCATCGGCCGCTTTGAATTTGCGCAACAGGTAATAGTATTGAAGGGCCTCGTTGGTGTTGGTTTGCTCAAAGCATTTCGTGTACATGATGATGAGACGGGCCAAGTTAAGGCGACGCATTGGCGCCGGATCCTGCGGATCAGCGCACAGCAAAGGCTGTTGAACTGAGCTGGGAGTGCCCAACATCGAGAGCTCATTGAGGGCGATGGCCATGTGGACGGCATGCGGACGATTCACATCGGTGCGGGCCAAAAACTCAATGGCCGATTCAAATTGTCCGGTTAGCACAAGAACCTGGAAATACAGCGGTGTCTTTTCGCGTGCATTGAAATAATTCTCGCCATATTTATCCAGGATTAGAGACTGCAGGCCGCCGTAACTAAGACGCTCGATATGATAATCGGAGCGTTCATCTGTGCAGAGCATCGAGAGCTGCATCCACAGGAAGTCATCGATTGTGCGGACGACTTCCTGATGCGGCTCGTGCGGATCACAGGCCAACACAATGGCATACACCTGCAAGGCATCATGAGATTAACAACATGCTCAAATTAAAAGTATACATTGATTGAGAGATTGAGATTTTTACCGCCTTCTTATAGGGATCCGTGCAGACGCGCAATTTATTATTGTACTCGAGCTTTAGCTGCCCCTCCAGCTTGGTGTGGGGCCTCTCCTGGTCGCCCAGCTGCTGGTGCGATTGCTGAAGCTTCTGTTGTTGCTGTTTGTGCTGCAGCAGCTTGAGAAGATCGGGACAAACGCCACCCTCTTTAAGAAATTGTACGGCAGCGCCAAGATCACCGCTGCGCAGGCTGTAATAGACAAGAGCCCACAGTGGACGACCGTGCGAGATGTCGAGCAGGCCGACCAAAGACTGTGGCAACTGAAAGCTGATGCTTACAAATGAATTGACCGTATTGTAGACATTGGGTATGCCGCCGCGAAGACCGACAAGTCGATTCTTCTGGATGACTGTGTTCATGTACTGCTTGTAGCATTGCTCCAGATAGGCGAGTGCCTGCTGGACAAATGGTGTCCCTGTCTGGCGTGCCTTAATGGGATCCGAGTTGCGCACTAATGGCGCTACACTAGCCATATATGAGAGGACGCTCCACATTTCGGACACTTGATTATCGAGGTCGTTTAGCTTCTCCTTGGCCAGCTGGGTGAGCTTTGTGAGGAGATTGGGACGATGGCTGCTCTGTTGAACGTAAGCAGTCTTAAATTGATTGTAGGCACAAATCTCCTGAGCATAGAGAGACTCAATGCGATTGAGACGGGATCGTGGTAGGGCATCCTGTGGCAATACCGTTGGCACCATCTGACGATGCACATCGGGGAAGTCTTCCTGATTGGGTCCGACCAGCGCATTGAGCAGACGCTCTTTTTCCTCGCCCCACTCGGCGTAAATGCAGCGCATTCTGTTCCTACTAACCGATTTGAATATCTGTCAAACAATAAATTATAAATTTACAATTCAAATTTTTGTATGTCAAATTTACAATTGCCTTACGTTAGCGTTGGTCTCTTCAATTACTGCAATAATGGCATTCTCGCGCTCGTTCTTTAAATAACCCTCGACATCGGTGTCGGAAACCGGATTCAATGGCTCAAAAGATTTGCGCGCACTTAACGATTCTAGCTTTTGTGTCAACTTTGGTAAATCCACGCCCCTTGATCCCAGCAAAATATGCCTGCATTGGAAATATATATAAATATACACATGTTTACATTAAGTTCATTACTTTATTTACTTACGCCTGCAAATCATTTGTGCCCGTCTGCGTGACGCGCGAATGCAATTCTTGTGTAGCCTGAAGCACTTGCGATAGTGTCCGCTCCACGCGGGGCAGTTCGGTGTCCATTTTGGTCTCATTTGTCAGGCGCTGGGCCTGTTGCAGCAGTTCGTTTAAATCCATAGCTAACAATAATTTCAATTCAGCGAAAATCGTAAAAACAAATTGACACAATTTCTAAACTCGCCGCACGCCGGCTGAAAGCATTGTTGCTTCTGATTTACAGTATCGATAAGTGATAAGTTTTTCAAATATCGCACAATCGACCTGAGCTAGTGTGACCGTATAATCTGCTTCGAAGCAATCAAAGAAGAAGCAACTCCAAATGGTGTGGCCTTGGCTTTGGGTTTTCTAAGCAAAAGGTGCAGAAATCCACTTTAAAGTTGATGTTCTCGTTTAAGCCATTCAAAATCGATTAAGTCGATTATAATACGTTAAAATTTTACTACCGGAAATAATGAAATAATTTTATAAAATTAATATGATTAATAAAATAATAATAAAATGTATTTAAATTTTATTTCATGAATAGTTTTCGGCACACCGCAAAAGTTATATTTAAATATAAAAACTTCATTTAAATATCAAGGATTTTATTATTTAATTTCTTATCCGTTTTTCGATTGAAATAAATTGGCTATCGACCATTCTCTGTGGTAACAAGGTTGCCACGGATCAAAAGTATTGGTGACTGTTTTTCTGCGAACCGAGGTTGCCACACATTTCAGACTTATTCTGAACGATCCGATACAACTTCAGTAACTACACAGCAAACAGACAGCACACCGCAATCGCTTGCTACGGAATGCAAACGTAATTTTTTTAATACACATTTAACACATACAGTCGTGCTAAAGTACAGTGAGTTTTTAAATTGTGTACTGTGTTCGTGTGTGAATATTAGCAATAAAAATTAGCACAACAAGAAGAGCAAAAGAAAAACACGTACGCACGTCACGCGGACGACGAGAACGACGATAACAACTGCGTAAACTTCAAAGAGAACTTATAGCTTTGTAAAAGCGTTCGAAACATGTCAGCCGCCGATGTTGAGACACAGCCGCAGCAAGAGACGACGAACGGCACCAGTAAATTTGATGTGCCCGAGATCGAATTGATCATAAAGGTGGGTTTATTTGGCTAGACACTTGCAAATATACAAATGAATATGTTTATGCATGCATTATGTATGGGTGTCTGTGTGTGTGTATGTGACTGTTTGTTAGATTTCTTTATTCGCGCTTTGCAAATTTTCTGTGCCGCAATAAAGTGAAAATGCTGCTTCTGTTGTTGCAAATAGCTGCTGCACTTACAAACACACAGACATCTTCTTTATTTCTCACCTTTTGCTTGTCCTCACTTATGTGTCACATGAAATATAAAACGTATTCATTATGTTCATTTTTCGTATTTTTTTTATTTATTCATCATCATTGTCTGCCGCCGCCCCCTTTTGTATTGGCTCTGCTCTCAGTCAGTGTGTTCTTCTTGTTGTTTCTAAGTTGAGCATCGCAAAAACGGGTTTTGCTCTCTCTTTCCTCTTTAAGTTCTTGACCAGCTAAACAGCACAAACGACACACATATAAATACAACACTCTCGCACACACACATATATAAGACATATGAGTGTTTGTTGAAATTTGCATTTGTATTGGCAACCCCATAGAGGTATTCTTGCATTTTCTTTTGAGTTAGTTAATAACTTCTTATCTAGAATAAACCTAATCGCATTTCTTACCACAAATTCGCTGACAACGCACACGTTTCCATCATTGTGAAGTGTGCTTTTGATTTTGTAATATCTTGGCGCCTACGTCATGCTAAAGTCAAAGACGAAAATACTTCAACTCGTCGAACAGTTTGTTTGCCTAAGTAATTGTCTTTGCGCAGAGCCATTGTTGATTCTATTAGTAAAGCAACAGTCGTTACAAGGGCCTTTATGCTCCACTCCTCTGACACCCACGTCTAACACTCGCCTCTTTCGGTGTGTTTGTGTGTGTGTGTGTGTGTGTGTGTATGTGTGTATGTGTATATGCCGCACCCTACATAAAAGTATGAGTAATGCAACTCTAACTGCAATTCAGTTGTCACCCTCTTCCTCCTTAGATGAGCTTTTGCTTTTACATTGCTGGGTAGAGTCATGAGCAGCAGTGAGAGAAAGTGAAACATGGCTGCCAAAGCACACCTGTTGAACTTAATGCACTCTTCTCTCAATGGAGCAGAAGCGTCAGCGCGTCTTTGACATAATGCTGCACGCACGCACACAAACAAATATGCCAACATATACATATACATAAATACTTATGTACATTTGCCATTTGCAATCAAAAGGAAAACAACAACAAAACACGTAAGTGTACATACAAAGCGTTTAAGCAAAAAGTGAAAGTTCAATTTGGTTTTGCGCCCAAATACATTGCGCCCGCTTGTTATTATGTTGAATAGATGAAGAAAGCAGCAGCATTCACTCTTCCAACTGGCTATGCTTGTCGTGTCTGCTGCAAACAAAACAAACGTGTGTTCGCTGTTCGAGGTCCAACAAAACAATCATTGAACGCTAAACAGGTTTTTCTCGTGTGCAGTTTTCCGCCTCCTTGGCCAAAGCCAAAGGCCCAGGCACAGTCATCGCCCACACACACACACACATAGTCAACGGCAACAATTGCGCTTATTGTTTTGTAGGTATTTTGATGCAGACGAGCCTCGATATGCCTTTATTTGGTATCGCAAATATATCGATAACTTTGGTCGGTTCAAATTTAAGGTGTGAGTTTTTTTGTTTTGTGTTGACTAGAGATAATAAAAATATTTGTTGTAGCACGTGAAGTGGATACAGAAATCATATTCAGTTTATAAATATTATGATGTGTTTATGAATACTATTTTTCACAATTACGCCATCCTTTAATATTCATAGCCAACATGCTCACGATCAACTCACGCGTCCATCTCCAGGGCGCTGCAGCATGACATTTTAAACAAAGCACGCAAGAGAGGCTTGTCATGCTATTGTTGTGTTAGTTGTTGCTGTTGTTGTTGCTCGTGCTGCTTTGGTTGTGGGTGGCGTGTATGGATGCATTTTCATTGACAAATCCAAAAGAACACGCCAAAAAAAGCTGCGCAATGATTTTTTTTCTTTGTTTATCTTTCTGCCAGTGCCTTTTTAATGCATTTCGCAATTCAAGACGATTTATTATAGAAATTACTTAACACTCATACTTTATCTGTACACACTCGTATTTGTGGTTAACTAAAATAGCAATTAAGTCACAGAGTTCTGGAATTGAAAATGACAAGCGTCTCAGCCATGCCATAAATAATTATGAGACACGAAGCTGAAGAGTGTGAAGACCAAAATGTAAGCAAAAACAAAAAACCCATTAGCCATTTACCAATTTGGGCCAAGATACGAGCCAGTGAGCATTCTTCAAGCTCACGTTTCTCCTCTTCCCCCTCTTCATTCTCCTTCCATACAGCACTCAGTCTTTGTTGATTATATTTTATTATTATTTTTTTTGGCTATTACTTCATCACGGTGAAGCCGTTGCTTGTGTTGTGCTTGCTTCCGCTGCTCTCTGATAAGATATGTATGTTGAAAGCGCTCAAGGTTGACATTTCTCCCCGCCCTCAACATAGTACAAAAACACATACGTGCATACATATGTATATGCATGCATTCCTATAAAGTCAAATTGCCGTTGCCGAAAAATATTGTCACTGCAGCTGTCAGAGCGAACCGGTTCCAAAAATATCGCACTCTTGAACCAAAACACAAACACACATACACATACGCATACGCATAGGTATGCGTATATATGAACATCATATGTACATATTTTTCATTTTTATTTCTGTATGTTGCTGCTGTTGTCCCTAGCCGCGCTAACAATTTGTATTTTATTATTTCTATTTTATCTTATCGCACTATTATTTCTGTTTAATTACGTTGCCCCTTATACAACAAAAGCAACAAATCAAGAGGAATCGAACAGTCTTAGATGTTTTTTTTTTCCAACTGGCAATAGAAAAAGACACACACACACACAAATGATAACAAGTGGTGGGAGAGAGACGATAAACCACAGAATAGATTTGTCTCACTTCTCTCAATGACGCCAAGTTGCCATTTAAATTCTGCTTCTGCCCCAACCTTCCACACACATTAATAATATATTTGCAAGCTAAATGAAATGTATTCAAAATTAACCATTCTTTTTTTATTGCTGATCAGCAATTGTTGTTTTTGGCAAAGCATTTTTTGTTTTGCTTATGGTCTGAAATATACTTCGAGTGACTGCCACTTTTGACTTGTTACGGTCGTCATTTCTATTTTCGATCGGCAATTGCAATCAGCTTTTCAAGTTGCATTCAACTGAATTGCAATGCAAGACAGATGCTGAAAGAGAGAGCGAAAACGAGAGAGAGAAAGAGAAAGAGAGGGGCCAGCGCGATTTGACCTTTGACGTTGCACATATCCCGTGTTGTACAATATACTTTGAAATGCATATTGCAATCGTAATTACCTTTTTTGCCAGATACATACAAACACACACGCGAGCTGTGTATGTGTCAGAGAGTGCAAAAGTTGCTGGTGAAAAGTAATCAGGTCATTTGGTAAGTTTATATGTGTCCAAGATACACCGATGTATCTGTATCTGTGTATCGGTTAACAGTTAATAATAATATTGGCTGCTAATGCGACGAGGCACATGTACACTATTTCTGCCGCAATCAAAAATAAACCGTTAAAGCTCAAGCGTTAAATACTTTGGGTGACAACGCACCCGTGACGTGACGACGCTCCCTTCTCATTCCAGCGCCCATGCTTGACTGCTTAATGAGGGGCGGTGTGAGCGCGGTTTATACTATATTCGATATATGTACATATACCCACAATAGATACATATGTGACATTCAATCGTGTTTTGTGTGCCTGGTTATTAAGCTATTAACATTATTCCACACGCATGTTAATTAATTCTTATTCTAAAAAAAAAACAAATTAACTACAATTGCCAGTGTAATCGATGCTTAAATGTTAAATCAGCTGATTACGTGCGATTACTAGTTATTGACAGGTAAACGAGCGATTTGTTGACTAGAGCAATGGCGATTGCGATTACTCATTACCGATTGGCCGTCGATTATTACAAGACTTCTATTTTAGGCAACAGCTGGCAACCTTGTAAGCAATGTACGCTGTAAATGGAGTTGTGTTCGGTCGTGTAAAAATAAACTCAATACAACTGCATGCGTTTATCTAACACACACACACACACGCACACAGACAATGTATGCATGTATTGGTTGCGGGCTATCGGCTGTCGGTATATCAACAAGTCAATTTTCAACAATGGCAAAACCTGATGACATCACACGCTGTATTTGCTGGTCAAATGCCACGCAGGCGTGGCTGACATTTCAAAGTGTGTGATGCCAGGAATATGGCACTTCCTGGCCTGCCAACATGCCGCCAATAATTCTCGATACTTCTTTTTCGATACCCCATGCGTCAACGTCAACAATGCATCACGCGACGCCGACGCTCGTAAAATTGTGGATAATGATGATGTCACATGATCAAATTTACAGTAGGAACTTGAAAGAATGAATAGAGTGAATACTCTTTATGCTAATTCAAACAAGTTGTGTTTCTGTTGAGAACTGAACAGATGCTTATGTATGTATTTATACAAATTAATGTAAATTATATTATGTGTATATATGTATGTATGTTTGTTCATATCAAGTCTATCAAGTGTGACCTGTATTAAGCTTGAAAACAATTTGTCGAATTTAATTTGACACGGCACGCGATCGCCCATTAAGAACCATTTGCCAGATATTTTCCATTTAGTATATGTAGATTAAACATATTTATATAAGTCGTCACTTGACCTGAATTCTTAAATAAATTAATTAATTTTTGTCGTTTCTTCGCTTAGGCATCAACTATTGATGGACGTCGCAAGGGCGCCTGCCTGTTCTGTCAGGAGTATTTTATGGATCTGTATCTGTTGGCCGAACTGAAGACGATTAGCTTGAAGGTGACCACAGTGGATATGCAGAAGCCGCCACCAGATTTTCGAACCAATTTTGAGGCAACACATCCTCCAATTCTGATTGACAATGGCTTGGCCATATTGGAGAATGAGAAGATCGAACGGCACATTATGAAGAATATACCCGGCGGCTATAATCTGTTTGTGCAGGACAAGGAGGTGGCGACGCTAATTGAGAATCTGTATGTGAAATTGAAGCTGATGCTGGTCAAGAAGGATGATGCCAAGAACAATGCCCTTCTCTCGCATCTCAAGAAGATCAACGATCATTTGGCCAATCGCAATACACGATTCCTTACCGGTGATACCATGTGCTGCTTCGACTGTGAGCTCATGCCTCGTCTCCAGCACATACGTGTGGCGGGCAAATACTTTGTTGACTTTGAGATACCGGTTAGTGCTCCTACCAACTGTCACTCACGGAGGGTCGACCGATAAGTCATTGGTATATGTACGAAAACTAGTAATGTTCAAATGCATTAAAAATTCGACAACTCGTTGTCCAGACTTATCAGTATACCCTCGCATAAAAATAACTGAAATATTCTGCTAAGTAACGCAATGTTTCTATCTTATGCAGACCCACTTGACGGCGCTGTGGCGTTACATGTACCACATGTATCAGCTGGACGCATTCACACAATCATGCCCGGCTGACCAGGACATTATCAATCACTATAAGCTGCAACAGGTAAGAGAGTTTTCTTTCCCACCGTCTTTTCCATGTTTCCCTTGTGCTAATTTTTCCCCAATTGCATTTTGCAGAGTCTCAAAATGAAAAAGCACGAGGAGCTGGAGACGCCAACGTTTACCACATCCATTCCAATTGATATTTCGGAGTAAAGTTCTAGAGAGCCATGCACAGTTATTATTATTATTATTATTGTACTTTTTTTTTGTGTGACAACTTTACAACTGCAACTACAAAATCAGCGACCACTTCGGATGACAACAACAATTACTACAACTATACAAAATGAATAGAATATGTATATATACATACATAATATACAATAATACTTATATGGTATACATATATTTATATAACTTTATATAGATACGCGAGATGATAACAAGCAATTGTTCTTTTTTAAGCAGCCACCGTTGCCTTCCTCTAAAAGCTATGCATTTTTTTATTTGACTTGTATTTAAAACAATTTAATCGATTTAATTGCCCGCCTGAGTGTGTATTTTTTTCTTTGTTCAATATCTTAAATTAAAGCTATAATGTATTTGATATACACCTACACCTTTTAGGTTCTCCCTTTATTACTGTTTTTTTTTTTGTTTTCAATATATCTGCAAGGAGTAAACAAACATTTTTTTTTAATTCATTTTTTATTTCGCTTATTTTTTGGCTCCCTGGCGCATGTTGCCATTTTATTTGCTTTAAATTTTTATTTAATACCATAACAAGAAAAAAAAGTTACAAAAAAAGAACCAAGAATCAATAAGAATATGAGAAGAGGAAATTAAGAGTATTTTTTGTATTAAGTGAAAAATTATAAATAAAACAAAAACAATTTTAAATACATATGTATATGTGTGCTATTTCTTAAACACTATGGTTTTAAAAACAAATTGGTATATTATTAAACAAGGCTATGTGTAATTATTCTGGGAAACAAAGCATCAATAAACATTCAAAGGACCGTAATTAAGCTTCTAATAATTGTTTTTCTACTGGGTGCTATCGTTAGACGGCCATAAAAGGCACTGGCCACGTTGGAAAAACCAAAAAAGCTAACATCCTCATCGAACAAAACGTTAGTTAATACAAAATATTAAATACATTAGGCAGTTAAAAATTCTCATGCCGCCATTGAAAAGCTTTGAAAAGTTATTTCTGCATTTAAAACAAGCTGGAAAATTAAAATTTTATTAAGAACTGATATACCCAACTTCACCAGGCAAAGGGTGACGTGCACATAACATTCCTTAAAATAAACTTCGTAATTTTAAAAAATTTATAATTTCTTTTGGTTCATAAAAATTGTACTTTATTGAATAATTGTATTAACAAATAAAACAAATTCACATTTAAATCTCGCGCTACGAGAATTCGAATTTCGATTAGTCATTAATGCGATTACTAAAAGTATGTGGTGAAGCCCTGACTCTAGTCGATAACAAGCGGATAAGTTTGGTCCCATCTTTTTAAGTTGTTATCGATCTACAAGATGAAGAATTTTGTTTATAATAAATAATTATATTTTAACAAATAACATGTTAGAAATATAATAAAATAATAGTGAAAAATAATTAGATAAACTTCCAATTCAAATTTAGATATTAAAATAAAAAAAAGAACCAATTGCTGTTCAATTATTTTTAAGCAAATGACTCAAAAATCAGTTATTTCAATACAAATTAAATATTGATATTTTTATTACATACAAATATTTATGTCGATCATTTGTTTTACGCATCAAATTTAGCATGTTAATATTTGATTGATTTTCGATAATTTTCATAATTTTAATGATATTAAAAAAATCATAGGCTCAACATTGAAAGCTCTGCAAAAATAAACCATCTGTATCAAGACATTAATTCATAAATTAGCAAAATATATATTTTTAAATAATCGATGATTCCCGGAACCAGTGCGGCTCCTTTCTTTCAGGTGATATAACAGCTAATTTGATGGCACGGTTGAAAAATCGTTCCAAATGCCTCGTGTTAAATTATAGTAGCATACACGCGGGCACACTTACACGATGGCCTTTTTAGGTGCAACTCTGATTCGCAACATTCACAAGTCGTCGGCACTTCGCTTTGCTGGGTCCGCCATTTTACCTAAAAAATCTATAACCCCAGCTCGAAGTGGAAGTAGCGGAGGTCAGTTGCAATTTGGAATTCAGTTTGTTCGCGAATATTCTAACGGATCGAAAATGAGTACTTTACCAAAAGTATTCTTCGATATGACCGCCGATGGCGAGCCCGTCGGCAGAATAATTATGGAGGTAAGTTTAAATTTTTTCCGGTTTTTCGATATACAGATATATTTTTTTGGTTGCAATTCTGATTTTCTGGCCTGTGCACTTTTACAGTAATGTGTATGTACATATGGCTGTAAATGCATTATTATATATTATACACGTGTGTTTGTTAATGGAAAAGTTCAGAGTACATCTGTTAAATTAAACACGTGATTACTAAGTATACTATTTTCCGGCATATTGTGTTAAGTTACCTGATGCATAAGTATGTACATACGAAAGTATGTAAAAGTGCTTATTTGATTATGTACGTATACATACATACTGCCATACATTTGTGTACTTGCTTTAAGTGGCAATTACCATTTCGCCACCTAAGTGTGATATGTGTACGTATGTACATATGTAGGTGCATACATGTGATGTAGAAAAAATGCATGTGTGTGTATTCACATATTTATATTTAACATGTAAAAAAGAAAAGTAAGAGGCACAAAAATGCATCGGCATTTGTGTGTACATATGTATGAATGTACGTGCGCGTACACAAATCAATACACACAAACATAACCTCAATTTCTATGTATATATTTGTATGTACAAATGTGTGTTAAGAATTCAGTAAACCCGTTTGACTTTGACAAACGAACTTTAAAAAGAAAAGAAAAAATTGAATTTATTTGATGATGTAATGGGCTTACGTCAATTTGGATTTTTAATTCAATAATTTAGTTTTAGACAAGTCAGTGACACCACCCCCATTTTCAAGTTGCAATTAAATATGTGCATGAGTATATTTCTATGACTGTGTGTGCAAGTGTGTACACATGTGTTATACTATATTTATACATGTGTACACTCGGTAATTTTCCGGTCATTGTTTGTGCATATTTGATTATTTTTTTTTTGTGTATAGTATACAGTTAGTCAAGTAATAGTGTTGACAGTATACAAAATTTTAACCCATTTTCTTTTGCACAAAAAAATAACTTATATTTGATTTTATATAAACTTTGCCTATTTCATTTATTTTATTATGGTTGCTAATAATTCACGGAACAACTAAAAAAATAAATAAACAAGATCCACTGAATTCAACTATTTATGACAATAAAAAACAAGTTATTTCGAGTCAAGTTAATCATTCCTGTTATTTATCCTTGCCAATTTTAGCTGCGCTCTGACGTCGTGCCCAAGACCGCTGAGAACTTCCGTGCTCTGTGCACCGGCGAGAAGGGTTTCGGCTATAAGGGATCGAGTTTCCATCGCGTCATTCCGAACTTCATGTGCCAAGGTGGCGATTTTACCAACCACAACGGCACTGGAGGCAAGTCCATCTATGGCAACAAGTTCCCCGATGAGAACTTCCGTCTGAAGCACACCGGCTCCGGAATTCTGTCGATGGCCAACGCTGGCGCCAACACCAATGGATCGCAGTTCTTCATCTGCACCGTGAAGACCTCTTGGCTGGATAACAAGCACGTTGTGTTCGGTGAAGTTGTTGAGGGCTTGGATGTTGTCAAGAAGATTGAATCGTTTGGCTCGCAATCGGGCAAGACCACCAAGAAGATTGTGGTTGCCGATTGTGGATCACTTTAAGATGGATGGCATTTCTGTTAAGACGAAACCCGTTCGCATTTTCTCCAACACCTTTTTTTTACCAATAACTGTAATAATATGAAATACAATACATATTTTCAATAGACGATTTTTATGTTATCAATATTCTCACTTCAAAATGGGTTAACAACTTCGGGTTACTTTCTAATGCAAGTCTACTTACTATATCTGTATATACCGAATAGTACCTTATCGACTTATCGAGTTTGATTGTATTTACCACACATATACATACATACATATATATATATATATGTTCACATGACTCTAATGCTAAAAGATTCGGATATATACTCTACATATATGTATTTTGCATGTCTCATCAGATATTAAACCGATGATTGAATTCAAGCAATTTATGACTAATCCTAAGCAGCAAATTAATATATATCTATGTGGATTTGGCTAGGAGTAGCAATTTAACTACCCGCCAATTTGTTGTACTATTTTGCATGCATTTACACATACTACAAGAAATCATTTAGTAAATCTTTATAGTATATATACTGTACCTAGATACATGCATACAAAACTAGTTGTATGCGAATAACTTGCATTAAAAGGGAACTACCCGTAATTTCCTTTTTAATAGTAGTCTAACCAAATGTATTAACAGCTTTCAAAATGTTAGTTACAAAGTGGATAACAAATAACAAGTCTTTTATCTTACAATTTACCAACAATCATATTTATAGTTTCGTCTTAATAAACTGAAACTGAAAAAAAAAACCAAAAAACAAATACTGGAATTTTTTTTCGACAATTTGGAGCAACAACAATTTATTGAAAGAATATTTCAGCACTGCTTAATGTCGCATATAATAGATTATATTCCTGCTCATAGGCATTGACATGTCGCTCGGTAATTGCCACCGTCTGGAGCAACTTCTCATCCACATCCGCCTTGAGGGGAGAACTTTTCTGGTCGTTGTTTGGAGTGGACAGAATGTTTTGAAGCTTAAGACGCTCGGAATTTAATTGCTGTGTTGTTGTACGACTCCAGCCGAGCTCATGGAATTCCCCAAGCTGATTCAACATATTCAGGATATAGATTAATCCAATGGCAAAGCCATCCTCGAACAACGAACATTTCAATTGGTCCTTTTTATACATTTTCAGTTTCTCTTTCACTCGATAGTCAATATAGTTCATAATCAGGGCCGGTGTGATCAGGAAGAACGTCCTCAGATGATGATTGTGTGGATTGCAGAGGAACGGTTGAAATCCTTGCATTAGTAACTAAAAAGATAAAATCAACATCATTTAGTACGATCTTCTCTACGTTTACCAAGCTAAATTTACCTTAAAGTAATTGGTGCAATCGGAATAACACTCCTTCAGATGCTCCACGCTTTTCTCGTATTCTGTAATGGAACTCTCGGTTGTTTCGTCCAGACTCTGGTCCTCGCAGCGCTTGAAATTGCTATTAAATCTGGACATAAAGGAACGGCTTCTATAGTTGGCATTCTTGCTGCCCGATTGCAAAAGTCGCACATAGCCAACGGCGTTGCCTAAGACAGATATTGAATATAATGTTAGGCTAATGAACAAAATAATATATAATTTACATTTAATCGTACTTCAACAGTTATTGTTGGTCAGGTTTTCCAAAGTAGTTCAAATATTTCTTAATCAAGTTGAAATAAATATGGTATGTTTTAAGGGAACTGTACTCTATATATATAAAGACAAATCCTTCAACACTTTGGGTTTAGGCATAAATGTTGGGTTGAGTGTATGTTGAAAACTTACCAACTTGTGTGATAACTTTCCTGAACAAATCCATATAGGTCTCCCCATTCTGCGTAACACCCAATTTGCGAATTTTCTTGATAAAGCTCTCGGCTCTTTCATAGGGATACGACTGATATGGTTTACTATGCTTCTGATCCGCATGATATCGGAATTCTTTGAGGAGTCGCGATTTAATGTGCTCGTCGTGCAGAAATGTTGAGAACGTATAGAATTTTTGGCGCAAAAATTGATAAATGAAATTGACCGTAGTATTTATAATGCCCGTGCCGTGTGTCTGCACGGAATTCGCGACGTGCCGAGTGCCAATAATGTCCAGATGCTTGTTCCTGCTCTGTATTTCCACAAACAGTTGCAAGTTCATGTTGTAGGCGTATGAGGAGGCGAACGTGTGAATATTTCGCATTATCTGCAGCACGTCGATGCCCTATTTCAAATGGAAATTTCTTCTTAATCAATTCATCAATAAATTGGGAGAAGACTGCACGTAAATATGTTATTCTAAACAGGTTTTAAGCCATTAATCGCTTTCTTCGATTGAAAAAGTTCCACTTTAAGCTCATCTACAATAATTCCATAAGTTAAAAGCTCACTCGTGCTCAAGAGCTCAGGGATTTATTTCTTGTTAACCCTTCGGTTAAAGCTGAACCAAAAGCACTTTAAAACGCCTAGTCAAGTCCCGGACTATATAAATTAAAAAAATGCAAATTACTGGATAGATTTCGGCATTTGCTTTGCTCAAGAACTTAAAACATCTTCAACTCCCTTTAAAGTATTTATATGATCCTGATAAGATTAAATATAATGATGAATACAATGTTCTAGAGGAAAAATAGGAGGTAATAGAGCTACTAACTGGAAAGAAGGAATCGGAGAATTTAACATCATGTATACAAAAACATATGGAAAACTAATTATAAGTGCATTTCAACAAAATTAAATTGTCAACTTTACATTACAGGCCCTAATTGGATTCTTTTTAAAAAATAGTGTGTAAGTTGTAAAAATAGTTAAATAAAGAATCCATCTATCTATATATATCCAATAGGAAACTGCCACGCCTTCGTCTCCCAGATACATATATTGCAACCTGCACAATACACGATTGTACTCTATGATGAAGGGGCAAAGAACGACGCGTTACAAGCCAGTATATAAAATAGATATGTACATAAATATAGCTGTCTTACTTGATCTATAATTTGATTGGGCAAATAGTCGTCGACTGGCCGCAATTGAAGCAGTTTATTAGCCAAATGACGCATCTTTTCGTATGACTTCCAATCGTGTGGCGCAATAGTCGTTAAATTGTAGAACGTTGCAGTAAAATAATTCTCAAGGTTATCTGCGATTATACAAATACATTTGCAAGTGACAATTCTATATAGTAATCGTATCATACAAATTATGTGATACCTCTTAATATGTTGTAAACACCACAATTTTCAGTGGCAGACACATTGATGCAGTTCCTGTAGTCGATGGTATTCTGTGTGAAAGGCTGATCCTGACTGAGGAGCAGATGGGACAATGCCTCGACACGCAAAAGGAATTCCAAATGATGACTGAGAAATTCTTTTTCCCAGACAAAAATTCGCTGACTTGTCAGACATTCGTTTTCTGTGTCCTTGGAGACTTTAAATAGAGACAAGTTCTTATCCAGCTGGTTGCTAGCGCCGAAAAAATTCTAAAAATTGTAAATATGCATTATTAGCAGGGCAGACTGTAGGCATTATTATTAGTGGCAACCGACCTGTAATAGGAAGGGATTTTGTTGTTGTTGAGTGTATTCTTTGAGTGCCGCAGCGGATAACGACAATGAATCGTAATTGTTCATTAGACTCGTCCAATCAAATTGACCCAGAATACTGTGTTGGTAACGACACAGGTTATTCGCTCGCAGCGATATGGACTTGAAGATTTTCTGTTTATCGGCGGGCAGAACTCGATCCTTGCCAAGAAATTCGCTCAACGCCAGATTGACAATAGTTAAACGACGCTTTGTGGGATAGCCTTTGATTGATCTCTCCGATAGCTTGAGCGTCGACAATATGCTCATCTTTCGTTGCATTAGCTTAAGGTCCAGTATATTCTTCTTGGTCAGCAACAGCAGATGCTGAATTTTCTGCTTTTGCCATTGTAATAATGAGCTAAGAAAGCGTATGCAAACAATTTGATTTGTTGCAAATGTCTTTTGAAGTATTTGCAAATACTGAATCAGCTTGTAAATGGTAAACAAAATGCTTTTCGTAATGGGCAACGATAGGGCCAAGTGTCGTCTGATTAGACCATCAATTAGACTGTTTACTTGCTCGCCATAGCCCTGGCCAAGTAGGATTAGCTTTGAAAATGTCTTCAACTGTCCAGTCGGGCCAGCGGCAAAGACGCGTTCCATATTGATGGACCACAATGCAATCTGTGTGCCAAGCTGCCGACATGTTTTCAGATCGCTTGAATTTATCTTCTCCAAGGATGATTGATATTGTTTCAAGCAATCCTGCTTCTTATCCTGTGCCTTAACCAGCGACTTGGCATGTTTGCCAATGAACGCATGAGGTGACCAATAAACATTTCGACTTAATGGCACCCTTTGATATCTTGACAATGTCTCCAGGGCATTCTTCAGTAGTTTCCCATCCAAAAGTATGCCAAGCTTGTGCAAAACACAAATCAATGCTGTCAGGCGCAACAGATGCTTCGGTTCCTCGTAATTCTTGTATTCATTCGATTGATTCGTCTCAATGGAGCTCATCAGCTTGCGAATATAGGCATTGGAATGTTGTGTAATATAATTAACATTGGCATCTTTCAGATTCATCTGTTTCTTGGTATCCAGCAGGCTTTCCAAGAATATCTATCAAGATCAAATATTTGAATTAATTTGAATGTGATCAATTTGCCAAATATTTGACTACCTGAAATATATTTCCAGAGATCACAGCTTCAATGTCCTCGAGAGACGTCTGTAGGCCATTCATTTCGAAATTCGTACAGTATTGAGAGGTCTCTGTGCTTTTTACCAGCGTCTGTAGCCATTTTTTATAAAGAGACCATTTGCCCGACACACTCGATTGCTCCGTGAGCTCGTTAAATATGACAATGTGCTCCAATAGTTCAACCATTGCATCGAACACATTCTGCAATTAATAAATCAAAACTTATTAGAAAAAGACTATTTACGAGGTTAAAATCTAGTGACGAAAGTACATCCATGCCCCAAAATATCAGATATTCAATTTTATGAGAAGCGATAGTCAACTTAATATGCAAGTTATTCTTAAAAAAAATTTTTGGCATATGGTCCATTTTGCTAAAATGATAAAAAGTCTTATTGCATCTCTAGTTTCTTTTTCAATTTTCAATTTTAAAGTGATTTTAGCGATTTCCCGCTAAGTTAGTTTTGTTTTTAAAAAGTCGTAGCAAATTTTCGTCACTAGCGTGAACTGCCGTTCCCAGTGATCTACATACGATCAGTTATCATATTTATAAACTAGCTGGAAAGGCTACAGTCGCGAGAACCCAACTGTCCGACAAACTTAATATACTCTCTACGGTACAGGGTCTTAATATGCACTTACAAAGAGATGCGCCTCATAGACGTCGACGGATGCTGAGATTGAAACATACGCCGCAATTTGGGTCCAGATGTTTTGGAGCACCACAATGATGCGTTTTAGCAGGAAATAGATCTGACAGAAGAAATCTATTGCCGCACTCATGTTGTATAGAGTGCTATCTAATGATTGGTTCATTTTCATAGTTTCTATTTGACAATTTGTGTTTACAAATTTCAATTGCAATTGTTGTGCGGCTTTTGTCAAATCGTTGCATTGATTGCACAAATTTGCCAATGTTGTGAGTGGTTTGTTGGCCAGCAGCTCGGATTCCGATAATTTCATATTGTGCCAGTTTTCAAAGTTGGTGTCAACATAATTAATTTCTATGGCCGGCGCCAATGATGTTAGCAATTGACTTCCGGCATTATCAAGTCTATTATTGGGCATTAGTTTTCGTAACGTTTGCATTTTGTCGTCATGTTCCTCCATGAACGAGCCGTAATCCTTGAGGATATCTTCGGCGAACATAGCTAAGAAGTTCGGTAAGCATGTATATGAATAACAATGAGGCTTTATTAAAATATACATACGTACATAGGGAACTTTGTTTCATTTTGGAATTGCTCAAATCCAGTGTTTTGATTCTTCTTTGTTATTCATCGTAAAGATAAGAGCAGTGTTGCCAATTTAGCTATTTCCCCGCTAGATCCAGCGGGTTGCAGTTGGCAAATGCGGGATAAATTGTTAAATAGCGGCTAGCGGGAATTATAGCTATTTTCCAAGCAAGGTGAAACTAACCATTCTTCAAGGTGGAATCAACCAATATTGTGGAGATTCAGTTCCAATACTCGAACGTCCACCTTATTAAGTGGTCCAATCCACTTCGTGGATGCAGCAGGAAATAAAAAATTTTTGGCACTGGCATCATTTGCGCTAAGCCTTTTATCGCTGCCATGGTTTAGTGCAGAGGTGGAAAGAGTCTTTAGACATTTGAACAATGTCAAAACTAATCTTCGAAATAGAATGGCCGTTCAAACATTGAACTAAATTTTACACTAAAGTTGAATTCAATTTTTATGAAGTGCCATCATTATGCTTAAAAAAGATAGGGTCCAATTAGACCTACATAAGTTCAGCTGCAAAGATACTGGATTAAACAATGAAAATATCGTTTCACTACTCCAGTTTTATTTTTAGCTACTAACAAAATTTTTTCAAAGGCTACTTTAGCTTTTTTATGATGCGAAGAGTTGGCAACACTGGATAAGAGCTGTGTCGTTTCGTTCTGAAAAATTCAAGGGGGCCACGTATCAAAACTATCGGTGACTTATTTCCAATGAGCCAAGGCTGCCACACGTTTCAAACTTATTCTGAGCGAATCGTAGCGCCAACAGCTGATTTTTGTTTTGCGCTACGTAGCCAGAACCGCAAATCACACTCGCTGCTTGTGATTTCGATTCTGATTCTGCTTCCATTGATTGAATGGACTTGAGAATGTTGGTAATTTAATTAGGAGCATATGGATTGAATGCAACAAGCTTTCGAAATATGCAAGAAGTGTGCAAAATCGGCATTCTGTGTATTACTATACTCAGCCTGGCCACGGGGGGAATCTCACAAAAGCATTACACACGTACACGTAAATTGGAGCTGCGGTAAGAATGAGGTTTCATTATGATGATATGAACATTTGATGGTATTTCTCTGTTGTGTGTGCTAGCGAGGATGTGCGTCGCATGTTTCAGCATGCATACGATGGATACCTGAAGCATGCCGGCAACTATGACGAACTGCGTCCGCTCACCTGCGATGGCCACGACACATGGGGCAGCTATTCGTTGACGCTAATTGATGCACTCGACACGCTCGCCACAATGGGCAATTTCACAGAGTTTCGTCGTGTGCACGCGCTGCTCATCGAAAAGATGCATTTTAACAAGGATATCAATGTATCCGTGTTCGAAACAAACATACGAATTGTGGGAGGTCTGCTCTCGGCACATCTGTTATCGCGCCGTGCCGGCGTCGAGCTTGAGCCCGGCTGGCCCTGCAATGGTCCGCTGTTGCGCATGGCCGAGGATGTTGCTCGACGTCTGTTGCCGGCATTTGACACGAATACGGGCATGCCCTACGGCACGGTTAACTTGCGTTACGGCGTGCCCAATGGCGAAACGTCGATCACATGCACAGCCGGCGTGGGCACATTCCTGGTCGAGTTTGGTACGCTGAGCCGGCTAACGGGTAATAGCATTTATGAGGAGGTCGCATTGCAGGCCATTTATGCACTGTGGGAGCGACGCTCCTCCATTGGACTATTTGGCAATCACATTGATGTGCAGAGCGGTCGTTGGACAGCCCTTGATTCGGGCATTGGCGCTGGCGTCGATTCCCTGTTCGAGTATCTGGTGAAGGGTGCCATTCTCTTGAATCGCCCCGAACTGCTCGAGCTGTTCGCCGAGGCACGGGCGCCAATCGACAAGTATATGCGCAAAGATGATTGGTACGTCTGGGTGGGCATGAACAAGGGACATGTGACGCTGCCCGTCTTCCAATCCCTCGAATCCTTTTGGCCGGGCATACTCAGCATTGTCGGCGACATTGAGCCAGCGATGCGCACCATGACACGCTACATTAGCGTGTGGAAGAAGTACGGATTCCTGCCCGAATTCTTCAACATTCCAGCCGGCGAAGCGTCGCCCAATCGCGAGGTTTATCCCCTGCGACCGGAGCTCATCGAGTCGGCCATGTATCTGTATCGGGCCACAAAGAACGAGTACCTGCTAGAGCTGGGCGAGCACATGCTGGAGACAATTGAGTTTAGTGCGAAAACCAAGTGCGGCTATGCGACGGTGAGTATTCAATTCAATTAGGATCTTGTCTAGGTTAATACCCTACAAGAATCTCGTCGAATAATACTCTGAATATTGAAATTTGAAAACAAAAATCGTAACATTTATTTCAAATTATCTGGAATTAAGGAGTGTCTACATAATCGCATTGGATTCCTTAAGATTAACTAGTTGTGTTTTCTGCCTTACTTAGATACGCAACGTGGTGACGCACGAGAAGGAGAATCGCATGGAATCCTTCTTTCTGGCGGAGACAACGAAATACCTTTATCTGCTCTTCGACGAGGACAATTTCCTGCACAACGAGGGCGAGGACAGGCACGGCGAACTGCTCGACACGGAGGAGAATGTGTGCGTTGTCCAGGCTGGCGCCTATATCTTCAACACCGAGGCCCATCCCATGGACATGTCAGCGCTGCACTGTTGTCACAACATGAAGGAGGACATCTTTGGCATGCTGGATCTGCAGAGCTTTAGCGCCAAGGAGATCTTCGAGAGAAGCAGCCAGCAGCGTGTCACGGCCCAGGAGAAATGGAAGCCACAGTGTCAGCCAAACAAGGGCAGCTCCAACTATGACACTGCAATGGATAGGATCAGTGATAGGGATCGGGATAGGGATAGAGAGACTCCAAGCACCACAATGGCCGTGGACATTGAGGTGTTCGATGAGTATCAACAGCCAGCTGCCGATGTCCTTGTGGGTAACTTTGAACGCATTCGCGAGGAACGGGAATTGAATCGTTCGCTGCAGGATAGCAAAGTGCCACGCAACCAGTTGACGGTCAGCGATCTGGATGAGTTCTATCAGCAGAGTCGAGAGACTTTCGCCAGTGCCGAGGATACGCTTAGCTATGTCCTCAATTTCATGAGCAACTTCACCATGGACGTGGCCTTCATCCGCGGCCTCCAATTGTATGATGTGAACATCAGCAGTGTCCTTGGCACTGGTGCCCAGAAGGAATACGAGGGACGCATGCGTTCCCTCTGGCAGCTCTTTGAGTTGGAGCAACAGTTTGCTATCAACATGCGGCTAATAGAACGTTTAGGCCTGCACAATAACCAGGCGGACAGCGATGTGATGCGTCGCTATTTGGCCGACATTCTCCATAGCCTCGACAGTCTCAATCATCCGTACAATGCAGATAACGAGACTGTTAATCCGTATAAAGACACAGGTGATTTGGGCCAAAATCTACGCGATGTTACCATTATACATAAGGCCATCTTTGAAGCACTTTTGGACTACGAATTTGCCATGCTGAATACAACGGCAATGCAGGAGTTTGTCCATCGTGTCTACATTCTGGGCACCACAGAGACGCAGACACAGCTGCAATGGAAGCCGCTGCTCAGTGCCGCCGAGCTGGACACTCTGGAAATGGTCGAGCTGGAGCCACAGGAGCAGCGGGAGCTCTTCAAATATACGCGTCGCATTGTCGAGTTCCGGAAGCGAATGTCGGAGACCGTCGATCGCCTGCAGACAATTATGCAGGATCTCAATCCGGCTAAGGCCACCGAGTCCAAAGTATTGCCGTTGCCAATGCCAGAGTTGTCCGTTAATGAGCCAGGTTTGAGTCCAGACAAAACGGAAACAGCGACACAGCAACAGCAGCAGCAACAGTTGCAGCCACAACAACAGCAACATCATCAGCTGCAGGATCAGGAACAGCATCAGGAGAGTTCCGTCTGGTCACAATTTGTGCAAAACATTTTGCGTAAAACAACTGTGCAGCGTGTGAAATTTGATGAGGCGGCGTTACTGGAGAAAACGCGCAAATCTCTTGAGAAACACGCCCACAAGCATTTGACCTATGAACTGTTTAGTTGCCGACGTCCGGAATATATTGAAGCATTCGCCTATCGAGATTACTATCCAGAGGCCATGTAAATGTCTATACCCAATCCTCAAACAGAACTAAGTTCAAATTGGACACAACTCGACTCGACTTGACCTCATCCTCAGTGGGCCACATGACTGATCTGTAGATACTATTTATATTATATATGTACATGGCCAGCAAATAATCATGTTTTTCCTATTATGTAATTTATTATTAATTTTTAACTCTATATGTTATATATAAGCTATAGTTCTGACTGATGAATTGGTCCGGGACCATAATCAACGTAAAGTCCACGTTTGAAATTCACATACCTCATGATTACGATATCGCGTCTAAGAAATTTTGCTTCATTGGGATACGCAAAATCTGGGGATCTCGGTTTCGCAAAGGTTACCGTCGATTTGTTTGTTTCGTTTTGAAATATCGGTATGATATTGGTTCACAAAAAAAAGAAGTAATTTTTACAAGAATATACTAATATGTACAATATAAACCAGAAATCTTTGATTTCCAAAAAAAAAAAAGTTCTATTCAGTGGCATTTATATTCAAATTAAATATAAATATCCAATATAAATAAGTTTTAAATACGACGATTACACATTAACAAAAATATTTAATTAATTGATTGACTGAACCGAAACGAACCGTTATACATGAATCGGTTAGTGAACGGTTATTTCAGTTTAAATACTTACGGGTTTTCCATTTAGATATAATACTTAAATTTTGTTTCGCTTATGGTTTCAGTTACAGTTACCAATATCAATCGGTTAATACCGGTTAACGGTTATGGTTTCGGATTCGGTTTTAATCCTTGCACTTAACATAGGGAACATTTTTTGAAACGTGTTGTGTATGTGTGTGTGTGTGCTTAAGCGGAGTTATTAATTTCATTGACTGTTTAATTGTGTTTCTAATTAAATTGTGGGTGTATTTAATGATTCGAGTATTGGTTAAAAAGGATTGCACAACTTGACTTCTCCTCCTCCTCCGGCGCTAAAGCGACGCGACGCGACATGACGCGACGCGATTGGCACGCAATGGCATTCATTTCAATACTTATGTTTATTTTCGGAAATTGCTGCATACTTGAAGGGTTCTTGTTCGGCTCGGTGTTGCTTGCTTGCGGAACGGAAGGGAAAGAAACGTAACGACAACAATTGACGTGAAATAGGGGCAGCTAAAGGGAACAACTTCTTGCAGTCATGGATAACGATAATGATGAGGATGATCAGCTCTCTCTGTCCCCACTGCAAAATAATAAATGGCAACGCCGCTGCTGACGTTGGCATTATGTGATTGTATGTATGTATGTAGGTCACGCCGCAGTTGCCGGTTTCCATTTGTATGCGTTTGTTTGTATAGCTGTATGTGTCTGTGTCTGTATATACATCTGTGTATATATATATATCGGTGGATGCGTGTGTACATAGAATGGCGAAATTGCCTGTCATGGGTTGCAGTAATAACAAAAAGTACAATAATAACAATGGCGAAAGTTTAATGAGTTCAAGTTTTATAAATGAAAAGACAGGTGTCCTTGCAGCACAAATCCCAATCAGACGTAAACAGCACGCTACGCGCCACAGACGTTCGTTCATATTTTGCCTGGAATGAAGCTAAATGCAGCACTGGCAAACGGCGACGATGACGTCGATGGCGACGGCGATAAAGATCACGATCATTTCGAGGGTGATCCACGACCACTGCCCTACGCATTTGAAAAGGAATTAATAGAGAAATCAAATAAGCATATACGCATTTGTGAAGTGTTCGTGCCCTCTAGCAAAGGTACTATTTACAAACTTATCCCACTGTGATTTTGTACGAAAATTAAAACTTTTAAAATATCCGTTTTTAATGGATTCCTCCGAACTTTCCAATTGTTCGACATTGCCACATTTTAAAATAGTTCACTGTGTCCATCGAATCCATTCATGTAAATCTAAATGTACAGAAATCCCTGTGTAACGGAAGTATTTCGACGTTGTAACATTTTAAAACTGTTCTCTGTCTCTTTCTAATTTATGTTAACCTTTAGTGAATCTCAAGGATTAATGCAAACACTTTTTGTTTGTTGTTGCTTGCAGTATATCCAATCACTTCCAAATTCTACGCCAAATACGAGCCACATCCAATCGCGTTGCCGCATCGCAACAGGCACAACAACAACAAACTGTCTTCCGAGCATCCGTTACTGGAGTCACAGATGTACGGCTGGTTACCGTTCCAGTGCCAAGATGCTGCCGCCTATTTAAATTGTATACATGCGCCAAAAAGACGTTGCCGGATGACAATACACGGCGAACAAATAATAGCGGGTCGAATTACTGAACGACCGCCGTTTAACGGTTTAAAATTCATACTTCATTAGATAAAACAGATGACATATAAAATATTTAGTTATTTTATGAACAAAATGTGGCTAGAAGAGCTAAAAAACGCTTTCGTTTATTGTTTCAAGTACATTGAATATCTTTGACGATCTGGAAAAGTAGTCAAATCACTTTTTTAAAATAGCTAGATTTATCTCTGTAACATTTCTGTAAATTGGCTAATGGAACTACAAAATACCCAAGTCTCGCTATTAAAAAGCTAAGATGGCAACACTGGTTGCTAATGCCGCTTGAACTTTGATAATTGTTTACTAGCACATTACAATTCACAATAGATTTCACATAATTAGGTACCGTGTGGCAACGCCAGACTTTTCAACAAGTTGGCAGCCCAGTTTGTGCCGATAGTAAACACTTTGTATTGTTTTTGTCACAAATTCAATTTTAATAATATTATATAGATATACAAACATAAAGTGTACAAATTGCAATTTACATAAAAAATGGGCATAAGAGTGAAAAGTAATTAAAATCTAAATACGGCATAACGTCTAAAAATGGTAGGCAAACGTGGAACTGCGGGGTGGAAAAGTCGAAGTTCATGTTTTAATGGCATTTGCTGCCCCTTAATTACCGACGATTTCAATATATTAACTTATTAACAGGTGCAGACAAATAAACCAAATAATGGCCGTGCTAAAGACACGGAGACTCGTACACACGCAAGCAGCAGCAACAACAACCACTCCGAAGGCAACTTTGATCAAAGTTCCAGGTCCTTGAATATGGAACAATTGTTGGATGGAATATTTCATGTGCTGCGCCAACTTTGTATGCTGAATATTCATGTTGATATACATATTATACCCTTGCAGACGGTATTATAGTTCTGTCACGAAGTATAGAATATACTTCATTATATCCTCAGTTATTGCTAGATTGTCATTGTCAAGAATATCCTTATTAATTAATGAACTAGTCACAATTAACTTTGCATATTCTTCAGAGCTCTCCAAAACGGATGACATAAAAAAAATTGTATACCATTTTGATATTTGTTGTTTCGTTCGAAAATGAAAATGTAGTTTCGAAAACTTTGTTTCTTCTCACAGATTGTGTATATTATGATACTCTCTTATACAGCCTTACCATATTTGGTTTAAACTTGACTAGTATAACATATAGCTGCCATACGAACCATCGATGGAAAATTGAAAAAAGAACTCGGCAAGGGTATTACATCTTCGGTGCTCCGAAGATATTGTCACTTTCTCGTTATATACACAATACTATGTATGTCTTTGATTCACCCCATTTAACGATTTGCATAGGGTTGCAGGGACGTCGCGTCGTTAACCTGGTGATGTCCGAACTGGGAGGAAACGAGTTGCTCGCTGCTGGGACTGCGTGGTGTGTGCAACATCCAGACATTGCCATCTGTGGACTGGCTGCCAGTTTAGTGTTCCTACTGCCATTGCTAATCATTTTCGGCTTTGGCATTGCAACCTTGGTTATTACATTCACCGGCATCCTCGTGCTCGAAGGTATTTGTAGCTATAATTTTCCCTAATTATAAAAGTTTATAAAGTTAACTTCATTGCAGGAACTCTGTTAACGGTTGTCGTCATGATATTCCTCGCGTGCGTAGGAAGTTTGGCTGTCGCAGTTGCTGTTTTTGCTGTTGTTGCTTATTTTGGATTCTCGCAAATCTCCGCATTCCTTGGTTTGGATCGTCACAGAGATTCATTCATAAAGTTCTTGCAGCAAAATGGGACATCACAGAATGCCGAATCGTCTCAGGATACAAATAACTAATTTAGCTATCTAATATAATATATAAGGTGTAACTAGAATTCCCGGTAGTGAAAAGACTGTAATATGAACTAAAGAATATCCAATAAATCATTCAATAATATTCACTCCACTTGTCCCCTTATTGTAAAGAGATTTCTTTTCACAAATATTGAATTGAAATTATTAAAATGAATAAATGAAAACAACGCATCTTTAGTTAATATGTAATTCTATTGCAAACATTCGTTTATTTTCCATATTGATAACAATGTTGTTGTCATCGATCGTCTGTCATCTGTACTCAACAGTCGGTATCGTACCAGGCAGCCAAGTTATTGTTGTCATTGGGTGGTGTCGGCATGGCATCCAAGTCAAAGTTCAAAGCGCCAGCATCAATCTCGCCGACATCCATGTCCATGGAGTAGGGCGATGTGGGTGCCCCACCCGGTGGTGCCGCATTGCTAGCAGCACCAGCACCACCTCCTACTGGACTGCTGATTTCGAGACCCTGCATTGAATCTATTGGTAGAGTATCATATCCTGTTCAATGAAGAATGAGTAAATACGTTAATTCAATATTTGCAATACGTTTTTGTAACAATTAACTTCAATTATAAATATTATAATTATTTAAATTTAATATATATAATTTATCAACACACAGACTTATGAAATACATAAACTCTGCTCTATAAGGAAGTTTTTTCAGGACATGCATTCAATAATAAGACATAAATACATGAATTTGCATATGCACTACAGATTATTGAAGAAACATGCTGAGATTCAGTAAACATAAAATGCCTTAGTATGATTTAATAAATAATATATGTAATCAAATATTGTATTAAATGAATCAAATAATAGTTGGATAAGAGACGGAAAAGAAGAAAAAAATGTGGGAGCCTCAAAATACATTTTGGGGATGCATTTGTATTGTAAGTGTAAAAGTACGCTTTGAATTCATATATGCATCGATTTAAACTTGAATTGCAGCGTCGATTATGAAATCTGAACTTTTCTTATCTCTTGTCCCTTATAAGGAAAATCGTTTACTTCAATAGCTGTAAGCCAAAACAGTTGTCATTCATTAGCTTATAGCCAAACATTAAAGTCCTATTCAAATCAATATTAAATAATACTTTGGAATTAACGTATTTTGTTTTCGAAGATGGGGGATTTAATAAATTGTTTTTTAAATATAATAAATAAATATGTTTTCAACACTTTATCGAGACACACTTTGCATGCGTTATTGCTTATGGATGGTAGCCCTGGTAGCACATAAAAAGGGTAATTGGAGGAGATGTAGTGCAAGGTTGGGGAATCGAGCAGAGGCTTCAAAGTTGTCGAGTAATTAGATACCGATAAAATCGAATGAGTAATTATTGACAAGGGGAGTCCAGGGTTGAGAACTACAGAGGGCGGTGTATGGTAATTAAAGTTAGTTTTGTTAAGCCCAGAAAAGATGACAACTTTCATGGTTCCGGTTAAACAGATGAACGAACACACACATTTATATACTTGAATTATATTATGAGGGAAGGGGCATGTTGGGTAGCTGGGTAGCTGGGGTTATGTTTTATATTGGATTGCTGTTGGTTGCTGATGTAGATCCTTACACTCGAACAGGGTGAACCAAGCATACATACCTTGCTGGTGGAATGCTCGACCTCCGTGCGAACTGTGCACACTGGGCGGACCTTGTCCGTAAAGGCCCTCATATGCTTCTTCGGGCCCAAGCATATCCTGTGATGGTGTTCGTGATCGTGATCGTGTTCGTATTTGTATTCGTGATGTCAATTGGTGAGTGTACGTATGTGTGTGTGTGGTGTATGTGTGATTGAATTGTGGGTTGATTCGTGTCGTGATTTTATCATTATTATTTTTTGGAATGGATCAGAAGTGAAAAGTTGTTAGGAGAGAAGAGATACACAGCCACAGGACGAGAGTTTTTGTGTTGCGTATTTTTAAGAGAGGATATGCAATAGGAAGGAGTTGTTGTTGTAGTTGTTGTTATGTGTCGATATTTGTGCGTCGGGTTTTTGTTTTTGTTGTTGGTGTTGGTGTTGGTGTTTGGTTTGTTCGATTTTGCACACAAAGAAAACATAATGAAAGGAAAAGAAACAAAATAAATCAAAATATAAATTAATAACAAAATCAAAACTAATCATTGATTGGTTAAGCAACATTAAACAAAAACAAAGATATATAAATATGCATTTGACAACGATTTGTCTCTATCACTCGCGCTAACCCAGAGGGGTTACCGAGATTTCAGTATTTTAGAATTATTCCAATTTACATTCGATACCAACTACGGCCAAATGGTTGCAATTTCTACTTAAAACTAACATTTAAAATGATCGATTTTCGAAATGCAAAGCAATTAATGATTATAAATTGATAATTTTGAAATACAATATAATATATATAATATAATGGGTAATATCAATTGCAATAATTGTTGATTATAAGTTGATCATTTGGTAATACAATATATACAATATAATAAGTAAATATGCTTAAAATACTTTTATATATTTTTGCTACAACTTTGTATGTACAAACTCGAGGATTGATTGAAAGGGCAAATGAAAATGAAAAAATGGTATTTACACGAATCAATAAATAAGGAATTGTTTATCTTCTGTTACACACCTGTAAGTCGGGACCCATGCCCAGGTCAGCGTTGCCCCAGATGTTGTTCTCCTCGCGCAACAGCGAGTTGGTCAGCTCGATGGAGAGACGCTTCTTGTAGTCCTGCGGCTTGTCCTCGCTCATGCGGAACAGCACAGCTGCTGCGTAAGTTGCCACGCCCTCGTTGCGCGAATGCAGCAAATCAGTGAGCGGCCCGGTGGCCCCTTCCTGTTCAATAATCTCGGCGCCCTCCTTATCGGCGGCCAGCTCACAGAGCACGCCGGCTGCGACACGCTGCAATACGAGCACGACATCGAATTGGGAATTAGAAGCGATTCTTTATTGCCATCGGATCTATTGCACCCCCTTCTGACCCTACAGCTCCTCGATCAGATCCTCAGACTGCGATCCTTTCCCCACACTCACCTGTATGTTCTCGATTTCGTTGAAGAGCAAACGCACAAAGATCGGAATGACCGATTGTTGGCGTATGAGAGCACGATTGTGCGATTCCCGCGCCAGGATATGCAAGGCGCCGACGGTGCCCTCAACGATCTCCTCCATTCGCACGCCATCGGCATACGCGGAAGGCTGCTGTGACCCAGTAGTGGCAATTGAAGAACGTTGCTGCATCAGAAGTAATATGTATAGTCATTAGCATGAATCGCAGCATGTCCTGTGTGGCAACTTACGCGTTCTGTGTCCTGGAATGCACGCATCAAGAGACGCACCAGGTGGTGGATGGCGCCATGTTCACGCAGCGGGGCATGATTGGCCGGGCAGAGGGCCAAGTTACGAATGAGCCCGATGACAGCCTTGATTAGGGGCCAGCGAGATGGTGGGTGCAAGAGCTTTACGATTACGGAGAGGCCGTAATTCAGACGCACTGCATTCTGGGCCAACTCCGAGTCGACGTGGCGCGAGGTGAGGTGACGGAGGGCGCACACGGCCGGCTCGGTAATTTCCTCGCGATCGCCGGCATTGATGATGGTGCGAACGAGGGCATCGACGCCGCCCACTTGGCAAACAGTCGCCTTGTTGCGCTGATTGTTGCATGTCAAGTTGGAGAGGATGCCGGCGGCACAGGTGACCACATTGACATCCGTGGAGGCCAGCACCTGAACGAGCGACTGGAGCAGCGCCTCGAGCCCCTCCACCTTGGTGGCCGCGTCCGACAGATTGCGCAATGTCCAGAGGCAGTTCTGGACCAGACGTGGCGACATGTTGCCCAAATGCATGGCCAGTGCCTGCATGCCCCCGGCATCCACAATCGCCGGCTTGTTGCTGGAGCACACTGACAAAACCTTCAGGACACGCGATGTGGTCCACAATAGCTTCTCGTAGTCGTAGGAGCGCATGATGCGCACCAGTTCATTGGGACCGCCCGAGGCGAGAATGATGAGCTTGCTCTCCTGATTGCCATAGGCCAAGATCTGCAGGCAATCGGTTACGATGGCCAAGAACTTGACATTGTTGCGCTGCAGCAGCGTGACCATCTTTTGGAGGCCACCAGCTAAGCGCACGGCCATCTTGGAGCCATCCTGATGCAGCAGGAGATTGTGGAGCGTGGTGATCGCATAGAAGAGTACGCTCTCAACGGGCGAGGAGAGCAGCTTGACGAGAGCCGGTATGCCGCCGCTCTTGAAGATGGCCAAGAGGCCCTGGCGATGATGCGACAAATTGTGGAGCGTGCCCACAGCGGCCTTGGTACTCTCCAGATCGTTGCTATTGGAAATGGCCCGCACAAGGGCGGCCACCATCTGGGGGCTGTTCATGATGGCGTGGCGCGAGGCCTCCTTCTTGGACAGCTGGTGAACCATCATGGCTGCCTGGGAGACAACCACCTGATCCTCGTCGTTGAGTAGCTTGATCAGCTCCGGAATGGCACGTGTGGCCAGCTCAGCGTCGTCCTGGTAGTTGATCAAATTGACCACCGCATGCTTCAGCATCTGCGATGGCTCCGATAGACGCTGCACAGCGGTTGGCTGCTGTGGATCAAATTGTGTTGATGGTATCTCAATGCCCTCCTCAAGGGTCTCTGGGAACATGGCGGCGCGCACGCGTTGCGATCGCGTCTGGCTCAGCTGTTGGTTCATGTCGTCCACCTGATCCTGTGTAAAGTTCTGCGGAAACCCGGTGTCCAAATCGAACATCAGCGGATCACCCTCCATCTCCTCATCCTCCTTGCCCGACAGCGACGGCACTTGGGTAACGGCGCCCGAGTGGATGCCGGAGTCGCCCATGTACGAGTTCTGCTGCCACAACAGCGTCTGCTCCTTGGCCGACACCATTGGCGGCAAGTCCGGCGGATTATATTGATTGTTATGGGACACTGCAAGCAACAAAAACTTCATTATAGCCTCGTCTCAAGCCTCAATCCAAAGGAAACATTTTATTTGAAATCATCTCTTGGTGTCCCCCGCTTGTTACCTTTGCAATCCCATTATCCCTCTTACTCACTCTTGATTCCACCTCATTCTTGTCAAGTATTCCACATTTCAGGATTAAAGAGAACATTAGACGGAAGCAGGACTCTAATGGATTAAAGAACTGCCTCAAATGCGAAGTTTGAAATGCGACACGACGACAGCAAAATGACAGCAGAAACAGACGATGAAGAAGCAGAAATAGAAACAGAAACAGAAACTGAAATAGGGGCATGACAGATTGAGCGCTGCAGGACATTTTTGCATTTTGTAAAAATGATTCCCCCTCAAATGAAGGAAACATGTGCCATACCATGCCATATGCCATACCACATACATATGGATACGAGTCTATATGTGCCTCGATGTGTCTCAACGAGCAATCAAAGCCAAACACGAGAACCGAACGATGCCAGGACGAGCGACGCCCTGCAAGGGGTGGCTCCCAGCTGTGTGTGAGTGGGAGGGAATGGGTGAGTGTGTGTGTGTTTGTAGCTGGCCGGGAATCAAACTCGAGCTCCAAATGCTTTTCGTTGGGCGTTTTGTTTGCCACTTTGCCTTAATTATGCCTACTCAGCGATTCGCTTTGTTTCTCTCTCATTTCGTCAGCTTCCTCTTCATCTTCATCTGCATCTGCTTATGCATTGCCGCGACCATAAACTGCAAACTGCCAGTCCCTGATCGATTAAACTCTTTGTGCCCTATTCTCAAGCGGGATCAAACAACTTCAATCCCTCGAAGATGCCGCTGCTGCCAATGCGACGCTCTAATTAAATTTTTCAGTAAAAATACAAGTTTAAACGTGTGCTGCCAGTTGAAATACCGCAGTGTTTCAACTGAATAATAGGAGCGAGTGGGATAGAGAGATTAACATTAAGAGAGTGCACGCACTCCCACACCCAACACACGCCCTTCATAAAAGGATTGCAAACGAAGCAACTGCCGTTACAAAGCACAGCTCGCAAGGAACCATAAAATGCTTAAAAGCAAGGGGGATGAGGAGAACAAAATGAACAAGCTAGCATTAACGGGTATGGACGAACTGATGAGAATTGAGAAGGATGATGCATTTTGACTTGAAAGCAGACAAAAGAATATAAACAATAACAATGAAGAACGATAGTCAGTTGTTGTTACGTCGTATTGTTATTCCATTCACAGTAGCAAAATGGAGTCAGCCACACGATTTGTAATCGATTACAGAAAGTGCGCACACCCTGCCTCCTCTTCAAACTGGTGCAATGCTCTTTACAGAAGGAATGCAAAGAGCTTAACTTTAACAGGAATACTAACACGAGAATCTATCTTGATTTAATTCATTTACATTCTTTAAAACCAAGCGACTAAGGATATTTTATTTTTAATATTAAAAAATAATTTATAAACTTACTTGTACGATTCTGTGCTGGCATGTAACTCATCTTGGTGATTTAGGCGCTTTACACCACACCTGGAAATACATAGAAATAGTAATAAAGTAAAAATTAATTTTAGATTAACACACTTTCATATAATAAATAAAATTGTATTTTAATGGTCATATCAGGCCGGCTTTCTGTGAATCCAACCTTATACTCTTGAAAATAAACTTTTTTTTCTTTAAAATTGTATAGTTTCATTACTCATTACGTTACATTCGGCTAAATGTATTAACATAAAAACCAAAAAAGCAGTTGAAAACTCTACGTGAGTTAACTAAACAGTAGAGACTTTCAGACTCTCCACTTAAGCCGCGATGGCAGGTAACTATCGATACTCACAAATATTATAGCAATTGAGTACACACACACATACATACGTCATGTATTTCCGTTCCAAGACGTTGCAGAGCAAACAAAATATGTTACGAAGCATACTTAAGGTTGTTTGTATGTATGATTGTATATGTACACAAGTACAAATGCAGTGTAACAAAAGTAGTTTTGATATATGTATGTATTATATGCAGAAGTCAAAGGGAGAGACAGAGATAGAAAGAAATACAAACCTGTACTAATTTAAATCACGCAAGTGATGAAAACAAGCACCACACAAATAATTTGATACGACTTCTATTTATTTGTATATTTGGTGCTCAAAAAATAAAAACAAAATATTTTTATGCAGCGGAGTTTTCCCTTCGTAAGACTTGCACTGGTTATTAACAAACACAGGCAAAAACCGAACGACCAGCAGCGAACGAAACAGACAAGTGACTGGAAATAAACGAGAACACTGCCGTAGCGGCCGCGTTGCACGTACTCTCATGCATACATACATGGTGCAGCGAGAGTTAGAAGGAGAGAGAAATATAGAGTTCATTCATACATATGTATGTACGTGTATGTGTTCGTACTTGAGAGCCAGAAACTTCAATGCAGCTTGACAGGGTTGCCAGATGCTACAATGACAAACAATAATAAAAGTAAACATTTTATTTACGGAAACGATTCCGACTTTTAAAAGCATTGTTAGTGCTGAAGCATTATAAAATATATATTCGTACATATTTTTTATGAATATTTATTTAAGCTTCCATATGTAAATATGCTTTATGCTGCGCAGAAGGCTGGCTTCTCAAGTTTGCCCATACATACATACGTACAAAACCAAGTATGAAAATGTGGATACAAATTTCGAGTTGATATAAATTGTCTAAAAACATAAGCACAGAAAATTGTTGGTATTTTGCTTTTCAGATTGTCGCGGCGAAACACTTGTACTGCTAGCGTTGTTTATGTTTATATCAGATAAATTCAACATTGATATATACATTCGTATATGTATGTACATATATTTATATGAATCTGTATGTGTGAAAATACCACACCCCCGCTTCTAGCCTCTTGCTTTCTTACTTTCTGTAATGCCACTTTTCATGATTTTCATTGGATTACATTTTGATCACACACTTTAAGATATAAAAAGTAGAAAACTTTTACTACTTACCGCGTCAACGATAATTTTATCTGCTTTACAGCAGTTTTTTTTTATTTTCACGCACTTAAATAGACGTAATTAACAACAAATTCTGCAGCGAAAACAAAGTTTGTGTGTATAATGCAAAGACCTGCAAAACTTTCGATATCGGGCTATCTACTTCCTATACATGTAGTCGATATCGATTATTTTATGTGCATACTCGATTAAATATTCAAGCGATATATACATTTTATTCTCAAATTTTAAATCCTTTGACTGAGGGTCTTACAGGTTTACTATTTTGTTTTTAAAAAATAATTTTACTTCCATGTATTAGAAATGGGTGCCACAAAATATCGATGTATCGTCCAAAAAGTGAGTGCAATTGTGAGTCACCTCTGAAAAATATCGATTTGGGTCGATTGCAGTTGACTCAAATATCGATTGTTACCAGTTAATCAGTGTCTTTTTACAACCCCAATACACATTAAATTTTCGCTGCAGAATTTGTTGTCAAATTTGTGTATTTAAGTGCGGGAAATAAAATAAAACCTGCTGTAAAGCAGATAAATATATTATTGACGCGGTAAGTAATTTAAGGTTAAAATTCTTGGCTCTTTCATTTTATATTAAACTCAGTGATGGAAATTTAGCTCAATGTAAATCATGAAGAAACAAGATAAGTTGTCAAGCGAATCAAGCGTAGCAGCGGGGGTGTGGTAATTTCACACATACTACTGCATTGTGTATTGTGTACGGCTATACATATGTCTGTGTGTTCAATGTTGAGTTAATCTGTTATAAACATAAACAACGCCAAAGATTAATGTAAACCTGAAAAACAAAATTGTTAGGTATTTTTCTTTGGCGATTATGTTTTTACCGCAAGGTGTAATTATTACTATAAATATGGAATATAGATACATATCTCCACACATTCGTACTAATGTTTCTATACTTGTCAGAATGTATGTAAGTATGCGTAGAATGGAGTTGCCAGCTTTCTGCGCAACATAAAACTGAAGTATGTACATACATATGGTACTAATTAATGCACTGATCAGTGCATGTGACATTTGTTTATATCATTTAAAATTCGACTGTTTGCAATGATTGGTAATACTACTAATGTCGGAAACTGTTTCAGTGAATTATGTTTACTTTTATTGTTGTTTGTCATTGAAGCATCTGGCAACACCAACAATCTGCATTGGAGTTTCCGACTCCATTTACCTACACAACATACATGCAGAAGAAGGAACAGAGGTTCTCTATCTTTCTCGCTCCTTGCTCTGCTGCACTATTTAGTGTGTAGATATGTGTGTACGTGCAACGCGACGGCAACGTTCTCGTTTATATTCAGTCACTTGTCTGTTTCGTTCGGTGCAGGTCGTTTGCGAAGAACCAGTGCATGAGAAAACGCGACAGCATAGAAATATTTGGTTTTAATTTTAATGCAACAAATATTAAAGAAAAACATAAGTTGCATTAAATTATAAGTGGTATTGTTTGTCATCACTTGCGTGATTTAAATTATTTAAGGTAATCTCTATTAATATAAAATGTTTAACAATATATACATACATGTACATATATAAATATGAGAACACACTCATCCATACGATCTGAAGTATGCTGCGGAACATATTTTGTTTCGCATAGCGACATCTTGATGCGGAAATACTTGTTTGTATGTCAGTGTGTACATAATTGCTACAATACTGTGAGTACCGATTGCACTCTCGAGTTACCTGAACTCGCGGCTGGAGTGAGGGAAATTCGACTCTGCAGTTCGCTTTAAACTTAAACAGTGTCAATGTTGATTTACATATGTACACACACGCATAGATAAATACTTTCATGTAAATATTTAAGTATATATGGATGATTCACAGTTTGCAAGAATTGTTGAGAATAGAAGTACATATATAAAAAGGTATAAACTAAAAAATTTCTTTTTAATTCTTTTTAGGTGTGGTGTAAAGCGCCTAAATCACCAAGATGAGTTACATGCCAGCACAGAATCGAACAAGTAAGTATATAAATAAGTTTTCAGTATTTAAAGAGAAGGCGGGGTGACACTCTCAAATTCGCTTCAATGCCCATTGACAAACGATTATTTGCAGAGCGCACTTTCTGTAATCGATTACAAATCGTGTGGCTGACTCCATTTTGCTACTGTGAACGGAATAATAATACGACGTAACTGAATCTATCGTTCTTCATTGTTGTTGTTTATGTTTTTTTGTCTGCTTTCAAGTTGAAATGCATCGTCCTCCTCGTCCTCCAATCTCATCAGGCCGTCCATCCCCGTTAATGCTAGCTTGTTCATTTTGTTCTCCTCGTCCCCCTTGCTTTTAAGCATTTTATGGTTCCTTGCGAGCTGTGCTTTGTAACGGCAGTTGCTTCGTTTGCAATCCTTTTATGAAGGGCGTGTGTTGGGTGTGGGAGTGCGTGCACTCTCTTAATGTTAATCTCTCTATCCCACTCGCTCCTATTATTCAGTTGAAACACTGCGGTATTTCAACTGGCAGCACACGTTTAAACTTGTATTTTTACTGAAAAATTTAATTAGAGCGTCGCATTGGCAGCAGCGGCATCTTCGAGGGATTGAAGTTGTTTGATCCCGCTTGAGAATAGGGCACAAAGAGTTTAATCGATCAGGGACTGGCAGTTTGCAGTTTATGGTCGCGGCAATGCATAAGCAGATGCAGATGAAGATGAAGAGGAAGCTGACGAAATGAGAGAGAAACAAAGCGAATCGCTGAGTAGGCATAATTAAGGCAAAGTGGCAAACAAAACGCCCAACGAAAAGCATTTGGAGCTCGAGTTTGATTCCCGGCCAGCTACAAACACACACACACTCACCCATTCCCTCCCACTCACACACAGCTGGGAGCCACCCCTTGCAGGGCGTCGCTCGTCCTGGCATCGTTCGGTTCTCGTGTTTGGCTTTGATTGCTCGTTGAGACACATCGAGGCACATATAGACTCGTATCCATATGTATGTGGTATGGCATATGGCATGGTATGGCACATGTTTCCTTCATTTGAGGGGGAATCATTTTTACAAAATGCAAAAATGTCCTGCAGCGCTCAATCTGTCATGCCCCTATTTCAGTTTCTGTTTCTGTTTCTATTTCTGCTTCTTCATCGTCTGTTTCTGCTGTCATTTTGCTGTCGTCGTGTCGCATTTCAAACTTCGCATTTGAGGCAGTTCTTTAATCCATTAGAGTCCTGCTTCCGTCTAATGTTCTCTTTAATCCTGAAATGTGGAATACTTGACAAGAATGAGGTGGAATCAAGAGTGAGTAAGAGGGATAATGGGATTGCAAAGGTAACAAGCGGGGGACACCAAGAGATGATTTCAAATAAAATGTTTCCTTTGGATTGAGGCTTGAGACGAGGCTATAATGAAGTTTTTGTTGCTTGCAGTGTCCCATAACAATCAATATAATCCGCCGGACTTGCCGCCAATGGTGTCGGCCAAGGAGCAGACGCTGTTGTGGCAGCAGAACTCGTACATGGGCGACTCCGGCATCCACTCGGGCGCCGTTACCCAAGTGCCGTCGCTGTCGGGCAAGGAGGATGAGGAGATGGAGGGTGATCCGCTGATGTTCGATTTGGACACCGGGTTTCCGCAGAACTTTACACAGGATCAGGTGGACGACATGAACCAACAGCTGAGCCAGACGCGATCGCAACGCGTGCGCGCCGCCATGTTCCCAGAGACCCTTGAGGAGGGCATTGAGATACCATCAACACAATTTGATCCACAGCAGCCAACCGCTGTGCAGCGTCTATCGGAGCCATCGCAGATGCTGAAGCATGCGGTGGTCAATTTGATCAACTACCAGGACGACGCTGAGCTGGCCACACGTGCCATTCCGGAGCTGATCAAGCTACTCAACGACGAGGATCAGGTGGTTGTCTCCCAGGCAGCCATGATGGTTCACCAGCTGTCCAAGAAGGAGGCCTCGCGCCACGCCATCATGAACAGCCCCCAGATGGTGGCCGCCCTTGTGCGGGCCATTTCCAATAGCAACGATCTGGAGAGTACCAAGGCCGCTGTGGGCACGCTCCACAATTTGTCGCATCATCGCCAGGGCCTCTTGGCCATCTTCAAGAGCGGCGGCATACCGGCTCTCGTCAAGCTGCTCTCCTCGCCCGTTGAGAGCGTACTCTTCTATGCGATCACCACGCTCCACAATCTCCTGCTGCATCAGGATGGCTCCAAGATGGCCGTGCGCTTAGCTGGTGGCCTCCAAAAGATGGTCACGCTGCTGCAGCGCAACAATGTCAAGTTCTTGGCCATCGTAACCGATTGCCTGCAGATCTTGGCCTATGGCAATCAGGAGAGCAAGCTCATCATTCTCGCCTCGGGCGGTCCCAATGAACTGGTGCGCATCATGCGCTCCTACGACTACGAGAAGCTATTGTGGACCACATCGCGTGTCCTGAAGGTTTTGTCAGTGTGCTCCAGCAACAAGCCGGCGATTGTGGATGCCGGGGGCATGCAGGCACTGGCCATGCATTTGGGCAACATGTCGCCACGTCTGGTCCAGAACTGCCTCTGGACATTGCGCAATCTGTCGGACGCGGCCACCAAGGTGGAGGGGCTCGAGGCGCTGCTCCAGTCGCTCGTTCAGGTGCTGGCCTCCACGGATGTCAATGTGGTCACCTGTGCCGCCGGCATCCTCTCCAACTTGACATGCAACAATCAGCGCAACAAGGCGACTGTTTGCCAAGTGGGCGGCGTCGATGCCCTCGTTCGCACCATCATCAATGCCGGCGATCGCGAGGAAATTACCGAGCCGGCCGTGTGCGCCCTCCGTCACCTCACCTCGCGCCACGTCGACTCGGAGTTGGCCCAGAATGCAGTGCGTCTGAATTACGGCCTCTCCGTAATCGTAAAGCTCTTGCACCCACCATCTCGCTGGCCCCTAATCAAGGCTGTCATCGGGCTCATTCGTAACTTGGCCCTCTGCCCGGCCAATCATGCCCCGCTGCGTGAACATGGCGCCATCCACCACCTGGTGCGTCTCTTGATGCGTGCATTCCAGGACACAGAACGCGTAAGTTGCCACACAGGACATGCTGCGATTCATGCTAATGACTATACATATTACTTCTGATGCAGCAACGTTCTTCAATTGCCACTACTGGGTCACAGCAGCCTTCCGCGTATGCCGATGGCGTGCGAATGGAGGAGATCGTTGAGGGCACCGTCGGCGCCTTGCATATCCTGGCGCGGGAATCGCACAATCGTGCTCTCATACGCCAACAATCGGTCATTCCGATCTTTGTGCGTTTGCTCTTCAACGAAATCGAGAACATACAGGTGAGTGTGGGGAAAGGATCGCAGTCTGAGGATCTGATCGAGGAGCTGTAGGGTCAGAAGGGGGTGCAATAGATCCGATGGCAATAAAGAATCGCTTCTAATTCCCAATTCGATGTCGTGCTCGTATTGCAGCGTGTCGCAGCCGGCGTGCTCTGTGAGCTGGCCGCCGATAAGGAGGGCGCCGAGATTATTGAACAGGAAGGGGCCACCGGGCCGCTCACTGATTTGCTGCATTCGCGCAACGAGGGCGTGGCAACTTACGCAGCAGCTGTGCTGTTCCGCATGAGCGAGGACAAGCCGCAGGACTACAAGAAGCGTCTCTCCATCGAGCTGACCAACTCGCTGTTGCGCGAGGAGAACAACATCTGGGGCAACGCTGACCTGGGCATGGGTCCCGACTTACAGGTGTGTAACAGAAGATAAACAATTCCTTATTTATTGATTCGTGTAAATACCATTTTTTCATTTTCATTTGCCCTTTCAATCAATCCTCGAGTTTGTACATACAAAGTTGTAGCAAAAATATATAAAAGTATTTTAAGCATATTTACTTATTATATTGTATATATTGTATTACCAAATGATCAACTTATAATCAACAATTATTGCAATTGATATTACCCATTATATTATATATATTATATTGTATTTCAAAATTATCAATTTATAATCATTAATTGCTTTGCATTTCGAAAATCGATCATTTTAAATGTTAGTTTTAAGTAGAAATTGCAACCATTTGGCCGTAGTTGGTATCGAATGTAAATTGGAATAATTCTAAAATACTGAAATCTCGGTAACCCCTCTGGGTTAGCGCGAGTGATAGAGACAAATCGTTGTCAAATGCATATTTATATATCTTTGTTTTTGTTTAATGTTGCTTAACCAATCAATGATTAGTTTTGATTTTGTTATTAATTTATATTTTGATTTATTTTGTTTCTTTTCCTTTCATTATGTTTTCTTTGTGTGCAAAATCGAACAAACCAAACACCAACACCAACACCAACAACAAAAACAAAAACCCGACGCACAAATATCGACACATAACAACAACTACAACAACAACTCCTTCCTATTGCATATCCTCTCTTAAAAATACGCAACACAAAAACTCTCGTCCTGTGGCTGTGTATCTCTTCTCTCCTAACAACTTTTCACTTCTGATCCATTCCAAAAAATAATAATGATAAAATCACGACACGAATCAACCCACAATTCAATCACACATACACCACACACACACATACGTACACTCACCAATTGACATCACGAATACAAATACGAACACGATCACGATCACGAACACCATCACAGGATATGCTTGGGCCCGAAGAAGCATATGAGGGCCTTTACGGACAAGGTCCGCCCAGTGTGCACAGTTCGCACGGAGGTCGAGCATTCCACCAGCAAGGTATGTATGCTTGGTTCACCCTGTTCGAGTGTAAGGATCTACATCAGCAACCAACAGCAATCCAATATAAAACATAACCCCAGCTACCCAGCTACCCAACATGCCCCTTCCCTCATAATATAATTCAAGTATATAAATGTGTGTGTTCGTTCATCTGTTTAACCGGAACCATGAAAGTTGTCATCTTTTCTGGGCTTAACAAAACTAACTTTAATTACCATACACCGCCCTCTGTAGTTCTCAACCCTGGACTCCCCTTGTCAATAATTACTCATTCGATTTTATCGGTATCTAATTACTCGACAACTTTGAAGCCTCTGCTCGATTCCCCAACCTTGCACTACATCTCCTCCAATTACCCTTTTTATGTGCTACCAGGGCTACCATCCATAAGCAATAACGCATGCAAAGTGTGTCTCGATAAAGTGTTGAAAACATATTTATTTATTATATTTAAAAAACAATTTATTAAATCCCCCATCTTCGAAAACAAAATACGTTAATTCCAAAGTATTATTTAATATTGATTTGAATAGGACTTTAATGTTTGGCTATAAGCTAATGAATGACAACTGTTTTGGCTTACAGCTATTGAAGTAAACGATTTTCCTTATAAGGGACAAGAGATAAGAAAAGTTCAGATTTCATAATCGACGCTGCAATTCAAGTTTAAATCGATGCATATATGAATTCAAAGCGTACTTTTACACTTACAATACAAATGCATCCCCAAAATGTATTTTGAGGCTCCCACATTTTTTTCTTCTTTTCCGTCTCTTATCCAACTATTATTTGATTCATTTAATACAATATTTGATTACATATATTATTTATTAAATCATACTAAGGCATTTTAAGTTTACTGAATCTCAGCATGTTTCTTCAATAATCTGTAGTGCACATGCAAATTCATGTATTTATGTCTTATTATTGAATGCATGTCCTGAAAAAACTTCCTTATAGAGCAGAGTTTATGTATTTCATAAGTCTGTGTGTTGATAAATTATATATATTAAATTTAAATAATTATAATATTTATAATTGAAGTTAATTGGTCCCAAAACGTATTGCAAATATTGAATTAACGTATTTACTCATTCTTCATTGAACAGGATATGATACTCTACCAATAGATTCAATGCAGGGTCTCGAAATCAGCAGTCCAGTAGGAGGTGGTGCTGGTGCTGCTAGCAATGCGGCACCACCGGGTGGGGCACCCACATCGCCCTACTCCATGGACATGGATGTCGGCGAGATTGATGCTGGCGCTTTGAACTTTGACTTGGATGCCATGCCGACACCACCCAATGACAACAATAACTTGGCTGCCTGGTACGATACCGACTGTTGAGTACAGATGACATGATGATTTTTAGTGTATATGAAAAATTAAACAAATGTTTGCAATAGAATCATAAACATAAACTTACAAAAATACACTTCGCTGATTTCTATTTTAAAATCGGGAATTTATTTCTATGTTTATGGAATACCAAAATACTGGAAACGAGTGGGAATTTGTAGAGAACACCATTATGGCGAAATTCGATCAGCTAAGCTGATGAAGTTGGTTGATCTGAGAAACACTATATACCATTTACACCTCAGGAAAATAGGTCTTAGGTGCCTTATAAACTTGGTGAATGTTAACAAATATAAAATAGTTAGAGCTCAGGTAATAACAGATTAAGAACATCCGTTCATTTATTATAACAAATACTAAGTTAAACAAAATGTAACGTCAATTGTCTATAAATGCTTGCCGAACCATTTGTGATCTACGGGCGACAGCCACCGGTGACAACCATTTAGATTATTCTGTATAACGTATTTGAGTGTGAAGGGATTTTGGTTTTCACGCGCTTGACGGTCCTCGGCCTCTTTCATTTCGTCCAGCATCTGTTGGGAGACAACAGTTGCCTGGAATGGCAGCTGGTTGGCCACTTGTTGGAGGAATCCTTTGCATTCGATGAATTCACATTTGCCAGCGATTTCAACAATGACACGGCCTGCTTTTATCGGTGTGACATAATGATCGATAGCGCCCTTGCCGCCACCCATGCGCTGTCCCTGTCCCTTCTTGGTTATCGGTTGCCATGGTGCGGGTACCCGCCAGGTAGCAAACATTGTATTCACGTTCATCTTACGGCCAATGGTCAGACGCATCATTTCGTAGTGGCCCCAACGCAAACGGCCACCGCCGGTGGCAATAATCGCATATTGTTTGTGCAGCAGTTGATTGTGAACCAGCTCCGGTCCACGCATATATCGTAGACGTTTCTGCATTTTGGGCGGACGCAGATTGGGCGGATGCTGCGGCATGCGCTCCATGATACGCAGCTTGGGCCGTTCAACCTTCTCAATGTCTGAAAATTCAAATGCAATAAATATGTGTTTTCTCCATGGGATTCAAACAATTTTAGGCTTACTTTCATATTTGATTGGCGGAGGAAAATACTTGAGGCCGGCTACGAAATTGTAGTTCACGTTGGCAGCTATAAATTTAATAGTTTTGAATTAAATGTTTATATAATGCTCGAGTACAACAATAAACTTACATATTAGGCTGTTTTTAACTAGCTGTGTGACCGTTTTGAAGCACCACATGTTGTTTTAATTACTATTTTTAATTGAGTACCAATCCATATATTTTTGGTCTACTGCTGGTTGCATCAGCGCAGCGTTGCCAGACTGCAAACGTACCCATTGAATATTGCCTTTAACATCTTTATCATTTTAAATAAAATATTATTGAGAATAAGTAAATTTTGTAAAACATAGCGAGTCGGAATATGGGCATAAATAACTAAAAGCATTCATAAATTATAGTTTCGATTATTATTATTATTTTTTACATTCTTGTGGACACACTGTTTTAGTGTTTATTTCGATAGCACATTGACCATTCCTCGAAACAATCCGATAAACAAGAATGAATTGTTTGAGTCGAATCAAATATCTATTATTTGTTGATTTCCTTTTGCCAACCAAAAGCAAAAGCATATTTATATATGAATTGTTGGTAAATTATATTTCAGTGAGTAGAGAAATGAATATGACAAATCGGTGAAGTGGAAACTCCGTGTTTTAGTGTGGGTGTGTTGGTACTTGTTGTTATCGAAAAATGCAACGCTGCCAAAGTGTGGTATTTTTCTTCATATATTATCACTGGCTAAAGTTTAGGATACACTGCTGCATACACGAAAATAATTTTTTGTCTAAATAGTGTATGTTTTGAAACATTCTCTATATGTACATACAAATAAAACGAATTCTTATATCTAAGTGCATTGCGCATCAATTGCTAGCGAGTAAATGTGTTTAGAGCCGTTCAGTTTGTTGTTATGAATATATCGAAAGTGACACCATCGCTTGCTGCTGCGGCTGCTGCCGCCGAAAAAGCGAAACCCGAACGTGTAACATCTGCAAGCGCAGCACTCAATTTTAATACAATATCGATACAAAAGCGCAGCAGCGTCGACGACAACGATGATCCAAATCGAAAGAAACTAAAACGGGACATTGTTATATGCACGCCCACGACCAGTTTACCCGCCAAACAACGTGCAGTGACGGCAACAGCAACAGCTACAGTTTCAGCTACGGCAACAACGACATCAACAGCAGCAACAACAACAACAGCAGCAACAGCAATCGCATCCACAACAATCCAAGCGGGTGCAGCAATAACAAAATCAACAACAGACACGGATCAACAACAAACGACGACGACAACAACAACAAACATTTTAACAACAGCCTCCAATCTCAGTGGCAATTTTGTCACGCACTCGAATGCCAAGCCAGAAACTTCAGCTCTTGATGCCTGCTGGGAGCAACAACGTGATGAGCAAATTATTGTCTGTGAAATGAGTGCCCTTAAGCCCGATGATACGTCCGCCAACAGCAGCAGCACTAGCAACAGCAACAGCAACACTACCAATAGCAGCAACAATAGCCAAAAGCAAAGTAAGTTAATTACTACTATTTTATTTGTATTTTCAACAATTAATTACAATTTATGTTGTATAGGCTTTGCCAGCTTTACCAAAAAAGATTCAGCTTTATCATCGGCCTCCTCATCGTCGTCCATTGCCTCGATAATATCAATTGAGCCGAGCTCAGAGCAGCACAACAACAGCAGCAGCGAACAACAATTGCATTTGCAGCAGGGCAAGGCAACAATTGCTGTCGAGGAGCTTGATTATGTGCTGCTGCCAGCGACAACAACAACAACAACGGTTGCTGAGATGAAGTCTGTGCTGCAGCACGATGCCACACAAGTGACAAACAGCAGCAGCAGCAGCAATCATGTTGCCAGCAGCAGTAACATAACAACAACAGCAACAACAACACAAAAGGCAACTCCAGCAATAACGTCACAGGGCAACTACAACATGTTCAATAGCGCCACAGCAACAGCAACAACAACGCTCTTAAATCGCGTCAATTTGCACACGAAACTCAAAGGACAACAGTTGGTTGTGAATGCCAAGAAATTGGCCGAAGTGACACAGACAACAGCCAAGGTGTCCATTGGCAATAAGACGATATCGGTGCCGTTGCTGAAGCCGTTGGCCAGCACACAGATATTGCAGACGGGTCAGCTAATGAGTGCTAGTGGTGCAACGACAACAGCTGGTGGTGCCACAATTGTTGAAAGTAAACAGCTGCAGGGCGCCCAAGTGACAACGACAACAACGGCAACGGCAACAAGCACACAGCAGCAGCAGCAACAACATCAGCAGCAGCAGCAACATTTGAACCTCACCAGGCTGTTGAAGGGAACACGCAAGAATCCAACAACAATTGTCTCCTTTGCCGGTGTGCAAATTAAACCAGCCAATACCAAAATTGTAACCGCCAAAGTGGTTAGCAAAAAGATGTCACTGCAATTTCAACAGCAGCAACAACAACAGCTCCAACTGCAGCTGCAGCAGCAGCAGCAGCCGACTACGGGCAGCATTGTGACAATAACGCCAACAAATGCAAACCAAACGTTTACTATGGTACAACAACAACAACAGCAGCAGCAACAGCAACAACAACAGTCTGATAAACATCTCGATAGCGAACAAACAGATCAGTCAGAGTCTACAACAGTTGCTGGCCGTTTGACAGCAGTGGCTCAGCAACAACAACAGCCCAAGACAATCACGTATACGGAGAATATACAAAAGATATTGTTGAACAAAAGTAAATCTCTGGATGGCAGCGATACAAATGAGATTGGTAAAATAAATAACGTTGTTATCAAAACACTAGACAACAATCAATTGCACTGTGCGCCCAGCATCAATATATTCAAGCAACAGCAACAAACCAGTGCAGCCAGTGCAACAACAAATGTCACATCGATCAGTGAATTGACAACGGGCGATTCGTTGACGAAATCAACAACAACTGGCGCCACAATTTGTACACGTCCGATAATCTCGATACAGAAGAACATTTCATTGGTGGTGTCCAAGACAACAATTGCACAGCAGAAGCCCAAAATGATAACAACATCGGCAAATAGCACAGCTGCAATACAAATGCAGCAACAGCAACAACATGCATTCAATCAACAGCAACAGGATGCGGAAAGCAACATCAGCAAGCTGCAATTAAAGGCCAAGCTGAATGAGCCAAAGTCAGCGGATGGCAGCGACAACGAGCCGAAAAGCAAGCTGCGGCCAACCGAACTGTTGCTGGTGAAGCAAGCAACAATTGTTGATAACAACAAGCTGGAATTGCCGTCGGAACAAACGCAACTGAATGATGAGCAGCTGGTCACAGAGAAGCGTCTGGCGACACCAAGTCGTGTCGATGACTCCAACAATGCGCTGCTCAAGCAATTGCTACAAAACAGCAGCAGCAACAACAGTAACAGCAACTGCAACAATAACCACAATCTGCAACAGATATCAATAACATCGGCGCCTTTGTCGGCACGCAAAGTGGTCAATATGCGTGCACCGAGCATGGGATTGGTCAGCTCCTTGGAGGCGCAACTGGCACGCCCAGTTATACCGCCCGTTCCGGCGGCTGTCAGCAGCAGCAGCACTAGTTGCAATACGACAACAACAACAACAACGGCCACAATGGTGGCGATTAGTCAAACGCCCACAGCAACAGCTGCCACAACAGCCACGCCTAGTGAGCCGCAAAAATTGTTGGAATTGCAACAGCAGCAGCAGCAACAACAGGAGGCAGCAACACTTGCAACTACAACAGTAGCAGCAGCAGCAGCAGCTGTTGCAGTCACACCAGTTGCAGCCACCAGTGCAATGCCAGCAGCAGCACCAGCAGCTGCAGCAACAACAACATCAGCAGCAGCTGCTGCTAAAACAACAACAACAAATGCGCCACAGGCAACAACACAACAAGTTAAACAATCCGTGCAAATTGTGTCCAAGGAAACATCATTTATATCAACGCCAGTGGCAGCCACAGCTGTGCCAGCAACTGTTGCTGCTGTCATGCCAACAACAGTTGTCAGCAAATTGCCGACAATTATTGTGGAATCCAATATCAAAACGGAGCCACTGCCGCCACCGCCGTCCTATGAGCTGAGCACCGCCAATGTATCAAATGTAACCATCTCCATAACAACCAAGCCCAGCAAGGATCAGGTCAAGCTGGCCAAAATGGAGCCGCTGGATGAGACAACAGGGGCAACAGGCGAGCTAGACAGCAAACAGTTGTCACAGCAGCAGCAACAACAAACAATGCACCACGACAGCTGGAAACTGCAACAAGAAAATGAGACGCAAAAACGCAAGTTGCCGATGCAACTGCAACAGCAGCAGCAGCAACAACAATTGGAGGAGAAGCCTTTGCTGGAGCTTAAAAGCGAAACTGCTTTGGTTAGCAGCAACAGCAGCAGCAACATTAATAGCAACAGCAACAATGCGGCTCATGAACTGTTGCCGCTGATGAAAGCGACGCCAGCAAATGTTGCTGTTGCCGGCTACGATAAGTTGCAGCTGATAACGACTGGTTATGCCAAAAAGTCAGGACCGTCGGCAACAGTGGAGCTGCAGCAACAACAGCAGCAGCAACACTTGCCGCAGCAGCAACATTTGCAACAACAGCAGCAACACTTGCAGCAACAACAGCAGCAGCAACACTTGCAGCAACAGCAGCAGCAGCAACACTTGCCACAGCAGCAGCAGCACATGCAGCAACACATGCAGCAGCAACAACAGCAGCAGCAGCAACATCTGCAGCTGCAACAACAACAACAACATCAACAGCTGCAGCAACAACAGCAGCTACAGTTGCAGCAACAGCACCTGCAACATCAACAACAACAGCAGCAACATCAACAGCTACAGCTACAACAGCAGCAGCAGCAACAACAACATCAATTGCAAGCACCCGCAGCAACATCTGCTGCTATTCCCGAGCCAAAGGCAGCGGAACAACGCAAACGTCGCAAGCGGGAGGCGCAAAAGCCGCGTCGCAGCAATGCAAATGCAGCTGGAGCAGCAGCGAATAGCATTAAGGAATTAACTGGAGCATTGCCGGCAGGCGCAGTGGTGCAATTGGCAACAATGTCGGCAACAAATTTAGCAGCAATGGGCGGACAAATGACAACAACGGGCGGACATTTGGCAAGCAGTGGAAGTCCTGGCATGTCAACAGGTTCCCCCATGCTGAAGAAGCGTGTGCGCAAGTTCTCCAAAGTCGAAGAGGATCACGATGCATTTACCGAGAAGCTAATGACGCACATCCGTCAAATGCAACCGTTGCAGGTGCTCGAGCCGTTGCTCAATCGCAACTCGTTGATTGGGCACGGCAACAACAACAATAGCAATCTACCTGGCGGTGGCAAACTGAAAGCCATTTCGCGTGCTCTCCAGCTGCAGCGACAACTGGATGAGAGTGGAGCTGGAGCTGGAGCTGCTGTGGATTGCGATCAGTTGTTGGGACGCTTTGGCAATGTGCGGCATCCGAGCATCAAGTCGCTGTACGACAGCGAACGTTTTGGCGGCAGCGTTGAAACAACAACAACAGCACTGTCAACAACAAGTGGTGCAACAACAACAACAACAGCTGGCGCTGCTGGTGCTGGTGCAACGCTCTCCTCAATACAAAATGATTTTTATGATCAGGAATTCTCCACCCACATACAACGCAATTCACGTGAACGTTTGCAGCGTTTGATAAGCGCTGTGCGGGATTGCAATGTGGAGACCACAGAGCTGGTGGAGAGTCAACAGCAGTTGCAGTTGCAACAACAGCAGCAACAACAGCAACAACAACGCTTGGATGGTCCGTTGGCCTGGTCACGTCTGAGTCGCTATCCGGGTCTTGTGCTCCTCAACAGCAACAGCAATCAACGGTGCGCACCTGGACGCATGTCACCGGTGGCACTGGCCATGGATGCGTCCAGCATGCGGTTGCCAGTGTCGCCGCTACTACGCAGCTGTGGCGATGAGTTGCGCAGGGCGCAGCAGCTGGAAATGGGCAACAATAACAATAATAACAACAACACTAATAACAACAACAGCATCAACAATAACAATTATCAACAGAAGAACCAAAATGTGATACTCTCGCTGCACACATCGGCAACCGATAATATTGCCGGCGTGCTGCGAGATTTGGCTAATCTGTTGCATTTGACGCCAGCATTAACCTGCAAGCTGATCGATGCCAGCACACTGGATAAGCTGGACAAGGAGCAGGGTGAGCCAGCCGATCCATCAGCTTCTGGCCAGGCACAGGCACAAGCACAAGCACAGCTGCCAGCAGCTGTGACAAGTCATGGCAATCTGCGCAAGATACTCACCGGTCAGCGTAAGCTGTGTCGATGTTGTGGCAGCGCCATTGCCGCCTTTGGTCTGCGTGTGCCGCACCAGAATGTGCCCGAGGAGACGCTGTCGCCAACGTTGGCCATGTTGCAGGCGCTGTTGCCGCGCAAAACGCCGCCACCTGCATTCATTTACTTTTGCAATCGCAGCTGCTTTGCCCAATACAAATGGCGGGGCAAGGATGAGCCAGGAGCTGGCGAGGACGTTGCCGCCGCCGCTGTCAATCAACAACAACAACAACAGTTGGCAACGACAACTGGCGATTTAAGCAGCAGCTCAACACCGCCAATTGTTAAGTTGGAGCCAGAAGATGTTGACATGGAGCAACAACAACAGCAACCCAACAACAACAACAATAATAATAATAGCAACAGTAACAGCAGCGAATTGACGAGCACATCGCAAACATCATCATCACAACAACAACAACAACAGCCCTTGCCGCGCAAGTGCATCATTAAATGCTTCAGCGCCGATTGCTTTGCCACAGATTCCTCCTCCACGTCGTCGTCTGCACTGCGTAATGCCATCAAAACGGAGAACGGCGAAACTCAAGCGTCGGCCAACAATACCGTCTGGGAAACGGAGTGCAGCGGAGCAGCTGAGCCACTGGAGGATTCCCGACAATGCGTCTTCTGCAATCAACGCGGCGACGGTCTGGCGGATGGACCATCGCGTCTCCTCAACTTTGATGTGGACAAATGGGTGAGTTCGATATATCATTTATTTAACAACTAAATCTGATCAAAATATCCACTTGCAACAATAATTTCTAAACATATTAATTTATCCGAATGTAGTTTTAACTTGAACAAGTTGAAATCTAGCTTAAATTTTTTCTGTAAATATATAAATATATAAATATACAAATATTGCTTTTCAACAACAATTGCTCTTAAATTCAAAATCGCCTACAATCTCAATGTTCCTTAAACTATATACATATTAAAGACTTTCCCTCTAAAGCAATTCCCAAGAATAAAATTGAAAATTGCTAGTTGAACGAGTTGAAAACTAGCTTCAAACTTTTCAATACATATTTTTTTTTTTTTAATAATTATTAAAAATCTATTTAATATTTATAACATAATGTAAATAAATGATATAAACGATGAAATTCTTGTGATTGCAGGTTCATTTGAACTGTGCCTTATGGTCGAACGACGTCTACGAGACGGTGTCGGGTGCACTCATGAACTTCCAGACAGCGCTGCAGTCGGGTCTGAATCAGGCGTGCAGTGCCTGCCATCAGCTGGGTGCCACCATCAAGTGCTTCAAGTCGCGCTGCAGCAGTCTCTACCATCTGCCGTGCGCGATCAAGGAGGAGTGTGTCTTCTACAAGAACAAATCGGTGCATTGCAGTGCCCATGCCGCGACCAGTTCGACGGGCGTCACAGAGAACGAGCTCAGCTCGTTTGTCGTCCATCGGCGGGTGTTTGTCGATCGCGATGAGAATCGCCAGGTGGCCACTGTGATGCATTATTCGGAGCTCAGCAATTTGCTGCGGGTGGGCAACATGACGTTTCTCAATGTTGGCCAACTCTTGCCGCATCAATTGGAAGCGTTCCATACGCCGCATTATATCTATCCCATTGGTTACAAGGTGGTAAGTATCCACTAGTTTAAATCGATACGTTAAAATTGTCAAAACAAATATCGAGTTGCCGATTTTTTGATGTTTATTTACATCACTGGTATCTCTTGATGTCTGAATCAATTTCACAGATTATGTAAATAGTATTCTCTCAAACGTACTGATTTATTTCATATGTCAACTAATATGTCATAGATTTGGTAATGTCCTCTACATTCTGACCAATTTTAAATCGGTCATCTAGATCATATAGCTGTCATAGATTAATCACAAGACAACATTTACTCACGAACTAAACTTTAACTACTTTTAGAGCCGTTATTACTGGTGCGTTCGACAGCCAAACAGACGTTGTCGCTATGTTTGTAGCATTGCGGAGGTCGGATGCCGTCCGGAGTTTCGCATCCAGGTGCACGATGCTGGCGATAAGGAGCCGGATCGTGAGTTTCGTGATAGCACACCGTCGGCTGTTTGGCAACAGATATTGCAGCCGATTCAACGGATGCGCAAGATTTACAAATGGCTGCAACTATTTCCGCAACACATCAGTGGCGAGGATCTGTTTGGTCTGACGGAGCCGGCAATTGTTCGGATCTTGGAGAGTCTGCCGGGCATTGAGACACTCACCGATTATCGCTTCAAATATGGCCGCAATCCGTTGCTGGAATTCCCGCTGGCCATCAATCCATCGGGCGCTGCCCGGACCGAGCCAAAGCAGCGACAGCTTCTCGTGTGGCGCAAACCGCACACGCAACGCACCGCCGGCAGTTGCAGCACACAGCGTATGGCAAATTCGGCGGCAATTGCCGGTGAGGTGGCGTGTCCGTATAGTAAACAGTTTGTCCACTCCAAGAGTTCGCAGTACAAAAAGATGAAGCAGGAATGGCGCAACAATGTCTACCTGGCACGGTATGATATCAATTGCAAACGCAATCTCAATTGGACAACACTCTAATCTATATATATATATATTCTCCCACTCATCTGCAGTTCCAAAATTCAGGGATTGGGCTTGTATGCGGCACGTGACATTGAGAAGCACACGATGATTATTGAATATATTGGCGAGGTGATCCGTACGGAGGTATCAGAGATACGTGAAAAGCAATATGAATCAAAGGTGAGCAGTGATTTAACAATATATTGAGTCGATATATATATATATATTAAATCATTTTATTGTATCTTCTCTGTAGAATCGTGGTATTTATATGTTCCGCTTGGATGAGGATCGCGTTGTTGATGCAACGCTAAGCGGTGGCCTGGCACGTTACATTAATCACTCCTGCAATCCGAATTGTGTGACGGAGATCGTTGAGGTTGATCGGGATGTACGCATCATAATATTTGCCAAGCGTAAAATCTATCGAGGCGAAGAGGTTTGTATTTATTTCATTAGAGCTGCACAAAAACAATCAATTTGCTATCGATTTGATTAAATATGATTGCAGATTGAAATGTCTGCAATCATTTTTAACTCAAATCAAAAGTAAATCAAATCGATTATTATTTTGTTCAGCTCTGTATCATCTAACTGATTTTCCTATTGGGATTCCATTTTAAATGCATTGTTCTTTCTATTCCATTTAAGCTCTCGTATGACTACAAGTTTGACATTGAGGATGAGTCCCATAAAATACCCTGCGCGTGTGGTGCGCCCAATTGTCGAAAATGGATGAACTAAAGACCAGTATATGCATCTGCATCCCTATAAACATCTCCACAGAAACACTCACACACACACACACACACACACACACACACACACCAGCATCACAACAATCAGGAGCAGTTCACATTGATGTGACACCCAGTGAACCGAGGAATTGTTGTTATTCATCATTAAAAAATTGTTGTAGCAAGTCACATATTATCATTATCAGAATAGTATATTCTCTTTAAGCAGTATATATATATGTACATATATTTATTATATCTATATGCATATACATGTATCTATCAATATGTGTATATATACACATACCTATGTATGCATCTATATCTAATATCCAATATCCATATGCACGAGTTGAAATGGCATATAATCATGTAAGTTATCTGTATGTACCCACGAATGCGCCCCTCTCGTGCATATATTGTAGCTAATTTGTATCCTATTATTGCTCATAAGCCAAAAGTGTTTTGTAGTATAAATTAAACAAACAAAAATAGAAAGAAGCAAAAAAAACAACATAACAAAAGCAAAGAAAACAAAAGTTATGAAACTTGATACATAAAATATTTATAGATAAAACTTAAGCATGTATTTTATGTTACTTACTTGATGATCCATTCGTGTTTGTATGTACATTTTTCTATCCGAAACCTGGACCCCGAACTTCACTTTTCAATTGGACGCAGAGATATAGAGAGCGAGAGAGAGCTAGAATTAGAGCAGACCTGGGTGTGCCTTCGTTTTTTATTTTTATGATTTTTTTTTTTCTTTAGTTATTACGAGACTGTATAGGAAGTATAATATTAATGAGCACTAAAAGAAAAGATAAGAAAAACAAAAACAATCTCTTCCCAAGTGGTGTAGTAATTTATTTATGTACATCCAAATTGAATGTATTTTTTCACTTAATTTCATCTCTATTTTTAAAAAATACAATTATCAATCAAGTGTATCTTTAACTTTTAAGTAAATGTAAACACTTTAAATCTTACAAACGAATATGTTTTTTTACAAATTGATTTGCGTTTATTATGATACATCTATCATTTGTTTGCTAGATAAACAATTTAACTAAATTAACAACAATTTTTTTTTCTGTTTTGTTTAAAAAGTTAATAACATATGTACGTGTACTATGATCCTATACATATATGTTATGTATCTGTATCTATTGCTATGGCTTTCTTCGGAATCGTCTTAAGGACTTTTGGACATTCACAGCGAATGCTAATGTCAGCATGTCAAAATTTTTCAAATACCAGGAAATGTTGTACATCATATGCATGCGTCGATTTTTATCTAAAAACGATTTATAAAACACACTCATTTGATCGGCCGTTACTTCGTTGGTTCCACTCAATTTGTGTAAGCGGATAAAATCTTCTTTTTCCTGCAGATAAAGAAAATAAACAAATTTCTTGTACTCAATATTTGTCATGAATAGAAATGAGAGGGAGAATGACAAGGAGCGAAAGAGAGAGAGAGAGAGAGCCTCTTGCCAACAAGTGTTAAAAATACTTCAACGATTCGAAACACACTGACACACACACACACAGATACGAACCTCATAAAATCGTTTGTTATGCTTTGTCCAGAAATCCATATTCCATTTTTCAACTTCAATTCGCAACAATCGCAATTTCTTGGCCATCTCCGTTTCGTTCTCATCGTAATGCCGTATGTACGGTCGTAGATTGGCCTTGACATCCGGCGGACCAATGTAATCGCTATTTACCGAATCCGGATTTGGCGGTTGTGTAAGACCAACGTACACAGGACTTTTTTTAGGCCGCGCCTGTGTTTTGGTTTGTGTTTGCTCTGTTGCATAGCGTCGGGACCAATGCTAGATATTAACAAATATCAATTGATGGCACAATCAAACGTGTTTTGTTTACAGCACTTACTTTTATATAGCTACCTAACTTACGAGGCGTCAAACTTTTATTCATTTTTATTTGTATATTGTTGTCATGTGTATGTACTAAATAAATATTGTAGAGTTGTATCGAATAGTTCAGATTAAGTTCGATTGAACCCTTGACTAAAGTGAATGAACAAACTAATTGTTCGTCATAACGCTCAGTCGTTCTTATTTTGTTCGTTCATTTCGTTCGCTTGTCTCCCACTTATATATGCTGGCGGCACTTTTAGGGAATTCTTTAAAAAGGAAATTTTGTATAAAATTTAAAATTAAGTAATGAACTCAGGAAAAACAGATATATTTGCAAGTATTAATATGATATACGTTTATTTCAGTTGACTTTTATGTCTATTTTATTAAATGCATAGGTAAATAATATTCCAAAAAGCTTATAAACTATTAGGCCCGTAATTTTCAGAATTCAGTAATTTTTTATCTGAGATATTTTTGAAAATGACATAATTTTCAATACAGTTTACATTAATATAGCTGTTACCTTAACTAGATATTTAAAAAATGGGCCTTAAACCTAAAAATTGTACATCAGACTTTTAAAAACCGAAAAAGAAACTTACAAGCTATTTGGTTTGTATTTACATCATTCTAATAATTTATAAAAATATTGGGATTACACGTAAAGAATATGTGCATACAAATATTCAAAAATAAAATTTGAGTCTTTTGTTTATATCGAGTCTTTAAGCAGATAGCTTTTGAACCGCAAATGTTTTGTGCAGATAATACATTGAAATTTGTAACAAATAATAAGTAAACACAAAAAACAAATCAACAATAAAAAAGAAAACAAAACGTATGAGATAAGAAATAATTTCAAGATGTTGCTGCTGCAGTGGGAAATGAAAATTCAAATCAAAACCTTAAAAAAGCGATGGTATAATAATCGAGTATTTAAATTTGTTAATATCCTGTTTGCTTATTTCATAATGATTTGTCAAATAGTCTTTCCAGTAATTTACGTTGCCCAGCGCGACTTTTGCAATTCGATTTGCCCTTCTAAAGTTTTGGCCAAGTATATGACCAATAATTGTATAAGGGCGATTCCCAGAGCAATGCCCGCAATGGTGTAGAGATTTCGCTCGGCCCAGACTCGAACGATCTCAATGCAGCCACTGGTCCAAATCAGTTTACTGGCAGCTGCTACGGAGTGTTGCTGAACCTCATAGCCACACATTATGTTGACCAGTCCCGAGCTAATATCTGTTGCATTGATGCAACAACTGTATGGCACGCCACACTTCTCCACCGATGGCGATGAGCAGTTAAAGTATTCGTTTTTAGCCCAATCCTGATAGCCGGCATTGCTCAGGCCGCAGCACTTGAACTCTTGTTGTGCGAAATCAATAAAATTCTGTAGATCGGGGTCATCGCGATAAGAGTGTATGATCTTATCAGTGAACTGATATTCCACGAATGAGTTCATATGTTGTGGAAAGACAAAGCAGATGATAGCTGTAAAATAATATAATTGATATTATTGTTATTGAGTGCTGGGCAACATCAAGTTATGGAAGTTGGACTGTATTTAAAAATAGGGAGTGAAGCCGTAACCGCTAACCGCTTAATTCCGATTAAAATTGAAAACCGTACCCGTATTTTTATGCAATCGAAAAACCGAAATGTTTTTACCGATTCATATCTACCGGTTAATGTTGGTTCAAACACGCAATGAATTCAATTATATATGTCGATAAGGTATAATCATCAAAATAAATTTGAATTTTATTTTAAATTTGAATTGAATATTAAAGAAATTATGTTTCCAAATTATTTAATAACAAATTTTAAACATGATTTTTGATTTTATCGTTAATATCTTATAATAACATTGATATTGGTAATATCTTTAGCAAAAATATAGCAAAATAATATTTATAGAAATATCAATATTTTGCTTTCTTTTTAAGTAAATTAAAATTGAATTTTAGATCTCTGCTTACCTATGACCATTTCCATGAGGAAGAAAATCAGCAGACACCTCGAGTAGAACTTAAGCAGAAAGGTATTTTCTCGCAGTGCACCCAGGCAGCCAGCAAAGCTGACCACAAATATGACAATGCCCGCAATGATCATGACCAGAGAAATGTTGAGAACGACATCGTAAATGTTTTCCAGCTTCACCCAGCCATTGGCATCGTTCCATTTGTCCATAAAGGCATATATCCCGATACCCAAAAGCAGTCCACCGAAAAGCCAAAATATGAAATTCAGCATGAATATCATGTACTTAACGCAGGAGCTAACGAATGTGAACTGATGTGGATACGATATACGCTGATGCATGTCACGCACTTCAATGCCATAGTATCCACCGCCTCCGCCCCCACCATGGTATCTGTAGTTACTCATGGCCTCGTCTTTTTCTCTATCTCACTCCCTATGTCTGGTTTGTACTTCACTTTTATGGCCGTCACAATTTTACGCACAATTTTAACATATGCTCAGATTTCTCATTGAGCGTACCTTGGTTTAAGCGACTTGTTCGCTTTTTGTTTCAAACGTTTTACTGCATTGTGCATTTGTTTAAATGTTTTCAAGATGTGTTTCGTTTACTTTAGAGTTGTAGCAAATCGTTCACAATATGTTTGATTGAACTATTCACTAAAGTGAACGAACGATCTAAGTCCCTGATTGTAGCTCATATAGTTCAGTCGTTCATTTCGTTCAATTGAGTGCCATTTGTTTTATCTGCGGTGGTATTTAAAGGCAATTTTAAGCTTTTTCAATTTTAAATTTATTCAAATTGTTTTCTTATTTTGCATTCTATTTAAGATCATAATCTGGTACAAAATATTTTCATAAAGTGGCAATAGTGATTTCATTAAATATAAATTTGATAATTTAAAAACAAACAAATTAACGTTTAATCAATTGAGAAAAGGTTTTTTTTATATCAAATCGGATAAGATTTTTGATAAGCGATAACTGAACTAATCAAATGCTGATCAGTTGCCAAAGAACTAGTTCAGTTGAATACCAACAATACACAGCAGACGTGCAAGTGAGTGAATCAGCGCAGCCCCAATTTGATTAGACCTGCAAGTTGTTAACAACTGATAATGATAGCTTCGGCCGTTCAAAGTTTGAACTTCATACGATGCAAATCCGGTAATAGCCATCATCGCCGATAAGCAATCCAATTATATTAGTATTAGTGTGCTACAATCGATGTATTTAATAGCCGCCGTTCAGTTTGCGAGCGGAGACAGTCGCTGATTCGGTCGCGGAACCGCAACATGAATTTCCTTTTGCGTTTCATCGTTTTCTGTTTCGATCCACTTGGTCTGGGTCGTCGCTTCTTTGTGCGTCCGGCTGTTAATCTAACGCTAAATGTCTACGATCGTTTTCGAAGCAAGGCCGATGAAAAGGTGGACACGGTGCGTGAACTCGTCTTACGTTTGGGATTAATTGCATTTGCCGTTGTGCTAATCATTTGGCTGGCCGTATTCATATATGCCGCCTTCTACTATGTCTACATGCCGCCAATATCGCACACGCGACCAGTTCACATGCAATTCAAGTGAGTACTTAGACCCGGCATCGAATAGTTACAAGGGGCTAACAAATTTGTGGCAATATATGTAACAGGTAAAAATTATATATTTGCGAATTATATAAGCAATTTTAGAACTTGATATTTGGCACACTTGATAAGTAAAAAAGTTAGGATACAATTTTAACTAGGCGACGTCACATAAAATACTTAAAAAACACATGTACTCATGGCTAACGAATAATAATGCGCTATTAAAATATAAAATTTGTTCATCAAAAAAGTATTGTCCGACTTTTAAAAAAGCTTACACTATCAGGGGTTACAGAAATCCAAACCAACCAAAAATCAACCGTTTTTACTGATATTTTTGATTAGTTTGGGTTTCTTCCGCATTCCTGAATATGAGATCAGGGATCCCCTAATAATTGAGCACTGTTCTGATTGTCCAAATATTTTTTGATTCCATAGTATTCTAAATATCAAAATAATATTAATAGATGACTGTAGAATATTGACCATGGAATGTGATAGTCTGTGACGCAGTGTGAACCCGACGTGGAGTATCTAAGGTCTTGGCTGCCGGGTCTCAAACAGTCGAGCACACTCGACTGTAGCATTCATGTTGAAATATGCCACCTGATGCTATGAGAACTAATTGTATTTTTTTTTTCCAAATATATATATAGAACATGCTTGGAGACTAGCACCCCCTGCACCTTTCCACACGCTCACGTGTCGTTGACGAAGAAACAACAGTTGCTGATGGTGGGACAGGCGTACAAGGTCATTGTCAACATTGATATGCCCGAATCACCGCAAAATCTTGAGCTGGGCATGTTCATGGTCTGTGCCGAGATGCGTGACTATGATTCCATGCTCCGCGGACACTCATGTCGATCGGCAATGATGCGCTACCGCTCGCCATTGATACGCATGATCTCAACGTGGGCGCTGAGTCCGCTCTATGTGCTCGGCTGGAAGGAGGAGTTTCAAAAGGTGCCAGTGGAAATATTCTCACGCTATTTGGAGGAGCGACAACATCCAATCACCGATGTCTATGTCGAAATACAATCGCAAAAGATACAATTCTATACGGTTACATTGCATATCGAAGCTGATTTTACTGGTCTACGTTACATCATGTTCAACTGGCCCGTGGTCTCAGCCATTGTGGGTAAGTTATAATTTGACTGATTCAATTATTGATGACGTACCCTTGCAGAGTGTATTTAAAGCTATCTAGATTAATCTCGATATCAACTCTTAAATAGTTTCTTGAGATATCTCAAATAATCTTACAGATTGTGAATTTACATTCTGGTCCAGTTTTCTTTAAATATAACTACTTTATCACAGACTAGCTGTCATAGAAAGAATCAGTTGAATATTGAATACAGGTCTCTGCAAGGATTTCAAATCTTTGGCGTGCCAAAGAAAACCTTTCTTGCTTTTATAGACAATGCAAACTAAATTGGTATTTATTGTGTGTACTCCCTTTTCAGCCATTAGCACCAATCTATTCTTTATATTGGTCGTTTTTCTGCTCAGCTGGTACCACTGGTCCGATGCCACCTGGCTCCACAGTTTGCAAATCCGATACGCCCGCTTCACGAACCAGTTGCAGAGCAAGGCTAGCAGTGTGATCCTCTCCAGCACGAGCAGTTTGCGCGATGAGGAGGAGTCCAGCTACCTGGATGAGAAGTTCGACATTGCCGATGTTGGGGATAGTGCTGATGATCTAATGCTGGACCAGTCCATTGACAAAGCATTGGGCACCTCAGGCGATGCCCAGACACTGCGTCAGCGGAAAGTTAAAGATAAAGCGTAATGCACTGTTGAACAAAAAAAGTAAGACAGTTTAACGACATCACAACTATTAACGCTATCGCGATCGCATCCGATCACCCAATCGCCACCGACAGGCTTGTGCCAAAGACTAATAGGCTTAGGATTATTGTAGTTACATGCATTTCCATGAAGTATTTGCTCTAATTTGGCAATTTATACAATAAACTTGAAAGGTACTTAATTGTGAATGAATTACTTTTGTAATTACTATAAATAATTTGTGTAATTCGCGAATTCGTTACGATCTTTAATATGGAAATAATTATAGATAGATTACATAATTGTAATTTAAACATTACATTACTCGGAGGATTTCTCATCTTCTGGATCCGACTCGGAGGGCCAAATCGAATCAACTGGTTCTGGAGAATCCGACTTAGGATCAGTGCTCTCCTCATTGGATGGATTTTCATCTGCATTATCCTTAATATTCGATAACATAGGATCACTAAAGTTGAAATCGAGTAATAGAAGTCCAATCTCTCGTGCGGGAAAGTCAATTAAGAATGCTACGATAATTGCGAAAATCACAATGCATCCGACTTCCTGAAGGTTTATCTATGGAAAGACGGACAAGTCAAAAAGCTCTCGAAAGAAACCATGTAAATAGATTTACCAAATCGGATATAAGAAACTGATGTGGCTCCTTCACACTCGCCGTATTCCATAGAACCACCAAATAGCTGGCCAATTGCAGTGGAATTTCAATGCGTGACAGGAGAAGCACTGGTCGGGCAATATTCGGAAAGCGTTGCACCGTACTCTTATCCAAGGGAGCCATCAGAATGGACCAACAAATGCCCAGGCCAAGTATCAATGGACTCCATGCCAAATAGGCAGCTGCATCGCTCGACTTGTAGACGTATTTGCTCCGTAAGCCCGCTGCTGGTGACCAAAAGCACCAGACTATGGCCAGCAGGGCGAGTGCCCAACCCGCTCGCCTGAAGCGCGGTGCAATCCGAAAGATTCCCGACTCGCTGCGAAACAACAATCCAGCCCCGATGCCCAGCAGATAAGTTGTGGCGCGGGTGATCGGCGATGTGTAGATCAGATTCGCAGTACGATAGAATTTGCTGACACTGCGGGAAGAGTGTGAAAGATCGTTAGCATTAACTTTAGATTGATTCCTTTCGAGATTACACACTGAATGCCATGGAATAGGGATGGTGCCAGGTGATCGCGCTGGGTGCGTGAATAACGTGCCGCGACGGATATAGCATGAAAGGCGCCGCAAAGGAAAAATCCAGCTTCCGGATCGGTGAAGTAGAGCCACACGACGAGTGCACCCAGGAAATATAGTTGCATGTCCAATGAAAGTTGTACTGTGAGTGGTGAGCACTGAAATGGAAGGACTACTAATATGAGGATTACCTATTTCTTTTGGTGTCTACTATTACTACCGATTGGGTATCATAAGTCTGTCATGTTATGCATGTGAGGAGCAGTTTCCGATATCATCAACTGACTCTATGTAGAAAAGTCTGACGGGAAGTCTGTTACATATGAAAGGGGAATTTGCTATATAAAGAAAGTCTATTTTTGTAAAAAATCTCTATATAAAAAAGTCTGTCAGAAATATGCAAAACATCGAGGGAACAGTTTACGATAGAAGATTGTAAAACTTTTCCATATTGGCTGGAATTCATTCCGATGTATAGAAAAGTCTGTCAGTTAATTTTACACACACAAGACTTTCTTATTATTATTATATATAAGACTCATAGATTTATTTGACATGGGGTAAATCCCCTTTCTCAAAGATCGCCATCTCCCCATTCGACAGTCCGAGGATAATTCTTACCATCTCCTCCACATCGGCAGTATTTTGAATACTTAGAGCATTGCGCCACATATTCTCCTCGCAGAGACGCGCATTCTCGCCCACCAGGAGATTCCAGAGGGGACCGGCGCCCAGGTGGGGAAGTATCCATGTCTGGAAGCCAAGTACAGCCAGAATGCTGGGCACGTAGCGACACGCCTTGGTGGCGACATTCTTCAGGAAACTCAAACGGCAGGTGGTCTCCATTTCGTGGGAGAGTTTGTGGGCAACCAGAAAACCGCTCAGCAGGAGCAACAAATCGCCGTGCAGCAAGGGAACGCGGTACGCGAGGCTCCAATAGCGATTGACGGTGCCGACAAATGCGTCCCGGTTCGTTATGGGCAAATGTCCGGCCATGATGAACTTCAGATTCACATAGATCATGAACGTGGCCAATATCTTGAGCAGGTGAATCAGGGGAAACTCGACATCGGGACCCTCGAGGGACACCAACGATTGCCAGGTGCGTTGCGGCGAGAATGCTTTCAGTATTCTCAAATGCAAAGCCGTTGAGTTTTCCTCCGCCTCCACCTTTTCAGCTGGAGAACTTTCATTATCATTCACCTCCTCCGTTCGCTCCGTTTCATCAGTCTCTGCAGAGTCGGCCGGTTTGGACTCGGAATTGTCGGAGGCGTTCAGACGTAGCAGCTTGCTGCCGATCCAATCCCAGTGCTCCCAGACGCTGGACAAGATACAGGCGATTCCAAGGGTGGCAATGCCAAATCTGTGAAATTTGATTTAAAACTAAATTATTTGCAATTAGTTGCCAACGAAACAATTTTCAAAACTGATCAATGATCAAAATTTCAAAATGATCACAATCAAAATTGGAAATTCTTGGTTTTGAGCCAAACATTTAAATTTTTAGACCTTGTGTAAAAATAGAGAAACATCTTGGCTTAAAGATTACTTATTTTTTATTTTTTATTTATTTTTTTTAATTTTTTTAAATTTGCCACCCTTTTAAAAATCAAATATTTGGGACAAATATTTAAATTGTTTTTCGCATTGTTATGTACGTATTTTATCGTGATAAACCTTACATATTTTTCAGCTAATATATATTTTTTTGATATATATTTATATATTTATATGTGCAATGCAAATGCAATACGTAAAATGTAGCAAATGTTTTTTTTTGATAAATTGTACTGAATTATTGCCTGGTTTACTCACATGCCCATGGCCAAGTTATTGTCCTTGGAGAGCAGCTTCATGAAGTTCTTCCGCCGCTTTGTGGTGCAGTGCTCGTCCCGCACATCGATGTGGAACTCGATTCCCGTGTCGTTATAGGGACGCAGACTCGTCTCTATTATGGTGTGCACCACGTGGGCGGAGCAGGCGTGTGGCAGACAGATGCCCCAGTTGGCAATGCTATAGCGCGGCGCAAAGTGCTTTGGCTGACAAAGGGCACCAGATTAGATGGAACTTCCGCTGCAGTGAATTCAGATACTCACGTTCTTTAAGTGTGCGTGCCAGAGGCCGCGTCCATGTAGCAAGTGTAATGGATCCTTCAGCTCATTTGTCGTCGAGCGCATCTCAATCTGGGCCAGACAATATTTGCCGTGCAGACGCGTCGCCTTTCCCGGCTTTGTCGCCTTCATGGCTGCGGACACCTGGATGCACTGGTCAAAGTCACCAAACTGGTTAATGTTGCCACGTAAAAGTCCCGCGCCGATTTTACCCGTCGCGTCGAGCACTACAATTAATAAAGGCAAAAATTTAATGTAGTTAAATAAACCTGAGCCTGGTTCACTCTAGCTTAGTTATTTTAAAATATTCGATCCTTCAGTACTTTAAATCTATAACTGGAGTTTCATCATCGTTGTTCATTTGCTGAATTAGGTTTAGTTCATTTTAGACTTGAGTTGATTAAATATTAAAACTTGAGATTACAAATTTAAGAATTTTCGAAAAGTTAAGTTAAATCTATTCAATTTAAAAGAATACCATGTACTATAAATAAGGGAACATTTTGCAGTTTTTGGCATAAATCTTAAAGAAACTAACCAAAATTTAGTGCAAAAGTACTTTTTTACCCTAATTGTATCACCTGGAGTCGATTAAAGAACAAATTTAAGATTTAAAATTTTTGAAAATTTTCAAAAAATGTAAAGGGGTAACTATGTAAAATTTCCGAAAAAAATGAATTTTTCAAAGTTATCAAATTTTGATACCAAATCAATATTTGTATAATAAAATGGTCAAAAAAACATCCCTTTTGAAAATCTATCAAGATCTGAGAAATCTATTCAAATTCAAAGAATACCATGTACTATAAATGAGGGAACATTTTGCAGTTTTTGGCATAAATCTTAAAGAAACTAACCAAAATTTAGTGCAAAAGTACTTTTTTAGCCTAATTGTATCACCTGGAGTCGATTAAAGAACAAATTTAAGATTTAAAATTTTTGAAAATTTTCAAAAAATGTAAAGGGGTAACTATATAAATTTCCGAAAAAAATGAATTTTTCAAAGTTATCAAATTTTGATACCAAATCAAAATTTGTATAATAAAATGGTCAAAAAAACATCCCTTTTGAAAATCTATCAAGATTTGAGAAATCTATTCAAATAAAAAGAATTCCATGTACTATAAATAAGGAAACATTTTGCAGTTTTTGGCATAAATCTTAAAGAAACTAACCAAAATTTAGTGCAAAAGTACTTTTTCAGCTTAATTTTATCACCTGGAGTCGATTAAAAGAATAAATTTAAGATTTAAAATTTTTGAAAATTTTCAAAAAATGTAAAGGGGTAACTATATAAATTTCCGAAAAAAATGAATTTTTCAAAGTTATCAAATTTTGATACCAAATCAAAATTTGTATAATAAAATGGTCAAAAAAACATCCCTTTTGAAAATCTATCAAGATTTGAGAAATCTATTCAAATTCAAAGAATTCCATAATTTGATCACCTAGAGTCGAGCACACTCGACTGTAGCCCCCATGTTTTTTTTGTTGAAATCTTGATAAAGATAGAAAGATCGTAAATATTTGAAGATGTATCGATAACTCGGTTCATATTTGTCGATTTTTCGATATACTGTTTACTGATCAGTACTCTAGGCTATAAAATTGAAAAATTCTGAAAAAAAAAAAAAATTGTTACAAATGAAGTAAAAATTCGTCAAAAAACTGTCAACTCGATCTTCGCGGAGGAGTTTTTCAAGTACTTAGACTCGATAATTCTTGTTTGACGAATAAGCTTAATGGGCATGAGTACGTGAAGATCCAAGAGACTCTTACTCTGCAGCGTCCACAGTTTGTGGGATCTCAGCTGTTGGTGCAGCAGCTCCAATTGCTGGTGACACTCGCCGCTCTTCGCTTGCGCCACACTCCCAATGAACGCTGGGAGCGAGTGGATGAGCAGCTCCATGTACTCCTCGCTCTTCGACTGTTGATGCCTCGCCGCTGCTCTCTCTGCCTCCTGCTGCTGCTGCTGTTGTTGCTGCTGTTGTTGCTGCTGTTTATCCTTGGTCCGCTGTCGGTTACGATCTTTGCGATCTGGCGCCTCCGGGAAAATGCTGTTAAACGGCCAACGTTTTAGATATGTGAACCAATCAATGTCGCTTTTGATAACATTCTTTTGCTTTTCTTTTTTTTTGCCTAGTTGAGCGGCGTCATCGCCAGTTTGATCGATCAGCCAATGGAACCAATTGATAATATTCGGATATTGCGACTGACTATCTTTCGATTTCTCTTTCGTTTTCGCTTTCTCTTTCACACGCTCTGTTGCCGTCTCATTTGCGGCATCGCTTGTGAATAGGGTCAGAACTCGGCTAAATAGCGATGGTTTCTCATCCGCCTCTTCACCGTCGTCTTCAGTTTCCGCTTCGATATCGTTATCATCGTTATCGTCGTTATCATCGTTATCGTCGTTATCATCCCCATCCTCATCCCCCTGGTCATCATCATCATCTTCCTCTTTCCCAGCTGAATTTGGCTCATCATTTTGCTTCGATTGCTCATCGTTCGGCATATTCTCTGAATTATTATCATCGTCATTCAAATCCTCAACATTGTCCTCGTCCATGCGCTCGATTTTATGGAATTTGAATTTAGTTTTTGCAGCTCGTCGTGGATTAATCTTACGTACGGGCGCTGGCAAAGCTTCAGGGGATGTGGCACAATCGGATGCATCGTCATCTGACCCCTTGCACAGGTCACGACTCACCTCGTGTGTGCTCAATGGGAACAACAATATGATAAATAATATTGCTAAGCAAACGATGCGTTTCGTTGTTGTTGCTGTCGCTTTCGTTGTTGTTGTTGTTGTTGTTGGGTATTTGCTGAATGCCATATTAATCCTGTAGAGCCCAGAGGAGAATGGGCGCAGTGTAGGCCTAACAAATAGTTTATTCAACCTTTTCGCACAGACTAATTGTGCTCATAAGAAAAAATCCCAGATGAAAATAATTTATATGCCATCCATATGCAATTCACATGGACCCAGAGCTCTCTCTCTCTCTCTCTCTCTCTCTCAGATCTGAGCAGCTCTCTGGGCCTCAAAACTATTTATAAAATTTTCACAAAAATTAAACATTCGCCTGCTCAAATACTCGCATATTGCATTTTTTATGCATCTTCTGAAGAGGCCCTATCAGAATTCGCATACCACATTAAAAAAAAGAATACTGGCAAAACGAAAATTGAGAAAAAGTCAAAAGTCTGAGAGAAGTTTTTCTTTTAACACCGAATTGCATATACCCTAGCAATGAATTGTGAAGAGTTAATCTTTTTTTTTTTTAAATTTAATTTGATGTAACTTAAAATAAAGTGAGAATTTCATTTAACGCCATTTTAAATGCAGGCAAAGTAATTGCATCAAATGTTTATTAAAGGTATGTAAAAGTCCCACGCAAACTAAAACTTTTATTTATAAAATTAAAATTATTGAAAATGAGCCATAAGTATTTATGAAATACTCGATATATTCCAATGATGGTTTAATTTATTTTCTAAATTGAAGAAACAGGTGTTGGTTGATGATATTGTGAAGAACTAATCTTTTTTTTTTTAATTTTAATTTGATAAAACTTAAAATAAGGTGAGAATTTTATTTAAAATGACGAAAATACAGGCAAAGTAATGTCATCAAATGTTTTTTAAAGGTATTTAAAAGTCTCACTAAAATTAAAACTTTTATTTATAATATTTTAAAATCAAGACAACTTTCAAATTAAGTGCAGAATGAAAGTGAGCCGTAAGTATTTATGAGGTACATGACAATGATGGGTTTAATTTTTTTTTATTGTAAATCGAAGCAACAGGTATTGTTTGATTTGGGGCAAATAAATTAGTATATAAAGCAATTTATATGAAGACTACAAATTGTTTGTGTACTCAGGGTGCAAAAGTTTAACGCACCCAGTTGTCACCTGTAGGTAAATGACAGCTTACCCATGTTATCAAATGGAAATTCCGAAAAATGTCGCTTCCCTCGCAAGTCGGTCACAACATATAGATATATGTATATATATTTTTTGATTTCTAAGTAAAATGAGTGTATTACCATTTACTTTTAGATATTATACACTTTTAGTCATAAATAGTATTTATGCGGTCCAATTGTTGCTTTGGCTTTGTTGCAAATACAACTTGTTGTTGTTGTTGTTGTTGTTATTATTATTGTTGTTCTCGTTGTGCCCTGTAAAAGTCTTGTGTCGGATGGTGGGGGGGGGGGGGTTATATTATTATATTATTTTTATTTTTAACTTGATTACTTGTAGGGTGAGTTTGGCTCTTCTTGATGGCCAATTGTACGGTCTGTCAGTTTTGATGCCGACATGAATCGTTCGTTGTTCTCTGTTGTTGTTCACGTTGTTTCATTCCGTTAGGTACGGCGTACGAGAATTTGTCATAAATTCCCCAGATAAATTGGAGGCGTCTTTCAAATGCGACTAAGCACGCGATTCCTTCTCTTTGTACTTGTTCTTTTGTTCCATCAACACATATTTCTCGGATGGCAATCATTTTTTCACATTATTCGTCAGTTTTATTATGCGATAATTGCTGTTTTTTATTTATATACATGTGTACATACATAATTAGATTAGGTTTAGTTTTTTGCTAGTAAAATCTTTACATTGGGACAAAGTTGTTAAATCAAAATAATCCTTGCATTACTCCAATATTTCGTATAGTTCCAAATAATTTTTTATTACGGAAACTTTCTAGTCTATAGCAAGTTAAATGAAATAACAATAATGTACGATTCACATATAAAATCAAGAGTACTTTATATGGGCCAGGCCCAGACTTAAGCTAGCCTTAGTTAAAAAGTTGAACAAAAGGTTGAAATGATACAAAGTAAATGAATCAATATCGTTGAGCGTACGTTCAATTTGCCAATAAGAGTTCACTATCTTCATCCTCGGATATTTGCATAAATCTATTCTGTCCCTCGACCATGTTACCAAATATCGATTTTATGGACGGCGTTTGAATGGAATATGCGTAGAAGGTATTCGCGTTCTTGTGAAGCGTCTCCAAGATGTGCGACATGGAATACGTTTTGCTTGATAGCCAAAAGGACACCATATGCCTGTTTCTGGATCTGAAATTATATTATGTTAAGAGTAAGCAATTTTTCGCTAAATAGATAAACACGAAACATTGACAGCTCAAGGTCTTTCACGGTCTTTAATTTGGTAATTTCGTTGACTGTCAATCGAGTTAATAATCAAGATTTTCATGAAAAGTCGAAAATTCACTGAAGAAATCATTCGCAGAATTAAGTTCAATTGATTGTGACCTGAGTTGATAAAAGATTAAAACTTGAGGTAAACAATTTTTTTTTAATAGCACTAAATTATATTGAACTGCATAAAAAAATAAATAAAATTCTTTAAAGTTACAATTTACGCGTGTGTTGTGTATTTACTACGAGAATGTTTTCTATTAAAAAATAAACATTTTTTTTTAAATCTAATATATCTGTATTATTTAGAGACTCTTACTCTTTTTTTTTTTTCTTTCTGAATTTTACTTTTTTTTGACTATCAAATGCGATTCACAGTCAGCACACATCACGACTTTAATACATACTTGATGATGGCGTGCGGAAATATGTGTTCAACTATTGAGCATATCTGCATGTGATTCCACTTGTCCTCATTGGGCCAATTTTCCATCGGTTCCGATTCGTTTTGCTTCAACTTGTGGATTTTAATGTGCGTCTCGACGACAAAGTACGCCGCAAAGTGCTCCAGCTGCAGTTCCTGTCTGTCCCCGATGATGGTCACGCTCGGGGACTGGAGAATGGCCGTGCGGTTGGACAGGTCAGAGTATCGGGGATCCGAGCTGGTATAGAGCACCGCCTGGCCGTGTTGGCATTGCGACTCGAGGATCGAATAGATCTTACGCCAGCTGCTCGCATCGAGGTACGAGAAGGGATCATCCATCAAAATGAGGCCAGCATAGCCAATCAGGGCAATGGCAATATTCAATCGCTTCAACACGCCTCGACTGCAGTCCGACAGCAAATGGAAGCGATTGTTGTACAGATCGAACATTCGCAGCAGATTGTTTGACTCAAAGAATACATTGTCCTTATTCAGGCCCCGTATAATAAGAACGAACTGAACGACCTCCGTGACGGTTAAGTCATCCTCGATCTCATCGTCCTGTGGACAATACGCCAGATGCATACAGTTCGCCTCCTCCTCGCGTCGATAGAACGGATTGCAATAGCTGTGGATCGTTCCCGTGCTGTGGGCCACTGTCCCCAGCAGAGATTTGATCAGCACCGTCTTGCCCGAGCCATTAACTCCGATCACACACAGGGCTTGGTGGCTAAAATATTGTATTCGAATCCAAACAAATCGGAAATATATTTTTGATTATAAAATAAAATTAAAACATCATTTGTATGCTTAGTTTCCTAAATTAAAAAAAAATAAAATAAATACACAACATACAGGAATATACAAGAGACATGACTAAAGGAAATAAACCTCACGGTTCATTTCCCAATCCTTGCAACAAATCTTGGATTAATTGTATTCTCTTGCTTACCCCAGATTTAAATTTAAATTTAAATATATTTAATTTAAATTATTTTTCATTTTTACTTTAATTAATTTTATTTGAATACATTTTAATTTGAATCTTAGTTTAATTTGCCTAAATTTATTTTAATTTGCTGACTGCTCTCAGTCATGCTAAAATAAATAAATATATTATAATATTTAACTATTGCATAATACTTTTTTTTTGTATACATAATAGTTCAAAAATAAATGCTGGAATGATTTATGTATTTCATAAAATCGAAGCCAACATTTTATCCTTTTACAGATAGATACAAATATACAAAATGCAAATGCAGTCGGTGGATGAACTAAGTTTTCATAAATAGTAGACTATTCAGACACCTACCGTTCCAAAATGAAGTTGATCCGATGTAGGACCATATTTGTGCCAAAGAACACGCCCAGATTCTCAACATTTAACGCCTTGTTCATTATAACAGGGCGCTCCAGAGTACGGGCGCGTATTTTCTCCCGGATCCATGTTTTATCCCGATCACTTCGGTTACTAAAATGGATCACGTTTTGGTCATAGCAACTGTCAGGGCTATAATGATGACAATAGTTTGGTTTTGTTTATTTACTTTAATGCAACTCTTAATTTATCTATCTGTTTTGTAAGATTGTTTGCAATTATCTACGATTTACTTACTTGCTGTCTCTGTTGTCTTTGCCCATTTTTTTTTGCGGCTTCAATTTCGACCGACTCATAAAGTTTAATACGTAGAAAACGGCCCAGATCAGGACAATGGCAAGATATGTGGACCACAGAAGCTCCCAAGCGAAATAGTCCTTCTGTGGATTCACTAAAAAATGACAATATCACAATTCCAAACTTATATAATATATTTTTAAGCTCAAAAGAAAAAAATCAAAATCAAAAATTGTAATCGGCTCTGTGTTCCACTTGTGTTATTTGTCAGGTGTTTGGCGACCTCTGTTCGAGAGTGTATCATACCCTTAATTGATAGGGTCTATCAACTATTTTCTTGTTGTTCATCAATTTTGAGGATCACTCACCACAGCAATTTGGTATTTTCTGGCACTGCTCCAAATAGACGCTCGTCTCGAAGCTCTGCTCATCGTCACATATCTGGGATGTTTCCGATAGATGGTCAGCCTGCATCAGACTTTGAATTAGATTATAGTACGGATGGATGCTGAAGATAGCTTCAAAATCGCCAGCATGAACATTGGGCATTTCGGAAAGAGTCAGATAAAGTAAAATGCCCATTGAGTAGACGAGTATGACTGTCACATAGCCCAGTCGCATTTCCGATATCCAATAGGAAACCAAAATGTCTATGGATAGAACATATAGGCCGGTAACCAGCACAATGTAGATGTACTTATCTGCAATAGGTCAGATATGAATCGGGTCTCTGTAATCGCAACGGGGAGGGGGCGGGTTCTGTAACTACTCACAGTTGTCATACGTATCGAAAAACAGGGCATTGTTGAACATGAGCATGACTGCATTGAGGGGTATCAGACTGAGGACTAGCTTGGACATGCTATAGATAAAGTTGGCGATGCTCAGGGTGCTGAAGCGCATGCCAGCAATCAGTTCCACTCGGCCATATGGCTGGCCACGCCCCAAGCCGAAATTGAGCATTGGCAGCGCCCAAACGAAGCAGAAGCAGAAACTTGACATCACTTTAAAGACCCAGTCGAGACGTTCGAGCGAATCTTCCAAATGTGCTGTGTGCAGGGTGGAGAACGGCAACAGCTCCAATTTCACGTTGATTCCCGAACTGGGATTAACAAAGCCGCTGTAAATACAATGTGCAAATTAATAGTGTAATTAACAAGCTACAAGCTGCTAAAGTCGAGTATGAATTTTATTAAATTTTTTTTTTTTGTGTTTTTCATGTTGAGAACATCTTTTGGCTTTAAGCGTACTGTCAGCAAATTTAGTAGCTCTAGCTCTTCTAGTTTACAGTTTCTCAGTCGGACAAAGAGACATGATGTTGCTTGGAAATCAACAAAATCACACATTTAAGCAAAATTATGAAAAATTAAAATAATATAAAATAAAGCGACTCACACGGCCAATGCATTCATCACAAGTGTGAGACTGACGGGGGCGGAATTCACGTGATTGCTGTTATATAATGCCTCGACGTAATCGTCACTGAAAGTGGCGGCTAGGACGAAGTCCAGATCGGTAATTAGATAGTTGTTGGTCATGAACAGCCTTATGGAGTCCAAGATATCATCATGATGGTCCAACTCGATAAGTCGGTGACCATCCGTGGCATGATCATGATAATGTTTGCTGGCCGCTTGCACAGCATCCAATGAAGCCATCCGTTTAAGCAACGTGATTGAGTATTCGAAGCAATTGTGCATTGTAAATGTCGGGCCGTTGAGAACCTTGCGATCCTGGGCAAAGTGGGGCATCGACAATATCACGGCACAGATAGCACCGGGGAAAAAGATCTGCATCAATGGCATACAATAGTTGCGCATGTCCATGAGACAACGCTTGCGGAGCACAACCTCCACATGCCTAAGGAACATGCTAATATTGGGCAGGAGGAAGAATCGCTTCACCGACCGCTGCAGCTCCTCGACGTGACGGATGCGAGTTGCCAAATTGAACAGGGTGTAGTTGACAAACGTGTTCTTATGCTTGTGCATCATGGCCTTCAGCAGAACATGCTCCACATTGGGCGTCATCAGTTGATAGCCCTCCACATGGAGCATTTTCTTGTTTCTCGTCAGCAAATTCATCAGCTTCATCAATCGGTCCAAGTCAAAGTGTTCGACCAGAAAAACCGCTGAGTCGCCCCTCTTTAATTCGATCTCAATGCTTGGTATATGGTAGGCACAATAATTGAAAAGCTTGGAAAAATCACATTGGGGCTCCAGATAGCACATCTGTCGGGATGGAGGGACATTTTTGGGTAATGGGAATTATGTGTTAAGTGTCATACTTAAACAAGGCTGCAAACCATGTTCATTGGATTTAAGTTGGGTTCGTGAACCGGTTTGTATACCCCTTAAGCCTAAATAATTCCATTTTCGCGTATCTCAAAAACGTTAACCGTTTTTTTTTTAATTTTAAATAATAAAAGAATAATAATACTAATAATAATAATAATAATAAAAAATTTTAATACTAAGATTAAATTAAATTTTCCAATTAGATGTTCAATAGATAAACAATTGATTATAATCTGGGGATGGATAAATATGAGTTCAAAAGTACTCCTACTTGTAGCACTAGGAAATAGTCAATAAAAATAAAAAATAAATAAATGAAATTAAATGTTTAAGTCAAATTTGTAAAGCAATTGCCTTGAGTTTTAACACGATCGGACAATGCACTTGATAAGTAGGTATTCAAGAACAATACCTGTTCAGTACTGTTAGGCCGTCTAACTTCTAGGTTTTCCTTACCAAACGATAAACATCCTTGTCCAGCTTTACAAGTGCCCTTTCCGTGCCGCAGGCGTGCAAATTGCCGTTGATCAAGATGCCAATGCGATCAGCCAGATTTCTAGCCACATAGGGGAAGTTTGTGGTTAAAAATATGGTGCGATTCTGTCGCTCGCGCTGGGCAAAGTTGTAGAAGAGTCCGCGTTTCTCGGCGTCAACGCCCTCCATGGGCTTGTCGAGCAGGACGATTTTGGTGCGTCCGGCGAAGGCGCAGAGCATTTGGAGGAGTCGCTTCTGACCAGTTGTAAGCATGCTGACATGTTTGCTCTTCAAATGCTCGACATTCAGAGACTTCATATAGGATGCGGCATCATTTAGTGACTGGGCCAGGGACATGCCACGTAGCCGGCACAGGTAAACGATGTGCTCGGCAAAGGTAAACTCGCTGAATAGATTCAGATTGTGGAGGGAGAGTCCAACGTGTTTGTAGGCACGCGAGGATTGCTTGACCACATCATGGCCGGATATAAAAATGCTACCGAGAGTGGGCAAAGTTACGCCACAAATCATGTTCAGTATTGATGTCTTGCCAGAGGCATTATGGCCCAGTAGGACCATCGTTTCATTCTGATAGACTTTCAGCGAGAAGTTGCGCACCTCAAAGGTTTTCGAGTATTTCTTCCAAACGTTCTTAAACTCGATGACAACGGGACTTGATTCATCCACTTCTGGCTTATCATCACTGTCCACGGGCGGTCTATCCAAATTGCTCGATTGCTGAAGGTAATAGGTGGTCGATTTGTCGCTTCGATTATCGTGTCTCAGTTCGTAGTCGCTTAGCCAAATTAGTAGCTCCTTATCGGGCATATTGGCCGACTTCGAGGGTTGAGTATCATTTGATTCGTCGCTGGAATTGACACGACTACTACTATCGGTATTCTCTTTACTTGCTGTATCGTGGGTCACTCGAGTGAAGCGACGACGAGACGAATCGCTATTCTCTGGCCTTTTCTCGCTCGTTAGCTTCTTCTTCTTATAGAGCTGCACCGTATTGGTCAGCTCTTCGCTCTGCTCGGTCAGATCCGATAAACGCTGGGAAAGACTCTCCTTGAGTTCAGCGCCGGATTCCTTCTTCTGTTGCCTTCGACGCTTTCGTCGTTTGTACCATCGTCGAAGCCGGACGAACAGCAGCCGACACGGCGTACACTTGAACAATCTGAGGAGACAGGGGCAGATATTACCATCCAGGACTAGGGCCAGTAACACATATAGACAGGTCTGTATGTAGAACACACATATAAACATCAAAAGTGTCGAGTCGCCGGTCATGATCGTCGACATGAAATATTGTTTCACATTCATTTTGTCGACATACTCCAGGCACAGGATTCGTCGCAGTCCTCGACACATTGTCACATTGCACAGGAGGAGGGAGGCCAAAATTAAAAGAAAATAGCCCCAGGTGGAATCAATCGTTTGGCCAGAGAGTAACGGCAGCGATGCCAGTATCCAGTAAGCTGGCACAACAGCGACCACCATTTTAGAGGAGCCCATTATAACGCCCATGAGTATGGCGAATGCGACGGCCGATAAAACGTACGACACGAAAAATATGAGCATTATCGACCATGGGCATTTGCTGAAGAACGATGCATGTCCGCCCCAATTAATCTGCAAGCAGTTAACTTATTCGTGCACAACAACAGCAATCTGTGTTTACCTTTAGCATCAGTGTGAACACCATACATGTCACCAGCAACAGGCAAAGTCCATTCAAGTACCACACGGCGAATTGTATTCGGGTCGCCTGGTGGTTCGTGTTTAACGCGAAGTGAATGCCGAGCGCTCGTTCCTCTACGATTTCCTGCACCGAATGAGGAACAACTTCAAAATCAAAGCAAAACAAAATCAAATCAAAATCTACATAAAATTCAAATCAAAGTGAAAATCAAAAATAAGATCTAAATTAAAGTCAATATCAAAATCATTATAATCAGGTCGAAACCAAATCAAAACCATCTCAAATTCAATTATAATATATTTAAAAATTAAACATACTCGAGTCCCAATCAGCCAAAGGAAAAGTTCGAATTCAGACTTCGACTTATATAATTGTTTTTATTACTTTTTTTAAGCTACTATTGCCACTCGATTTAGTTTTGAGTTAGAGAAAATTCGAGATTTAGAAGTTCGACTATATTTATCATGATCAAAATCAAATCAAAATCAAAAACCAAAATAAACTCAATACCATATCATGATTAAATCAAAAAAATGGCATGATCAAAAATCTAATTCAAATAAAAATCTAATCAAATTAAATCAAAATAAAATTAAATAATCAAAAATAAAATAAATAAATAAATAAATAAATAAATAAATAAATAAATAAATAAATAAATAAATAAATAAATAAATAAATAAATAAATAAATAAATAAATAAATAAATAAATAAATAAATAAATAAATAAATAAATAAATAAATAAATAAATAAATAAATAAATAAATAAATAAATAAATAAATAAATAAATAAATAAATAAATAAATAAATAAGATAAATAAATAAATATATATATATATATAAGTAAATAAATAATTAAATATATATATAAATAAGTAAGCAAATGAATAAATAAATAATTAAATAAATAAATACATAAGTATATAAATATATAAAGTAATAAATACATAAATAAATAAATAAATTCAAAAATAAATAAAGAAATACCCTTACTGAGTATGAAAATGAGTCCTTTAATACTAACCTTTGTAAAGATGGTGACTGGAAACATGAATCCAAGCAATAGCACTACAACAGGTGTATTAACGCCCAAGGATAACATATTGTAAATATTATCATTTAAAGAATAGCCGCGAAGAATGACTTCCGGTACTTTATCGTTACCGGAAGCTATCTGCAGGTATTCAATGCTCACATAATACTGCAGTGATATGAATCCTTCTCGAACGTAGTTGGAAATGGAGCTATTGACAGTGTCGATATTGCCTCCGTTTCGAGAATGAAATGTAGTATCCACGTTCCAGTTACTGCCGATCCAACTGTCCTCGTAGTGCCTCAGTTCGGATGGCATTAGGATCGAAAAGTGCAGTTTTAGGGGAAGTCCACGCTGCGACTCGTCCACATTGTGAAAACAAATGCTGGCAATAAATTGCTCCGAATAGGCTCGAATTCGAAGTTCCTCGCAGTCAGCGAAGCTGGAAATTTGGGACGGCGTCATAGACATGCTACGGATAACACCTTCGATCAGCTTACGGATTCCGGCCGTCGAGTTTGGAGCATAGCCCAGTGTTATCTTCGGCACAAAGACGTTGCTCTGGAAACTATGTAATGGAATTGAGGCAAAAGGTCAAGCAAAATGGATTTCGTTTTCCGATGCCCGATCCGAAACTTACTCGGCACGTTCCTTGGTCATCTGATCTCGCCGGTTATTGATCTTGTTTACAAGTCTTTGCCACCAAAGCTCATAATGAATGATCCGCATTGTGCTGTTGGGATCTTCCTCCGTTTCTATTTCGGCCAGAGATCGCAGGACGAGTATAAAAATGGAAAATAGCAATGGTATAAGGGCAGCTAGAAAATATGTTAACTTATGGTCTTTTTGTTTCTTAAAACTTCTCCATATCATTAGTCTAAGAAGTCGACATCTTGGAAATCGGCAACGCATCTTTTCACTTTTTCAATATTATTCTGTTATTTATTTATTTATTTTTTTTTCTTTTTAGCAATTTATAAACTGTTGAAAATCGAAAAATAAAAGCCATAGATTGCTGTGAAAAGTACAGTTTAGGAATTATAGAATACAGCGTTTAATTCTTGAATTTGTTTAGTACTTTTTTTTTACAATATAATCCCAAGGAATAAACTTATAGGTAATTAAAATTTCAGCACAAAGTGCATCCTCTTCATTCTGATGTCAGCCTACGGGGTCCGGGCGCTGGGCAATCCATTCAAAAGAAGCTTTTCGCCGCTTTTTTTCCTACTGCCATTGACAGAATTGGATTTAAAAACTGGTGCATATCGATTGGCTTCCTTTCATGATGCTGGCCAAAGTTGAGTGCTCGGTGAGGTCAGCATATTTCGATATAATGTAAAATGGTATCATTTACTGTTCCTCTTCAGCTCTTCACTCGTCGTTTAGTTAAATAAATAAGCTAACTTTCATTCTGCCTCTTCTTCTGCTTCGCGTTTTTCTTCCCGTTTCCCGTTTTCCGTTTCCCGTTCCTCTTCCGACTTATGAGTTTTATGTCAAATTTGTTGCATACTTTTCAGCGCTGTAAAATGTTTTTTCCTCCAGATACATACATTTGACTAATTAGTCAAATTATGTACACAGACTAAAAGCATATACAGTTAGTCAAGTAATTGTTTTGATAAGATAAAAAATGCACATAATTGAATTAAACTTGTTCTAAGCATCATAAGCAGCTGTAATAAAAAAGTTTCATTTGATGAGTTGTAAGCAAAGGCTAAAGCATATATGCATGTACAGTCAGTGAGATAAATGTTTTGACAAAGTAAAAAATGCACATATTTAATTAGTTTTGGTAAATAGCTAAAGTTAATTAATCTTATTATGCCTATTTATTTTACTGTTTGTGCCAAGAACGAAAAAGAAATGTTTTCAAATATTGTCAAAACAATTACTTGACTTACTGTGTATCAAATCAAATGTGTTGTTGTTTCTCTTTTGCATCTTTGTTATGCGTATTATTTAAACAAATGAGCGTGTGCAACATGATATTTGTGCCTGGGAATACCCTTATGAGCTTTGTCAAGACATGTGTCATGTCAAGGCCTCAAAAGAAAGCAAAAAAAAAAAGAAATAAAACACAACAAATAAAAAACAACACAAAAAGTTAAACAGAAAAGGCAACGGCAGCATCAACTTGAAGATGACAACGCAAGCGCATCTTTGGGCCCTCTACGAGCTCTACGAGTCCTCGGTTGAGTTCTGCCAAAGTGTGTGTAGGCATTTGTGCTAAGCCTACAAGGACCATGGACCGTGGACCGTGGACCGTGGACTGTGGACTGTGGACTGTGGACGGTCGAGACGGAGAGACTTACGAGTGGAACCATGGACCCAGGGCTATGTGTGTGTATGCGTGTGTGTGTGTGTCCTTGAATATGGGCATACAATTCTTCTAGGCGCTACGTTTTAAAAGCAACGCTGATTGATACATTTCAGTGGATATTATACACAATGCTAACAATAACAGCAACAAAATGGTCGAGCTACATTCTAAGAGTTCGTGCACGGTACACAGCAAAAAATTCTTAAGTTTAACATGTATTTTTTAAGTATTTATTGTGGATATTATTGTTGAATCAACACAATACAATGTGAGAAAAGCCAAAACAAAAATATTTAATTCAACTGAAAAAATTCTTAATCCTTTGATAATCAGAATATTCCAGAAGAAGATGCTTGAAAATCGTATTTCAATCAAGTATTTTGAACTTGGCTGGAGAAAATCCGAATGGCCCAAGTTCTATTTGATTCCACGCCGGAATCCCGAAATTTGTTTTCTCTGTGTACTTTTTACTTATTTACATATGTATGTACATATACATATATATCTGTCTGTCTGTCTGTCCGTCTGTCCGTCTGTCCGTCTGTGTGTGTGTGTGTGTGCGCTTGGATCTCTCGACTGCGTTGGGGACTCCACATCTTAATTATATTTGTGCGCGACTTTGTATGTAAGTATTTCAGAAACAGATGTCTGCTTGTGTGACAAAACACTAAAAATATCTCAAGCATGTGGCATGGTATGCCATCAGTAGTTGCCAGCAACAACCCGACAGCAGTGAGAGCGCAGTCAGGCACTCAGCCAAGTCACACTACCTTCCCCATTCCCCTTGCCCTTCCCTCTACCTTTCCACTATACACACACACACACACACACACAGGCACAGACAATACACAACAACAATTCACGCACACACAATCTTCAAACCAAAGAATTCCCCAATGCCCCATACCAATTCTCATTTTGGCCGCACAAATAGCAAATGTCAATGCTTATGCTCACAACTCAAATGGGAGAGAGAAAGCAAAAGAGAGAGTGAGAGCGAGAGCGTGAGCGAGTGCGGGATTGAGAGAAAATACTCATCCATTTTGGATGCTCAGCGTGTGCATAAAAATTTCCCAACTTGTAGCAAACATAAGAGCAATAACAAGAACAACAATATATATTTAACAAAATATCCTTTAAGCAGTCACAGACAGAGAGAGAGAGAGAGAGAGAGCGAGAGTGATGTAGTTAAAAAGAGATAGCTAGACATAAACAGGAGCGGCCGCTCGTCCTGATCCTGCGCAAATGCTCAGGCGCATCTCATTTAGCATTTGGTCTCGTGCATCCATCCATCGCATCCATCGCATCCATCGCTACTCCAACGTTACTCGTGTTCCACCAGGCTCTGATGGATGCTGCTGTTGGCTTCAGTTTGAGTTTCAGCTACAGCTACAGCTACAGCTACAGCTACAGCTCCAGCTGCTGGCCTAGTTATTCAGCGTGGAATAAGGTGTGTGTGTTTACTTAGCGCTCGCGCTCTTTGGCAAAAAGAAAAAAAACCAAAAAAAAAAAAAACCACAGCAGCCGCCCAGATGCCAAGTCCTCGTCATATGCATAACATATGCGTATGTGTGTGCCGCTCTCTTTATATGTACATGCATACATATATGTGTGTGGGTGTGTGTGTGTGTGAGTGTAAGAGCTGTTTGTGCGGTCTGATTGTGTCACTATGTCAATAGTTGGCGTTGGTCTTCTTGGCAGGTACTCCACAGCCACTTGCTGAGAGCAGTAGTGAGCACGACGCTGTGGCGGCCATCGCGTGCTCTTTGCAGCTCATCCCCCCCTTCCAAGCCGCAGCCCCAGCCCCAGCCGCAGCCCCAGCCCAACCCTCCGCACTCCCTCACTGCCTTGCCAACCCTCTGCTTTGGACCATACCATGCCATGTAACAACAGGAGCAACGTAAGGCGCCTCGTTATTATGTTTACAATGTTGTGTAAAGTTGTAAATGAAGCACAAAGACAACACACATACATACATACATACATACATATGTAATAGTGATGTAAACAAAATATCGATATATCGCAAAATATTTATTTATTTATTATATATGTACATATTTACTGAATAAAAATATAAATAATATTTTTATGATATTCTTAATTTTTAAAGCGTGTAGATTTATTTATTTATATTGCTTTCCTATTCGGCATTCAATTTATGATCTCGAATTGTAACAAGAAGCTATGCTCAATTTTTTTGTCATAGTCAAAATCTGTAATTCAGTTCTTCATGTGAGCTCTGCAACAACATCTGGTATCATATGTAAATTATAGCATAATAATAACGGAAAGAGCTAGGCGAACACTGTGAGTCGCTAGCTTCCGACTACTGATTTATATATGTATGCACATATGTTGTCTCTTGACATGTAATAAATTAAATATTTCTGCCTAAAAAGAAAGTAAAAATATGCTCGATAATTCTGAAGTCTTCAAGCAGTTCAGAAAATCTAAGCCAGTATCGAAAATATAAATTTTAAAATATATTATTTTTTAACATCAAGTTATTGTCATTATCAATATCGGTATTTTTAAAACGATTTACAACACTAGCATGGACACGTCGTATATATTCCCGCACTATGTTTGCGTGAGTGTGTGTCACACTCTGTCTGTACATGTGTGTGTGTGTGTGTATGCGTGCATTGTGTATACATACAGGTGTGGAGGTGCGTGTGTGGAAATAACAAAAGGCAATGAACGGGCTATAGTGACGCCAAGTGGACGGCAGAGGGTGAAGTTCAGTCTGTCTATTGGTGTACAGGTGTGTGTGTGTGCCTTTTGATTTCACATTTGATTGTCCACCTATTTCAGTCCCTGTCCATTTACAATGGATATTAATTATGTATGCCTCAAAGGTTTACCTACAGTTACAACAACCACAACAACAACAACAACTGCCACATCTACAACAACAACAACAACAACAACAACTACTATTAAATTGGTCCGGCAAAAACACGCAGCCGAAAAGTGTTGCATACTTTTAAGCGCACACCAAATTGGGTATTCGCTTTGGCTGTGCTCTCTGATGGGATCTGCTCAGGGTGAGGGGTGGTAAGGTGAGTCGGTGCTAGTGAGGAAGGGGAGGGGGGTTGTATGGAATGTGGGCGCTAAGGAAGTGGGCGGTGAGTGGTGGGTGGTGGGTGGTAAGTGAAGTGTGGAGCTTGGATGTTTGGTGCCATGATTAGATTGGCAAATCGTACACCATTCAATTTGACAGAATTCAATTCATGGAAATATTCAATTTGTCAGTAATTTTTTTTCTCCTTATTTATTTATTTTCTCTACATTTTGCAGACGGAATTCCGCAATTTATGTACCCAACAAACATACATATGCATGTGTGCAGACATGTGTACATACATAATATACATATGTACATATGTTTGTATATGTATATTACTTAAATATACATACATATATTCACGCTAAGTAGAGTTAAGCACGCGATACAAACTCATTCTCGTACTCGTACTTGTGCTGAAATTATTTATTACTATTGCCGAGGTCAGGGATCTATTTTTGGTCTCCTTTATTTTTTAATGCTATTTTTATTTTATTTTTTTTGTTTTTGGCTGACAACAACACTTCCGGAAGCCAATGCACTTGAGCCAGCTGCAACAACCATCAAAGCCAAATGGACAAAAAAAAAATACAAAAAAATATACGATTACTCGCACTTATGCTAAGAATGCTGTGCAAAAATATTAAACGAGTACTCGTAGTTATTATAATTTGAGATTAGGCGAAAGAACAAGAGAGAGAGAGAGAGAGATTTTCATAAAAATATGGCTGTTCTTAATCAGTTGAGCTATTGTTGTTGGACAAGTTGAGCAAGAACAACAACAACAAGAACAAGAACAACGTCGTTGTAGCCCAGTGTTAAGTGATGCTTAACCTGAAGAAGCTGATGCAACCGACACTGGGAACAATAAGAGAAACCAACAAGCGAAACAGGACAACAACAACGAGTACAGCAACCAACACCTAACCAATTAAAAGTTTTTCAAAAACTTTTCGAATTAACTCTAAAACAACTTAATTTTTTGCCAGAATATATTTCAGCCCCGTTGAGTGCTTCAAAATTGTGTTCCCAATGTTTAAACCGTGGTGGGGGTCATGAAGATGGGGGACGGCCAGGGGGGGTTGTAGCAATCTCACTGTCTTGTAGTTGAAAAAACTTTACTCTTCTCATGAGTACGACTATGTATGTGTTGGCCCCTATCTCTCTCTCTCTCTCTCTCTCCCTCTCGCTCTCTCTCTCTTTCTGTATTTGTTTGGTCTTTCGTATCTACAAAATATCCCACTTTTCCTAGATAAGTCCATTTCCATGGTGTAAAATAGGGGCGTTGATGCTGCCGCCCCATCACTACGTATTTTTTGGCCTACATCGGAATCGTAAAACACGCTGAGAGCAGCAGATGCAGAGCGGAAGAAGAGAAAGGAGAAAAGGGGAGAGGAGAGCAGAGGGCAGGGCAACGAAGGGAGAGTCAGCAACACGCTTAATAAGAGACAAACACAGCGGCACTTGTGTCTTATTTTTGATAGCTGAATGCGTAAGCCCAGAAAGAGCTGAGAGAGAAACCCAAGAGCGAGAGAGAGAGAGAGCGCGGACAAACGAGAGAAAGAGAAAGAGAAAGAGAGAGAGAGAGAGAGAGCGAGAGAGCGAGATTTCGCGATGCTGCCCAGACTCCCAATCACCGGCTCTAGCAATGCTCCAATGCTCCATTGCCCCATTGCTGTTGCTGAGCGTAATTGTTGTCGTTGTCGTTGTTGTTGTTGTCGTTGTCGTGCATCTGCGACTGCGTCGTCGTTGTTGACGCGATGTTTGCTGGGCTTTGGACTCGGGATTTGGGCCGCGTGCGGTGACCACGTCGCGTGCTCATGTCCTGCAGACTGCAGACGTATGCGAGCGCTTTAGAACGTTGTTTGCAATCGCGGAAAGTGGCAACGGGAAATCAGCAAACGGTGACGACAGCAACAGCAGCTACAACGACAGCGACAGCGACAGCACCGACAACATTCAAACATAACATAACGGTGCCAGTCTGTGTAGTCAGTACAACAAAACTGTCAACGGCCGCATTCATAGCTACAGCCGGAGTCAAAGTCAGAAACGGAAACGTAAACGGAGTCAGAGTCAGAGTCGGAGTTGGAGTCCGGAGTCAGCATAAGCAAACGCATAATACAAAAAAAAAAATAAATAAATAGCGAAATAAGCAAAAGAAGAAGTCCCCTAACACACACACACACACACACACCATCACACTCACACATACACAGAGAAACACACATGGAGGCACACTGAAAGAAAAGGCACACGAAATTCAATTAAAAGCCAAAACACAAATGTGCAGATGGTCCTTGGATAAAAAACACACACAACAACAAACATACAAAGTCAAATATATAAAATAATAGTTAATTACAAAATAATAATAATAAAACGAATACAAAAAAATTATAAAAAAAATGACAAGCAGACGGAGATAAAGATTGCGATTACACATAATTGCGATTCGGTGAGCAGGCGCATTCAATCAAGCAACCAACCCACAAACGAAGCAATCGGGGAAAGCTGCACCTTTAATACAACAAAATATCCAAAAAATACCCAAAAATACGACGACAACAACAACAGCAACAACATCAACAACAAAAAGATAGAAACAAGAGGAATACAAGTAAAGGAATATAGTAATATTTTATAAAGATTTTTTGCCATTTTTTTTACTGTTTGCTCAAACAATGACAAACAAAAAGTGTTCATGTAGTTAAGTGTGCTATATAAAAAAGAAATCAGAGATCTGAGATCTGAGATCTGAGATCTGGAAATTGAGCGGCTAGTCGATAGTTGCGGCCTAAAAAACTTGCTACATGCAATAAATAAATATATAAAAAAAAAATAAAGTTCAATCTAAAACAACTATTACATCAGATATATAAAGTAAATGCAGTGGACAAAACAGAGGAGAAACGAGGAGCAAAAAACTGCAACTAATTGCTGCTAACGCATAGGTAAAGTCACAATGTTACCAACTAATATCTCTAATTATACTACAGTAGCAATTGCTAAAAACACTCGCACACACACACACACACACACTCACGCACACATACACATGCTCGTATGAATATGTGTTTGTCTGTGTGTGTGTGTGTGCCTTGCCTTCGTTCGGTTAGTTGTCCGGGTCAACAAACAAATGGGCAAAAAGCGTTGCATGCTTTCAGGCGCCACAGTTCGAGACAAATGCAGACGCACACATATGTGCTTACAGATATATGTATATTGTATACTTATTTTGGCATGTTTGTATGTGTCTGATTTATCCATGTTTCACTTTGGGAATTCCACTGTCTTATGTCCATTATTAGCTACTTATTTATCATTAATCACTAAATGCAGTTTCCATAATCCGAATACTTGGTGAACAGTCTGCCAACTTTAAACAAATTGCTACTTATGCTATTGCAACCGAGTCTATCAACTTTGCTTAATTGCCAGCTTTGAAGAGCATTCGAGTGCTTTAAACTTTTCTAGCCATTTTGTGGGAGTATTACTTGTATTCTAGAAATATTTCATTTACATCATTAAATGATTCTTCAGTTTAATATCAAATATTTGCATTGTATAATTCATAAATTTTTCAATAATATTCTTGAATTTGAGAGAGTTTTTTAGAAAGAAAAGCTATAATGATTATTTCTGCAACTTTTTCAAACAATTCTTTAGTGTGACAGGAAATATTTGAAAAGCATTAAAACAATTTCGAAAATTGTAAAAGGAAAATTATAGTTTTTTTGCAAGTTCTTGAATAGATTCTTTAGTATGCTAAAAAATATATGGAAAGAAAATATCATTTTGAGATTCTATAAATATTTCATGCACTTCTTGAACTGGTTAATCAATATGTTTTGTTAAAATAGGAATAAATAGTATAGAAGTATTTTATTAAATATAGAAATATTGATATCAATATGAAAATGAGCATCTATTCATTTTTGCATGATCTTAAGAAAGGAAGACATTATAGTTGAAGTAAGATCAGGACTTAGTATATGTATATGTATATGTATATGTATATGTATATGTATATGTATATGTATATGTATATGTCTATGTCTATGTATATGTATATGTATATGTATATGTATATGTATATGTATATGTATATGTATATGTATATGTATATGTATATGTATATGTATATGTATATGTATATGTATATGTATATGTATATGTATATGTATATGTATATGTATATGTATATGTATATGTATATGTATATGTATATGTATATGTATATGTATATGTATATGTATATGTATATGTATATGTATATGTATATGTATATGTATATGTATATGTATATGTATATGTATATGTATATGTATATGTATATGTATATGTATATGTATATGTATATGTATATGTATATGTATATGTATATGTATATGTATATGTATATGTATATGTATATGTATATGTATATGTATATGTATATGTATATGTATATGTATATGTATATGTATATGTATATGTATATGTATATGTATATGTATATGTATATGTATATGTATATGTATATGTATATGTATATGTATATGTATATGTATATGTATATGTATATGTATATGTATATGTATATGTATATGTATATGTATATGTATATAGTATATGTATATGTATATGTATATGTATATGTATATGTATATGTATATGTATATGTATATGTATATGTATATGTATATGTATATGTATATGTATATGTATATGTATATGTATATGTATATGTATATGTATATGTATATGTATATGTATATGTATATGTATATGTATATGTATATGTATATGTATATGTATATGTATATGTATATGTATATGTATATGTATATGTATATGTATATGTATATGTATATGTATATGTATATGTATATGTATATGTATATGTATATGTATATGTATATGTATATGTATATGTATATGTATATGTATATGTATATGTATATGTATATGTATATGTATATGTATATGTAAATAAGTACATATGCTTCTAATTGTACCGTTTCAAATACCCAGAAGATTTTCCCATTTCCCAGCATTTGTCGTCGGCATTTGGGGGCGGGGTCGGAGGCAGCGACAGCTGCGCATGACTGTCAATCGTGATACGAAAATTGTTTCACCCGTCGGGCCATTTGTTCGTCGTATATTAGATTAGGGGATTTGCCTTGGTCCTTGGTCCTGGGCGAGAAGACCAAGAAGGACAGCGGATGGGGTGGGGGCAGCTGGCGTTTTAGTTAATTGGATATTGAATGCAGCCGTCCGGCCCCGTCGCCATCATCTCTGGGCAGAGAGAAGACGTAACGCGTAACGGCTTTAATTTTTTCCTTCGCCTGGCCAGTTTCCAGTTTTCGCCAAGGCCTCCCCTCCCCCGTCCGCCCCACTGCTCCGCATGTCGCCGAGTTTGGGCGCGTATTCGATGAGCTCGGCTTCGGCTTCGGCTTGAGCATGCGTCGGCATCGGCATCGGCATTTTTGGTCTCCAGCTTTCTAAGCGGATGCTGAGAGAGAGCGCTAAATTATACAGCGAGAGCAACATAATTAGAGAGAGAGACGGACGAAGAGTGTTTGAGTGAGTGAGCGAGAAGGGGAGTGTGAGAGAGAATGCTGACGCTCAGTTGTGTCTGGGCTTGTCAGCTGCCTGCTGACTGTGTATGTGTGTGTGTGTGTGTGTGTGTGTATGTGTGAATGTGTGAATGTGTGTGTGTGTAAGCACATTCGTCGAATATTAGATCAACTGCGTGTGTGCGTATGTATGTGTATATATGTGTATGTGTGTGTGTATGTATATATATTTATGCATATGTATGTATACGTGTCTCAAAGTAATCGGCAAGCGGCGGCGGCGCCTGGCGAATGTCCGGACTCTGGACTCCGGACTACGGACTCCGGACTCTGGACCCCGCCAGCAGCTGGGCCCCTCAGGGCAGAGGCGTCGGATTCCACAGGGTAACGTCTGCATACCACACGGAGAGAGAGAGAGAGAGAGAGGAGAGAGAGAGATTTGTTATGTGTCCCGAATAGTGAACTGCTGCCCAGACGATTCTTGAGCTCAGCAGCCCGCGTGTTTTGTTTTGTTCTATTGAGTTTCAGTTTTTTTGTGTGTTTTTTCTTTCTATTCTCTTCTTCGTCGTTAACTTTGTTTTTTTTTTTAACTGAATTGCTGAATTTTTTCCGGTTTGTTGTACTGCTCACTCGCTCTTTAAACGCTTACATACATATGTTTGTTTATATGTATGTATGTAGCCGCAACAATTTCCAATACAATTCATATTACTCATACGACCGGTGTTTCAGTCGGTTTTGTTCACGACTTAGTTCACACCTTGATAGATGTACATACATGTACATATGTATGTATGTGTAGACTGGTATATTTGTAAAATTACTTGTAGGACTTTTCTATCTCTCAGTTTCAGCTAAATATCTAGTGACTACAATTGCTATTACTCATACGACCGGTGTCTCCGTCGGGTTTGTTCACCATTTTGCTCACACCTATACGTTTATGTATAGGTTTCTCTATATACATATATTATTTCTTGTTTAGTTTTTCCATCTCTGAGTTCTGGCTAAAGATTTACATGGTCGCTAGAATTTGCAATAGTATCCATATTAATCATACGACCGGTGTTTCAGTCGAATTTGTTCATGATTATATTCACATTTCAATGTATAGATTTGTCTAAAAATGTAAATATAACTATTGAAGGATTTCTTATCTCTTAGTTCCACTTTTACATCTTCAAATTAAGTGAAAGAAAAGCAAAAAAGTGATTGAATTATTGCGGTGCTGGCATCCGATACAGTTTTGTAACTGACACTGATTTGATAATCGCAAGGAAAAATCAGGTATTCGATTTGTGCTCAATAGACCCATAACTAGAGCTATTCAAAAGGTAAAAGGTAACACGGAAAATAGAGGCAGAAATAGCAATAGCAATATCATCCGCGGCTTACGTATAAATCTGACATCAGGCCAGACATAAATGTTCCGAAAATCAAATCAGCTTGTAGCCATGTAAGCGAAGCCCAGAGAAACAGAAACAGAAACAGAAGCTGAAACTGAAACTGAAACTAAGCGGAAAAGTTGTAGTACAGTCCGAGGTTGGTATGGAGACACACAGCACATTTCATGCACTCTACCTAACACACACACACACAAAGGCGACCCCACGAGTTGGAATTCTGTTCTGGTTTTTTGTAATTTTTTGTTGTTTTTCTTTTCTTTTTTTTTTTGGATTTTTGCTTCTTTGCGGTTTATTGCGCGTTGAGCCTATGCAAAGCAGATAGATCGCCCCTAGCCGAACCCAAAACAATGACCGCTGCAGCACAATGGTTGCCAGCAAAATACAAAAAAAAAGACTAGAGAAAGAAAGCAAAAAAAAAAGAAATGGAAAAATGCTGTGTGATTATGCAGCCGCATGATTGGAGCTGTGGCAAGTTGGTGCCCCCATTTCGCATTTCGCATTTCCCATTTCCCATTTCCCATTTTCCCAATGCTGTACGAGTAGCTGCTGAGGCTGCGGCTGTCATTAACAGGGCGGCTATGCGATGCCAAATTCGGATTATGTGTGTGGCCTGCGCTGTTGGCCACAGCCATACCATGGCCATACCACAGCCATACCACAGCCATACCAGAGCCGTACCACAATCAAACTTTCCACCGAGCCACTTGCCACAGTCAGCCAGCAATTTTCCAATTGTTTCGGACCTCGGTGGAGCGCCAGAAACCTTTTCAAATCGAACTATGTATCTAAGTATCTGTGCTGCGAGTTTAGCGGGTCAAAATTTATCACATTTTATGTGCCTACCAATTTCACTATTAAATTATTGTACATTATTTTCACAAATTATGCACTTTACATTTGTGGCAAATGGCACAGGTTGCAAATGAACATTAACATTTATTTGTGGAAAGAGGATTTCATCAATCACACTTTAAATGCAAATACAAATTTTGTGGTCAAGTTAAACAAATCAAAGAAATCAATGCAGCATTAGAAGTAAATATAAGTTATATTTAAATTTATTTCTAGCGCCTGAAGCATTGAGCTTGGTAAACATGAGGCAAGGAAAGTCTTTTATTTTCCACAAGATTTTAATAAACGTATTTCAGCAGATTACTTTTCTCAATTACTTTTCAATGAATGCCTCTTGCTCTAATATGAGTATTTCGAATAAGTGGTAGTGGAATTCAAGCTAATAATTTATTGGTAATACTTCGCATCAAGTTAAAACTTAGTGATAGAGAAATTTAAATTTAGTTCTTGTTTAACTATTTCTAATAGTTTTAATATCTAATTAGGGTCTGAAGAAAATATATCTTAGTTAGAGTTTCAACTTATTAACAATTGATGTAAAAAGTAATGACGATGAAATTAATGCTGGTTTAAACGGGAACTAGTTAAAGTTAAATAATGTAAATAATTTAATTAAATTTTTGTGCCTAGCTGAAATGACTCTATAAAGGCAAAGACTGATCATTTTTTCTAGCTCATAAATATACCAAATATGTTTAGTCGAAATCTAACCCCGAGTTTCCTAGCTTGTAAATTTATGCAGTTGGAAAGGTCCACGTCAAATATGGACAAATTGTAGACAAATAGTGACTTTTGTCAGCTCGAATAGAAAACATTGTGAACTGAGTTGATTTTGATTAACTGTTAGATATATCCATGGAGCACTGTTTACTTTGAATCTCAGTTTGTGTTATTCTTCGTGTTGCTGTCATCCGGTATACAATGAGTTCCTCAGGACGCTCTGGGACTCGTTACACTGCTCGGTAAATATCTGAACACTGAAATAACATCGAAAATATACATTCGTGTATATTTGCATCTGCTGGGCAAGGAAAATGTACATACAATTAGTAATGTTTATCTGAGATACTTTCAGGCTGCTTTCTATCTTTAAAGTTAGGTTTGTTTACCAAATTAGAGATGTTGATGCATATTTATAGAAAATGATATTCCCAATAAGGGAAAGGTGGGAGTGCTTGCAATATAAAATTCAACAATATTTTATCTCTTTTGCTCGGGCTTCACTTTCATCTTTCAACATCTTGGGCGTATAATTACCACATTTATAAAAAACATGACATCGGTTAGAAAAGGATTAAAGATACTAATAACAGAATAATGAATTGCGAATTGAGAATATCGAAAGTGGACTTAGTAAATAATAGTTAGCTAGTTATTGGCGTGCAGTGAAGCCCGTAATAAACGAGCAGCATCCGCAAAGGTGACGCTATTCAGGGACATTTATACTCGATTGTCGTATTTGTCTGTCTGTCCGAGTGTCCAACTGTTCACCCTTGACTGGCTAGCCGAGGGTCGTCATAATTAATTATTTAAGCAGTTCAGGCATGTCATTGCATTTGCTGCTGTTTGCAATTTAACTACGAGTATGACCCCCTTTATGGCTGCCCTTGGCTAATTAGGGAGGATTACAGTGGAGCTAATTTCAATATTTCAACTTAAAGAGAGCTCGAATTCCATTATTCCCTTCCTTCACTAACATTTTTGTTAATTTGCTAAGAAAAAATATCTCAAGAGGAAACTGAGAATTTCTTAGTAAGCAATAGTATTTCCAAACAACTATCAATAAGTTTTTCACAAAAATATTCCACTGTGCGGAAGCTGCTTCGGTTTGTGAATAGAGCTTCATCATGCCTTGGGCGGTAACGATTGCTTAGTCGTGGTCCAGTGATTGGCCAGCGCGTTTTGCCGGGACAATAGCGACATAGATTACGGGACAGTCTATAAACACATATGTACATACATATGTATGTAGTATGATCTAAGGTCTCGGTTAAATTGTACATATATTTAGTTTTCATATTGCTGAGCATGCAAATTGTAAGTATACTCATACAATTAAACACGAAATAATTAACTTATCATCAATTTCAAAGATACTTGAATGCATTATCTAATCTATATACTTTTTATGTTTACTTTCAGGTCAATTTCGCATGATAGTTAATTGCTTATGCTATTCGCATTTGGCCTTCACCGGCGGGCGATTGTGAAAACAAGAGAAGATTCGATGAAGTGAGAACAGCAATTTGATTTTTTTTTTTATATTGTGATTGTGAAAACAAAGTTTTATTGGTGCATTTTTTGAAACTTATACAAAGAAACAAAATAAGTGATTGTTGATCAAGTGTTAGCTATAAGTGGAAAAAAAGAAGCAGAAGCTGTTGAAAAATCAAAAAAAAAAAGGAAGGAGAAGACGACGAAGAAGTTGTGGAAAAGCGGGGCAGTGTCAGTGCATTGTGTGGAGCGCGAAATGATGCCGCAATCTCGACCCGAACTGCACACTGACGTCAGCCCAGCCACAGCCAGAGCCACAGTTAGCCACGCCTGCCCGCCACTGCCATACAACACAACCTCTGCCCCAGTATTAGTCTCAGCATCAGTCTCAGTCTCAGTCTTAGAATCGGCGTCATCAGCTTCAGCTTCAGCAACTTCATCTTCATCAGCATCATCAACATCATCAGCATCAGCATCAGCATCAGCATCAGCATCAGCATCAAACTCAAACTCAACATCAGCCTTAACGTCTGCTATCAACGGCTGTGGAAGATCAAGCTAAGGACAACAGCGAGCTAAGGAATACAATTAGAAGATTTTTAGAGCCATTAACCCAACGGGGGATTTACAGAATTCCCTTATTGAGCTTGAAAGCAATTGCGACAATCGTACGTGAGTGAGATATTACCAGGTGTGTGCGTGTGCGTGTGCGTGTGTGACTGTTTGCATATATGCAAATAAGCCAATTAAGTAGCATAACACAAGGCGTCCGAAGGAGAGGTTCAACTTGGTCTGGAGAGTGATTGCCAAGGCCAGACAACGCCCACGTCAGCGCAACCGTCGTCATGTGTATAACACTCGCTTCTTTGATCGTCATCATAGCCCAGCTTTGTGCCTTGGTCCACTCCGCTGGCGGTAAGTTCAAAATAATTACATCCTTGCCCAATATGTCATTTACCATTCACTCATCCATCTATGGATCTATGGAGTAATCAGTTGAGTAGCAGTTAAGTAGATACACAAATTTTCATCAAATACACGAAAATTGCAAATTTTTTTCGATATGCCCAGCGCCCTACGTTGGGCGCCATTTACCAAAAAGCAATCACACTCGACGCAGAGCAATTCAATCGTTAAGAGTAGCAATTCGATGTTGTCTGCTTAGCAGTCAATTGCGAAACATATGATGGAAAATCTATTTTAACGTTTTCCCTACCAAAAATACAAAACAAAGTGAAATAATGCGTAATGACAAAGTCGTCATCGGCAGATATCTGGCACCTGGCACATTTATCATATTTAAGGACCAAGCCTCACCCGACCTTAGAATCATTGCCAATTGTCTTCATCGAACTATTGTTGTCGATGAGTTCGTTTAACGAGTAATCTCTAGTCCTTAGTCCTTCGCAGACTCTTTCATACACTTGCAATGTGCTGCATTCAAAAGGAGGATGTGCTCCTGATTCCTAAGGCAGATTGTGTGCTTTAGACTTGGCGACAACGTTTTCAATGGTTGCACTTAATGGAGCTGTTGGCCAGTTTCTGTGTTTCCAATAAATTGATTTTGTGAAACATTTTCCTTGTTTACTAGCTGGACTTGGATTAAATTATTGAAAATTATCAGCAAGCTTATTATTGACACCAAGCAAACACAGGCAACGCCAGAGGTCAAAACAATGAATGCTAATTGAATATATCAGTTAAAATCTCCAATTCATCATTTGGAAACAAGTTTTTGGAGCAGCCCAATTATTGCCGATACAACATAACCCATGGGGATCACATTCGCACAATACGGATGACACAGACACAGATGATTCCATCATGTTGCAGACGCAATTTGCTTTTGATTGATGCTCATTTTGTTGGATTTGACCCAAATATGTGTTGGGCTCGTTGGGTAGTTGGATGCTTCCTGGGCCACTTGGGCGTGCAACAATGCAAAGTCGCAATATAAACACATTGTGCAAATGTAACGCAACATTTTTTGCGTTGCCAGCGAATTTTCGCAATGACAGCCCTCATACTCATACTCGTTGTGAGAAAAAGTGCCTTTTGGGAATATCTTTAACCTCGAAACTATGGGCGAATCATTGAATTCAGTATCATTTCATTTCCCCTTCTTTTCTGTCGCATTGTGCTTGTTCTCAATGGATGAGACGGCAACACTGACCGTATCCGGTAGAGTACTCACTATATCGGATGCAGATGACTATACTTCTTTAATGTGACAGACTCTTCGATTCATTCGCAGTGACTCATTGGTAGTGATGTCAGGAGCGGCTACGAGTATTGTTATAAATAGGCCATTCAGGTCGTACAATACATGGCTTGACTTTCACTTTAAGAGCGATAAATCAATTGTTTAGCTACAAAAATTACATTTTCCAACAATAAACAAGATATTACATGTTTTTAGACTTATCGATTTGTTACTTAGCATTTCTTTAAAGTACATTAAATGATTTGCCTAATTTTACTAGCCCAAGATGAACTTCGGCAGAAATATGTGCTCCACCTTTAAATATTATATAATGAAGCTTCTATCCAGGCAATATGGATTTCTCTTCCTGATTGATTCAGCAGTAATAATTTCATCTAGTTAATAGATTAAATGTCCCAGATCAATATAGACTCGTAATTAATACTTAAGTAATGAATATACGGGCTCGTTTAAGCAACTGCTTATTAAGTGGCTTCGCTTCCGTCTGCACCTGTTAAACGAATTGATGAGTATCTTTATGACATCCCAGTGGGTCTGCAATCCATCTTCCATCCGAGCTGTCGCTATCTGGCATACACCATCGTTGACTTGTCGCTCGTTGGCCACTTATTCGCTAGGAAGTCGATGCTATTTTTAGGATCCTTTTACTATCCTTTGGCAACGCATTCGCTGAAACTCATTTAGCCTCTGGCGAATCCTTGGTCTTGGTCTTCGTATTGGTCTTAACACATTTTTAAAGGGAGGTTATTAAACGACAGTCTTTGCGCGTTTGCCTTTCTCTTCCTCTTCCTCTTTTCTCCTTTCTCTTTTCTCTTTGTGTGTGTGTGTGTGTGTGTGTGTCTTAAGTTTTTATTAAAGAACTTTGCGTTCGACTCAGTGACGGCGTTCAAAAGATTTGTATCTTTGTTTTTTTTTCTTACACTTCCGTTCTCTGGCATAATTGTAAGACCATTCGTTTTTCACAAGAATAAAGCGTCGTGTATTTATATTAAACAACGGGGCAAACGGGGACGGAGTGTAAGAGGATTGAGCTTGTACTTATTGAAGCTTATGAACTTTAAGTGCTCTGACTATTTATAAATATGTACTACAACTACTTTCGTTATCATATTTCCGCAAGGATTCTGCCCCAGGCAACAGGCAGCCATGCAGCTCAGTCATAAATAATCTGCTTGTTTAAGGGGGATAATTATTTAAGCCGTACACACGTTGGGCGCCAACTAGAAGTTGATGGGCCTTCTACTTATTTCGCTAGGGTTACAGGTGGTCGATAGCTTTCGCACTTTAACTGCCTTTTATTGTATTTGTAATTGGCCGGGTCGTTTGCCCCAGTGTATATTTTAATAGGCAGGCGAACGTTTTTATGGCGAACGTGTGAAACGGCACACAGACTCTCGGGCTGTCCAATGATTATCTCAATACAATAAGTAGTAGTCGCAGCCGACATTTAAAAATCTCCTTAGTTTAGCTAACATTCTGTGCATTTGTGGGTGTTGAATATTGGGTCGTTTAAGGCCTCCACAAAGGTTCTTGATGTCAGTTAAGTACGCCTCGCATTGCGACTACTTTGTCACGTCGTGTTTCTCAATTGAAAGCCATTTGGAGTAATGTGTAACACGTCATGCAATCAATATTCCTCAGTTTCGGCAGCAGGCGCCTTAATGCACAACCAGTCCATTTCTACATCATACGAAATGCAAATTCAACTCACGTTGGGCGCCACTTTCACCAAAGTGCTTTGGATTTAAGCTAAGTATTTTGTGTTAAGCTCTATATCGTCTTACACTTGGGTCAAGCTAACATTAAGTACAAAACTTGTTGCTGAAGTTTAGTTTGGGTATCGACTTCTCTGTTCTTCTTCTTTTTATTTAATAGCGTCTGGATAAAAATGCATTTAAATCGCATCTTTAGAGAGCAGGATGCTGCATATATAGCGAACGAATTCCACTTAATAAGTGCTGCTTTCAAGCAGAATATTAACTAGTTAGGGACTTGAGATGATTAACAATACACAACTTTTTAATTGGCTAAGACAATGAATTCCTTTACGATATGGTTACTTAAATACCAATTAATAATTTGACATCCTTAAATAAAGTTCTAAAATTTAAACATATTATTTTACAAAAGCAAAAAATTAACGATTAAGCCCCATGTTTAGAGAAGGTTAGGAATCTTTATGGGTAACGACAAATTGGATTATAATATAGAGTCCATGGTAGCGTTTTAGAATTCCTACGCTTTACCGTCGCATCTGAAATTTGGCAAAGCGTTTGGATTCTGAAACGTTATATGGTCCGAAGCAACGGCCGAATAGTGGGATAGATAATTAGGAATGAAAGAACACTGACTAATTGCTTTTAAAATAGAATTAAATGAAAATTGGTTCCGTCTATTTTGCAAATATATTACTCTCGCACTGATGTTAAGTACAAGCTAAACTCGAAATTCTGCTTAATAAGGCGTATATATTTTTCACAGGTATACTCTTTCAAGTACTTCAAAATAACTAGATTGAAAGGTGGCTTAATGTGAGGGCAATTATAAAATAAACCAGGATTTACTCTGGAAATCAACTTGGATTTTATATAGAAATATAAGCATTTAATATCCGTATCACATTTTCTTTCCTAGAATGTGATTTGTGAATTCACAGTATGGATTATCGAAATGTTTTCATAGTCAATAATATGCTGTAGTTATCTAGATTAAATTCAGTATTAAAGCAGGTAAATTTGTGTATTTAGTTGTCCTTTTACCTAGTGAAAGATTCATTGTATCTCATAGTTACCAGTTGTTTAGCTGTTTTCCCTTTGTATTCTCACCGCTGAAACAAAAGGTGCTTTTGAATTTTTGAAAAGCGTTTCAGTTTATTAAGTATTTACCATCTAATTTGGGGCAAGGTAAAACTTTTACATGGTACTGGAAAATTAAACATTTAATTAATATTTATAATATACTAATTATGAAATATTTTAGTTTGCGGCTGTGTCTGCCCCTTAGATCTATGTGGTGTCAGTCTATTTACACTTAAATTTCTATTGGAATATTATTGAGATCATTTGCAGTGAAATGTTTTGTCGGCTTACATCACATTCATGTTGTCATCATTACATACTTGAATAAATTCTAATAAATAATAAAACTATTTATATATTGCAGAAGCTGATTATACACTCGATGATTCATTTTGGAATGAAGAAAGTCCTGTCGGTGAGTGCTTTAGAAGTTTGCTCGTTTATAGACCATATACATATGTATATCTGTATACTAACTTCAATTGTAACTTCTTTAATTAAATGGTGAATGTGCTTTGCATAATTGCGACATTTGTATTCAAATCTCTTGCAGGTGAGGTGGAACGCTTACTCAAAGAGTACAGACAAAACCAGGAGCTTGTGCGTCGTATCGGCGGACATTATTATCAGATAATCTATCCGGTACAGCTGCGTCATCACGAAAAGATGGGAATCTCAACGCGTGAAGTCAGTCTCCCAAAGGTACGCAAAGATTTGCATAAGAGAAATACTAGAAAAATCGAAACAGACACAATGGTATGTTCACATTTAATTTCATTCATTCGTGCTATCATTTGTCCCATCATTTATTCACACACACACCCACACACACACACACACACATACACTCCTGCAGTCATTCACACATCAGAACAATGTACACTAAAAAAAACAAAAGAAAGTTAACAAAAACAAATAACTACATTAAACATAATGCAATTTTGAATACTAACTCTATGTCTGGAATTCGAGTTTCACCCGCAGACATTGTCATTCATCCAGTTCATTGTTATAACACAAATTATGCCATATCACAGACAAAGTGTGTTTTGCAATCAAATTTCACTTCAAATCGCTATTGGTGTTGATCAGAAGTTGACTTCCTTCTCAGTCTCAGCTGTCCTAAGTCTCTCGACATTAACTCGTATTCGTATTCAACAACTATTCGAAATATTCCATTTTTGTTTTATGTTCTTCTAGCCGGGTCAACGACCACGCCCACATGACGACAGCGGATTTAGCAGAGGTAGAACAAAGGTGAGCACAAATGTACATATATAGATGTAGGTAAATAAATTAACTAGACGCTTACAAAATTTGACTAATTTTGATAGTTGTTAGTTTAATAAATCATTTATATAACTAATAATAATTATATTCAATTTGTTTGACTTTATTTTCATGTTGAAATTACAGAAACATTTCCATCGCACCTCGCTTCTCATCAAGGCATTTAATCACAAATTTCGATTGGATTTGGAATTAAACTCGTAAGTAGAAAGGAGAGAATTAATTGACGATTCTGCTTGTTTGAATTACTTAGTTTGTCGGATTGTCAAAATATCAACTCTAATATATCGTTTTATTTTTGTTTGCTTTATAGCCAACTACTTTCACCTAACATACAACAGAAACATTACCACGTTGGTGGTTATCTAGTGGATGGCAACCGACATGTAAGTATCACTTATTAATATGCCACAAATCTGAGTTAATTAAAGCAAGTACTAAGCGATAGAGTTGTTTAAATGGCTTCTGGATGAATAGTCACCCATGTGAGTTGGATAAATCAAGTAGCTCTGGATTCGATTTGAAAAACTGTCAGTTTAATAAAAAATACATACAAATACTGAAGCGTTCCATAAATAAAAGATTTTTTTTACAAAAATTCCCCTTACAACGAACGAGCGCGAACTGAATAAGCCAAATAAAAGAGCAGGTAGAGAACAAACAAATACGAAAACAGAGTCCCCAGAAGCCCCCCAGAATGACGAACATGGCGGAGGCTCGTATCAAGCGGGAGTTCAAGGAGGCATTGAGCGGCGAGGAGTTCCATCAGTGTCTGATCAAGATGGAGCTAGTGAATGACAGCTGGACAGAGCTGCGCGGCGAGATAACGGGACCCCGTGGAACGCCCTATGAGGGCGGTAAATTTGTGTTGGAAATCAAAGTGCCGGATAAATATCCGTTCAGTCCACCGGAGGTACGATTCAAGACACGCATTTGGCATCCGAACATCTCGTCGGTCACTGGGGCCATTCGCATGGATATTTTGAAGGATCATTGGGCTGCGGCGATGACGTTACGCACTGTACTAATATCGCTGCAAGGACTGCTCATCGCCCCCGAGCCAGATGATTGGCAGGACTTTGTGGTCGCCTATCAGTTTAAGAAACGACAAGATCTCTTTCTACTTACCGCCAAACATTGGACTAGCGCGTATGCTGGAGGACCCCGTTCGTTTCCCGATTTGGATCTAAAGATCGAACGTCTCAAGGACATGGGCATCGATGAGCACGATGCCCGCGCTGTTCTATCCAAGGAGAATTGGGATCTCGAGAGGGCAGCCGAGTGCCTATTCGTTTAGTTTCAGAGCAATGGGACAACGACCAACGACCAACGACCAAGGACCAAGGACCAAGGACAACGGCAACATCAACTACTACTACAAGAAATATCGACGAAAATAGCAGCTCCAATCAATGATCTCAAAATTCTAGTACAGTTTCAACATAATTCCCCTCAAACATCATCTATCCAACATGCAAAGTGTAATCTATGGAAATAGTCCAACAATTTGCAAAAAATTTCATTATGTAGAATTTTTGCAATTTTAAAAATTTCGAAATCCATTTGCTGTGTAATTCAAGTTTAGCACCATAACATTCAGGCCTTTTCCGGCTATCCGTTTATCCTTCAAATTCCCAAGATTTCAGCAATCTGCAATCTTCGATAGTGCAATCGAAATGTTGCGAATCCGAATGATAAATGTTAGCCGTAATTCGTCGGTTTGTTTTTCTTACTTTTGAGTATTGAGAGTTGCATTCGATACCCATCAAACGAATTGTAATAGATCCCATTTTCCTTATTTTTTTTTTCCTTTATTCTTGTTGCGCTTCTGCGCATTTTTTGTGTTGCTCAAAAAGATAATTACTTGTACTTTAATAATCACAAAAAAATGTATTCCATATTTCGTTTAATTGAAGTTCATCAAAAGAAATGCATAAACAGTACAGCGGATTACACCTAAATATAGCTACTACGAATACCGATACATATATAATTCGATCCTTATGAGAATACGTAAATAAAAAGCTATGTAAATCCTATGAATCCAATATAGCTAAACTTTATTTCTAAGGTGAAAAAACCTGAGTTAACTTTTGGTTTATGTTTTCTCTACTTTTTCCAGGACATTGAGCACTGCTACTACCATGGCACCGTCAAGGATTATCCAGGTGCCAGTGCCGCCTTTCACACCTGCAATGGAGTCAGCGGTGTCATCCATATTGGCAACGAGACATTCGTTATCCATCCCTTCTACGGTGGAGATCTTTCGGTAAGTTTCCAAGCCACACTAATTCACATGTTATCAACCTCATAACGGATTAGGTAAAGTGACTTCACATTTTCAAAAGATGTGTGGCAAAAATTAGGATTGTTTCCAAGTCCAAAATAAGTGCATTAGGCATAGATTATAAGTTTACGATTTGTACAAATTTCAGCTAAAGTAGCTTCTAGTAGCAGTTTAAAAATGTATTTGAATAGTCGAAAATACAAATATCTATGACATTTATTTATCGCTTACATGTACAAATTTAATTATGAATAATTGACAATTCTATTTGATGTCAACGTTGTACATGTTCGAAACATAATTGGGTTTTTCATCGAATTCCTGCTTCCGTCCACTTTCGATGCATTAAGCAGCAACAGCAACTTTCTGATTGCGACTTTTTAATTGTGTTTAGAAACATCCGCATGTCATTTTTGAGGCGCGCACAAAGGCCAACAAAGGATGTGCGAACTCTGGCAATTTGGACTCCTGGCGGCTGTCCCGCCGGACGAAGCATCTGTCGGCGGGCGTGGTCGACGAAATCCACCCGAATGGGGCTGGTCGCTACAAGCGCGACGTGCGCGAGGCCACCAAGTACATCGAGACGGCCATCATCGTGGACAAGGCCATGTTCGAGAAGCGCAATGGCAGCACGCGCGCCGAGGTGATTCACGATGCCATCCAGGTGGCCAACATAGCCGATCTGGTGAGTATTCATTGCTGATGTCAATCCAAACAGTGCATCGATTTAACTATTGAAGTCTAAAGAAACTGAAGCGAGTTGTCTCTCGACAACTTGACTTGTAAGTTGCTGGTTCGAAAACCAGACCAACTTCAAACTTTCATAACTGAATCGATTTTGACAGCTCTGCATTCAAACCCTATTAATTTCGTTAAATTTATTTGTTTTGGTCAGAGTACGACTTTCATTCAAGGGTTCCCCTTTCGGGATTTTTAAAATTTCAAAACTATAATTCTCAGGTTTTCACTTGCAATCTTATGTCATAATTAGGGTAAAACAACACTTTCAACTTGAATCTGAGACGGTTAATTTTGTTCGTTCAAAAGCATGCTAAAATTAACAAAAAATCTGAAATGCAAGTTGCTAGGTCTAAAATCAGGACCAACTTTAACTTCGCCATAACTGATCCGATATTCAAGCGTCATAGCCTGGTCGCTTAATTCATTTTGCATTTAAATTTGGGGAAACAACAACTTGAATTGGCTCAGAATCAGAATCTAATATCACAACTGTCGCAATGCTTTTTTGCTTAGTATTTCCGAACGCTCAACACTCGAGTCTCGGTCGTGTACATTGAGACGTGGGGCAAAAATCAGGCGGCCATTGACGGCAGCAAGGACATCAGCAAGGCAATATCCAATTTTAATGATTACACTTCAAGAAATCTATTTCAAATCGAACGCGATACCACTCAACTGCTGACGTAAGTATAATCTCAGGTAGTCCCTATAGTATATTTCTATTATACCTCCTATGATCCGACTTGGTTCCGCAGCGGGGAAACCTTTGCGGGGGGCGAGGCCGGAATGGCGGTACCGGAGACCGTCTGCACACCCCGAGCCGTCGGCATCAGTGTCGACGTGAATGTCTACGAGCCGCATCTGTTGGCGGGAACGATGGCCCACATGATTGGACACAATATTGGCATGGGCCACGACGATGGTCGTAAGTATTCCTTCCGTTTGGCCGACTATAATCGTTAACAATATACATATATATAAATATATTTTTTTTGATTTATTTGTTTCCTAGATTAAGATTACTTGTAAATTATACCCTGGTTTTGCACAGATGTTTTGGTAACAGCCGATGTGATTGGCATGCCAAAATCGATACACCCATAAATCCAAAAAACAACTTTTTCAAAACTACAGCCTTGAGTTTTCACCCACAAAATACTTATCAAATTTTCAATGTGTCCCATTTAAAGACGTTCCTTTTATAAACTCAAAAGTCAGTCAAGACAAAATTTACATTGTCATCGGACTAGGGTAATATATTTGTCCATGTGTGTATTTCAGGCTGTCTAAAATACCAGCTGCCGAGTATCTTGTAGATACGCGGCTTGTTGTTCACGCTCTTTACGACGAAATCTCAACTTGCAGCTATACATATATTGAATGTCACGTTCACATCAATTCTAAATAAATGCGAATAGAAATAAATTGATTCGAAAAAATGTTTCCACACACACGACTGTGAAATTGCTTTGAAGATTGAATTTTTCTATAGAATTGTCCTCTATTTTTTATTATTCATGATATCTTATGCTTATTCATCGCTCCATTGTACGTGAAACTGTGCATGAAATGGGAACTGTATTATCGCCGTTGCTTTTTTCATTCGCAGGTGAGGAATGTTTCTGCCGAGATTGGCACGGATGCATAATGGCACAGTCAATAGTCGGCCAGGAGAATGTGCAACCATACAAATTTTCGGAATGCAGCAAAAAGGATTACATTGACGCATTGCGCACGGGTCACGGTCTTTGTTTGCTCAACAAGCCCAACGAGGTAAGAGCCTCCGTTTCACAATGCCACCATTCCATCATTCCATCATTCCGCCATTCCACCATTCATCCACCTCCCAACTCATCCCCCTTCAATCGATACAAAACACGCTTCAAACTGCCGTTGAGGCTGCTTCTGCACTGAGGCTTAGCAGTGGCACAAAACGGCATCCAGCAATAACAGTAACTGCAGCTGGACTAACAGATACCCCAGTTAAGGAATTATTCAAGATATCCCTCAAAGTATCTGCATTTAGGGCATTTCTGAAAATCTTTAGCAACCCAAAAGCAATTTTCAGTGTTCCTGAAACAACTAATGCTTTCAAATTATATTACAAATATTTGCAGATTTGATATTATTCATAAAATATATCGAATTTTATTCAATTCATTTAAAATTAAATAAAATATATTTTGAAAAATATTTAAACATTTTATTAAATATACCAACATTTCATTGCTTTGATCAAATTTGTAAAACATTTTCGGCAGGCGAGTTTTGTAACTCTGAAAATGATGTGCAAAATATTGAGACCAATTGTCAATTTAATCCCTATAGATTTGAGGAACAAAACCAAAATAATCTAAAAGGTAGTGACTATTGGTTTGTGTATAAAGCAGCACCAAAAGATACCGTATATATAAAACTCTTCAAAAAATGTAATGTTATTAAATGGAAAGTTTCAAATGTAAAGTGTCAGTAAAATGTGAACTTTTTGGTTTTCGAATTATTGTAATGGTCGAAAGTGGTGCAGTCGAACATTGCCATTTCGATAGAATTGGAAAAACTAAGAGCCGAGTGTGGGCTGGATAGTATCAAAGTGTTAAATCGAATTTCATTACTGTCACCTGCAGATCGAGCTGCGCCGAAACTGCGGCAACAAAATCATCGAGGAGGACGAGGAATGCGACTGTGGAACGTTCGAGGAGTGCGCCTTGGATCCTTGCTGCGATGGCATCACATGCAAGCTCAAGTCGGAGGCTCAGTGCGCCAGCGGTGCCTGCTGCGACCAATGTCGAGTAAGTAAACAGGAGGAGGAGTATGAGCAGAGAGAGAGAGATAGAGCGAGAGATAGAGATGGAGGAGAAATGCGAAAAGCGGAAAATTGTGATTGCCTTTGACTTTAACGCAATTTACTTTAATGCCAGCTGCGACCTAAGGACTACATCTGCCGCGACTCACACAACGAATGCGATTTGCCCGAGTACTGCGACGGCGAGTTGGGCCAATGCCCCATCGATATCTACAAGAAGAACGGCTCGCCCTGTGGCCAAAGCAAATTGAGTGTTTCGGGTGAGTTCCACCACACACTTTAAATATGCATTGAGCATTTATTTCATTTAACATCTTCTCATTCACTTATTTACCATACCCCCTCTTAGGCTATTGCTTCCAGGGCTATTGCCCCACGTTGACCCTGCAGTGCGAGGCTATCTGGGGCTATGGCGGATTTGCGGCCGATCGTCAATGCTACGAGCAGTTCAACTCAAAGGGCTCCATCAACGGTCACTGCGGTCGCGATTCCAACGATCATTACATCAAATGCGAACCAGAGTGAGTCCCACTTTCCTAACACGCAATTCGTCAGTGTTTTCCAAGTAGTTTCTTTTTTTTTTTTTGTAAATCTGGCTTGTACTTTCATGGCTTGTACTACTCTTACATTTTACTTTTACTCGTATCATCGCGTTTTGCATTATCAAATTGGATTATTCTGTTTGAGCATTACTAAAATTGAACTACTTTTATAGTATATGTATTTTAAATATTACACATTTCGCTAAAAGATGTACTTCAATATTTACTTGCAAATCTGTTTTTTTCTGTTATTAACAGATGCCTCTCCTTTTTTTAAATTGCGATAAATTTGATTCTGCTTAGGATTAATCGATATACATTTTGTTCTCACCATGCAGGAACGTCCAGTGCGGTACGCTGCAATGCAAGGAGGGGGAGAGGCAGCCGGTTAACGATGGGATCGACCAGCTTTACTCCCGCACAATTATCTCCATCAAGGGCCAGGAGTACGAATGCAAGTGCGTAGCGAGAGAAGAGTATACTCTTCAGTTGGGCTTAAGGGATGGGGTTAAAGGGCAATTGGGCAATTGGGCAATTGGGCCTATGAAGTGCTTGGGAGCTGTGCTTGCTTATCTACCATCTGTATAAAACATCTCTCCAATCTGCATTCTGGCTTTTTACAATTGCAGGGCAACCAGCGGTCAAGTGGGCTCCAATAGCTATCCGGAGCATGGCCTGGTCAAGGATGGGACGCCGTGTGGCGATAATTTGATTTGCCTTAACCAAACGTGCGTCAGTCTCTTTCCCCATGTGGATTCAACCAAGTGCCCAACAAATAAGCAGGGTCAAGAGTGCTCAGAGCATGGTGTAAGTGAAAAAAGTGACTCGTTATGATAAAACTGAATATGAAGAAGAGCAATCTTAAAAGATCCAAAATATTGTATTTGATATATATTTCGTATGTATCTTCGCACATACATATTTCCTCCTGCATTTTCGACTTTTTGCAGTTCTGCACGAATGCGAATCGATGCTTCTGCGACATGGGCTGGGGCGGCACGGACTGCAGTTCCGTGGTGCTGTTGACCACACCACTGCCAACGGAGGCATTGCCGACGCCGGAGAATACAATCAAAATGGAGAAGAAAGAAACTCCATATGGTAAGAGAGATTGGTTTGCGGCCCGACAATTAATGCAATCGATATATGTACATATGTACTGTCAAAATAGTGATGTCAAAATGTATCGTGGAATCGACAAATCGATTTTCCCGAAACCGATTTTCATTTACTTCAACTCGATCTTTTCTTTTCACGATATATCGAGTTCGCTTAATCGATTTTCATGAAAAATCGACAACTCATTGGAGTTTACTCATCGTAGTTCACTTGCAGAATATTGGTTCAATCGTTCAATTTTTAATGAGCGACCGAGCTAAATGATCTACAGTTGAACATTTTTTGAACCAATTATTAAGTACAACTCGGAATTCAATTTGAAAAGTGAAGTGAGTGAAAAAAGCGCTAAGTCAAGCTAACCCACTTAAAATAAATAAAATATTTCAAAATCTTTTTAATCTACTCGCTTTGTTAAAAAGATCGTCAACTCGATTTTTGCGGAAGAAATTCCCAAGTACTATAACTCGATAATTTTTTCGACGATCTATCGAAAAGTCGATCTTTGTGTTGACGATTTTAACTTATCGATTTAAAACGCGATCCAGAATTTGGATTAACATCAGTAGTATACTTGTACATGCCATATATACATATATCGATTTAAATAGTTTTAGGCTTAAAACTAACGTTAACTTAATTAACTTAGCCAATCGGGCGTTTTGGAGGGGCAACAGTTAAGCAACGGTACTAACATTGCCACTATTAAACCCAAATAGCGAACTCACACGGTCTCTCGAACAGATTGATAATTGATTTGATTGCAATTCGATATACAATCGATATACATAATTTGTTTCGATTACTCGTATGACAATGGTAATTACACCGATTGCTAGTCGATAGGCGAAAATCAATCGATTAAGCGATTAAGTAGCTCAACTATTTTTAGCTATACAGATATATACGAGTATATGTATATAAGTATATACTTTTATATTTACCATATAGATCTACAACAAATCATAAACTCAATTCATTAAACGATTCGACTACAATTGACTTCTTAAAATTTAACCCATCTCGATATTTCCAGTATCAGAACATATATATATATATATATCTACATATGAATGTACATACATTTATGTGTACATTCCCGTTAATTCAGAATCGAATCAGACTCACATGATGTGCATGCTGATTAATGTTTCAATTTCAAAATCTACATATTAATCGCAATTATTATGGGTTCTCAAAGCTACAAAATGCAAATCAATGTCAATGTTTTTTTTTGTGTTTCTTCTGTATTCAAATCTGATTGGCCATAACCCCAAAAAATTGTTATCTTACATCAGGAATTAGGAACTGCTATTCAGTTGTCAAATTCTGTATTCTTAATTTAATTCTTTTTTAATTATGATGAGTTTATTCAATATATCAATGCATGAAAGTTTAGTTGTTACCTTTGCAGAGAATATTTTATGCACATAATTGTTAAAATATTAAATATTATAGTAAGAAATCCGCTTTCATCGTTTTATAGCCCTATAAAACTATATAAATGTAACCTGAAAGTTTTATTTTAATCGGAAAATCGCTTCAGAATTTATTTGAATCATAAATGTTATGTCCATCTATGAGTTTTCAAAAATTCTTCTGCAAAGGGAGAATTTTGCTTCAGTGTATCTAAGCTTTATTTTGTGTCTACTTATTTAGTCATTGATGAATTTAGAAATCAATATCTAACAGTGCTAGCTTAAAGTTATGGCCGAACATTAATCAGATTTCAGAACAGAAATGCTTGTACACAAATTTATATAATTTGGAAAAAAAAAACAATCAATTGAAATTAAAATAACGTAAAATGCAACCACCATTTCCAGACCCTCTGACCAAGATAGGATCAGCACATTAACCATGGTCATCATTTTAACAGTTATCGTCAAATGTGTCTTCATTAGTTTTGCAACAATGGCCGTTTGCTACAGGTAGAGTACCAAGCAAGTTACCAATCGGTCCAATACCGATCCTGCGAGCACACTGTCAAACACATACACGATCACACACACATTTACACATACACACACACGTACACACATACAGATACTCACATACATACATGCGCATAGCAGGAGAGCAGACTGCAGGTTGATTGATAAATTATTTAACACGATAAGCTTTAGAGATGTACGGCTTATGTCAATCAAACTCGTTTGCTGCATGCACTAAGGTCAAAGGTCAGACATAACACTTTTCCCCACTTTAACTATTTCTATGGCTATCTATCTTTATCTCTCGATCGCTCTCCTTCTCTATCTCTCAATGGGGAATTCCACTTTCTGAAGGATCTCTCAATTGTCTGACCTTGACCTTATCTTCACACATACATACATGTGTATGTCAAAGTGTGAATGTATGTATGTGTATGTATGTATGTTGTGATTGTATGCATGTGCTCGTTTGTATATAGTTAACTCATTAGTATATGTATGTATGTATGTATGCATACGTGATGTATGCACATTCATGCACACATACATACATACGTTAAAAGAAAGCTTTACTTTAATTTCATCATGTGCCATTTTGATTTGGTAAGCTTTGTTGATATGCTGTACATACTATGTACAAATGTACATACATACGACATGTGTACAGAAGTATGTATGTATGCTTTTAAACTATACGCTGTACATACAAATACATATATATGTATGTATATTTATGTATGTATATTCGTACAATCTCTACTATTATTATTTTGTTGATTGCATTTAAATGTTTGTCCGTATCTACATAGCATACATACATATGTTTGACTTATGTATGTATTTGTCTGTATGTATATGTGTATGTCTGTATGTATCTGAATGTTGTTACTTGATGTACCAATATACCCGATCTTCTTGCTGGTTCAGTATTCGTATCTGTATTTATTTGAACATTGCTTTTTCGTGTGTATGTACGTATTCATATGCAACAGACTCAACTTACATTTCTGAAACAACAGCAATGTGATGTACAAACATAAATGAATACATATATACACATACATATTCATTAGTATTCATCTTCGTAAGTTGCGACAAATCACGCATACACATATGCATACATATATTCACGATCACTACTCACACCATCACATTCCTGATCCTAACAATTATTCACTTGCGTGGAAAAACACACACATGCGCACGCACGCACACACGCACACACACACATGCATAGACATATCCCCGTCTTAAGAACTGAGTGATTATAATTCCCAACAAGTTACAGCCGAACTTTTGTAAAACCAACGAATTTCACTTTCAAATTAATTCCATAGGAAATGATCAATTTGTAAGCACACTTTTAGGAGTGCGATCAGTTATGAAAGTTATGCTATAGAAAGATGTTGATCCATCAGGTGTGTTCCACAAAACTCTACAGATTAAAGTGACATTTATCGGGATTCTGAAATGTCGGATATTTAATATTTATTTGAAGTCAAATTACAAAATATTAATTTTTCAAATATGAAAGTAGCTAAATTCATTAAAAATATATTTATACCCTAATTCAGTAATAATAAATCGAATTTAAGAAATTTAAAATTTTTTGAAAGCTCTTTGAAATATTTGGACACTTGGAAAAAAGGCTTGCTTGCTTTCAGAATCACTATAAAATAAAAAAGTTATAGAATTTTGTGAAATGAACTGCAAATTACTTTTGCTTTGCTTAGAGATTTTCAAACGTGCCTGATAGATGAGCATATATCTTAGAGGATGTATAATTAAGTAGGAAATACAAATATATACATATATTTTAGAGGATATATAATTAAGTAGGCCATATAAATATATATACACATATTGAATTCCTTCGAGAAGGGAATTGAGAAAAGTCTCGTAATCAAGAAGTTCGACTGTAGACCTTAAATGGTCTTCTAAACATATCGTATTCATATGAAAGGGGCCAATCTAATTTTGTATATATATATGACATAACATCCGTGCAAACACTCGATTCCCACAAATATACGTACAAATAAGTAGAGGCAGTCGGATATGGCAGGTGCGCCCTTTGTTATTGAGATTTTCTTGCATAGCTTGGATTACCATTGTCATAGCCTGGGTGTTGCCGAAAATTCAAAAAACAAAAATCCAAAACTGAAAAACTACAAAGATGACCCAAAAAGAAAAAAGAAAAATGAAAAGAAATAAAGAATGCTTAACGCTTTGTAGAAAACGCTGACTCAAGTGTCACGTCGAGGCGCAACTGTGAGAATCGTTTGATTTCGGCTTCATTCGATGCCTTTGTGGCCAGAACCAACAACAGCAACACGCACACACACACAGATACATGCGAATGTATGCATGTGTGTGTGTGGCGTTGTGTGATAGCGATTGTTAAAGCAAAAGTTGCCTTTTGTTGTGTGCTGAGCTGTACAACTTTTTGTCACACCACCCCACAAAAACAAAACAAAAGAAAATGAAAAATCAAAACCAAAAGAAAACCAAAACCAAAACCAAAACCAAAAAAAAAAAAACTCAAAAACGTAACAAAAATAGCAAAGAAAAAATCGTACAAAATGTTATTTGTTTGCTTTGTTTTTTTTCGGCTGACCCCACCCAACCAACTGCAATATTGATATCGACGACGACAAACGCCTTCAACCTGATCTATATCTATATATCTATACACTATATACCGACTATATAAATATATGGGTAAACTTATATATATTTGTATATGTGTGTGTGTAAATATTAATAAATAAAACGTTTGAAACTACAAAAACATCAACTACAACAATAACAACTACTACTACAACAACTACAACAACCATAAACACCAACTGGTTTATCACAACGTAACGTAACGTATGCAAATCCTACAATAAAAAAAAACTGTATCCAAAAAACCGAAAAACTATGTTAACAAAAAAAAAAAACAAATATTATTGTTAAATACAACGCGGCGTATGCATAATATTGTACATATTCTTTACCTATATGTATTTATATCTATGTAATCGCATTAAACTCCATACCCACACACACACACACACACACACACACAAAACACACAATACACTCACACACACACACACACACACACACACACACACACAAACACACACACACACACATCTGTATCGAAACAAATGGCTAACAAAATATCTCGTATAGAGAACTACCACGGCTCAAATACAGTGTTCCTAGTCGGTGTTCTAATGTCAGTTGTAGGGTTCGTTTTTATAACATTCACCTTGATGGCATTGTGCTACAGGTCAGTTGTAGTACATAGAAACTTCTCCCTGTGTCTGAGGTTAGTTGAAAAGAAGTAATGAAAAAGCCAGCTCTAAATACAAAAATACAAATTTACAAATTTACAAATTTTACAAATTATTAAACAAACAAAAAAATCAAAAAAAAAGTTTAATAAAAAAACTCAAAAAAAAATATGAAAATACAAAAAAAGAAATACTGAAAAAGTACAAAAAAAAAACACTAACAAGAATCGAAAAAAAAATGAACTCAATATTTTGTTTATTTGTTTTGTTAACGATTTTTCAATCATTTTCTTTATGTCAAAATGTTGCCCTCATTATGAGTCGTAGTATTTAGTACATAACTATAAACGCACACACACACACACATGCATGCATACATACACGTACATATGTATGTAGGTGTTTGTGAGTGTGTGTGTGTATGTATGTATATGTAGTAAGCTTTATGCATAGTCATTTATGTTTTGAGTTTCGATTTCAACTCCCATTTGAGAAACGCACTCTCACATGCACAAGTATAAGCTGTAACTATACCATATACTATATACTATATATATGTACATAGTACATATGTGCATGTATGTGTGCCTATTTGTATGCATGTATGTATGTATTTGAGCAACTGTAAATAGAACTAATAACGCGTTACATACATATATACATACATACATACAACCACAAATACATAAATACATCGCTATGCATGCACATAAATTGTACATAAACTATTCCGCTTTTTGGCTTCCATTTTTCACTTACTTTTTATGTACTTACTCACCAGTTCCTCACACATACATGTACATAACAATACACGTTAACTTCTGTATGTATTGTGTATGTACATACACAAGTTCTGCATGAATATGAATGCGAATATATACATACATATGTATGTGCATATAAGTGTATTCATCTAACCAAAACCACAAAAAACGAGTACTCACATGCAAGTGCATATGTATAATCGTATTGTATCCAATTCATACATGCATACAGTATGTATATAACAATACAATCCCACACACACACACACACACACACACACACACACACACACACACACACACACACACACCTAAACACACACATCATCATGTACAGTTGCACATATATGATATATCAACCATTATGTTCAGATGTAGCATCTAATATTCACAATCCGTTCCTGAAGGCGTTTAGCCCCAAAAAATGGTCAGATAAACTAATTTTTTTTATAAATAATTGTATATCTATTTTTTTATAACTTTAAAAACAACAAGAATTTATTAAAAATATTAATAATAAACACCTTTTAACACCGTCCCTCACGTAATTATTTATAGTACATAATGTTTGAATAATATGTATTGTAATTGGAATTTAATTGAAAAACAAATATTACTAGTTAAGTAATGAATAGATCAGATAAGGGCTACAAAGATATCTTCAGATTTCCACTAGTCATCGACATTGAAGACGATAGCACAATCGATAACACCTATCGCAAATATATCGGCTTAAGATTAAGAAAATTACTCCAATACCCAGAAATTTCCTCGCTGCAATTTGTATATCATTCGATTTTTCGAAACGCCTTAAATACGAAATAAAATTCATAGTTGGTAAATTTGCTGCGAAAATACAATTTGAAATAGATAACTCGATTTGGAATCTAAAATTTGAAAGAAAAACCACTAAAACAAATGGTACATAAAATGATAGATTTTAGTACGAAATATACTAAATGCAAAAAGTTATGGTCCCTTAAGAGCTTTGCATGAATATTTAGATGGTTAAATAGGAAGTGATCGTAGTGATTTTATTGATACACACAAAAGTACAACATTTAAAATAATAACATGTGCATATTTATATTTTATTTCGAGCTTAATTTAACTACATAGCCTATTTTGTTTGTATATTAGTATCAATTATTTTTGATTATTGTTAATGAGTGAACAATCACGAAAAGATTTGAAACTGATGGCAAAAGGCCAACCAACAACAATAACAAAAACCAAAACAACAACAACAACAAACAGCAAACAAAGAAATGGCGATTGTGGTCAACGCGTCGTGATCGTGATCGTGATTGTGATTGTGATGATTAATCGTGATCGTGATCATGATCTTGATCCTGTGGACTATTTTCATTACTACTTTTGTTCAGTTTAGTCTTCCTGAAAAGTATCCAATACAAATACCCAAACATGATCGAAATACTCGTAAATAACCTTTTTGCATATGCCAACAAAAAACCAAAAAAAAACAAAAAATACAAATAAAATGCCACATCATTATTATGATACTTACTTAGTTACAGTCGCACACACAAACATATTGACACTCACACACTCACACACACACACACATACACAAGCGCACAAATCCATAGACAAGAACTAAGTAATATGGCCCCACCCCCTGCTTACTTGCAGCCCAAAGCCAAAAAAAAAGAAAAGAAAAAAAAAAAAATATTGTGTGTGTAGGTTGGGAGGCATTTGCCCAATGCATATATAGCCATCTATGTGTAATGATGGCTATTATGATGATCTGATCTATAATATCTGTTGCGCTTAGGGCCCAACATAGACGAAACTGACTTTGAGTTATGGTGGTGCTTTCTGCTGAGAGAGCCAGCGATGTTCCGATGAGCCGCCATCACAGCCAATTTGTACTAAATATTTAATTGTACTATCTAAAATACAATATACACACAGAAAACATTCATATGCGAACTTCTCTCTCTATGTTTTCTTTGTGTACTATCGTATGTGCATCGATATTCGATATCAACGACACACACACACACACACACACACACACGCATCACAAATACACACACACCATCACATTCACACACAACTACATACATACATTTACAATTACAACTGTTTAATAAACCCCCCTCCACCATTTATCCATACATAAGCGCATAGTCCATTGTGATCCTATACGAATATGTATATATATATATACATACCAATTCTGAACAATAATCTTGCATCGATGACTCTGTACATGTATGTAAGCGGGTCACATAGTATCTCATTTATACTATGGATGATTTCCCTTTGATAATGAGATACATATTCAGTCATGCTTAAAAGTATGCAATGAATTATTAAATATGTGAATTAAATTGCTGCCTCAAACTATGCTGTGATATATTACAATTAGTAAAGGATGCTTAATACAAACGCGCCCAAAAAGTATGCTATACAATTTTAAAGTCTTTATCAATTACACATCCAAGCGCTGCTCAGAAGTATGCAGGCAAATTGAAAGTTGGGGAAATACCTCAAATTCAAATTCTATGATTGAAAAAAATAAATCAGACTTAGTGTGCATTGAACGATGCATCCCGTCCTTTGATAATGAGATTATAGGAAATCCGTACAGACTACTACGTATAATTCTTTTATAATTGAGTCACCCATTTTATATAATTACATATATTCGTATGAGCTTACATACATACATATACCCCGCACACATACATATGTACATACATACATACATGCCATGCATACATATGTACATATACATATATACATACATGTAAATACATATACATAAATGTACATACATACATACAAATCGAATACCCTACCATTCGCCGTCCTTCAGCTTTCTTACTTTGTTACTTCACTCTCTTGTATGTCTCATCCATGCTTGTGTCTCTCTTTTTTTTATCTATCTATCTATCTCTCTTTCACTAACTATCTCTTTTCGCTGTCTCGAAATCGAAATCTTCCCAACTTGTAAAATAACTGTGGCTTATCCCCCTGGCAGCTCCAATTGTATGTATGTATCTATGTATATACAAATATATGTGTATGCGTGTGTGAATGTACATATGTATGTATGAATGTATCTTGGTATGAATGTGTGTATGTATGCGACAGGTGAATGCAATCTCTCCCTCTCTCTCTCTCTCTCATTCATTATCTATTTCTTAACCCCTTTGTCCATCACAAATACCACCCACACAACCTAACACACCCACAGACATACACATGTACATATTGAGTGAGACTCAACCACACACATATACACGTGCACAAGACATAAAAAAATACATTTATACACACAGAACAAGTCATTAACAAAATTAACTGTAAAATTAATTAAATGCGAATCATTCAAAAATGTCGCCATTATTTATTGTGTATTGTATTATGTCGTTGAGTGTTTTGACAAGAATTTCATTGATACTTAAATGTGTGTTAGCCCGAAATTTCTAATCAACTTCTTTGTCCTATACGAACTCTCTCTCCCTCTCTCTCTCTCTATCTGTCTCTCTCTCTCTGCATATACTACATACATATATATCTTTCACTCTAACTCTCTGTCTCTGTCTTTGTCTTGTCTGGTCTGGTATCCTTTCATTTCCATTCAAGAATGACTTCATCATTGTTAATGCATATTTTCCATATCTATGTACATAATTTATAAAATTTTCATTTTTGATTTTGCTTACGGCACATTCAATGCATTCAACTCGTGTCTCGTGCATATAACAACTGCATACACACATGTCCTCAACCATTTGAAAAAAAAAAGAAATAAATTACAAATGAATTTAAATGTTTCTATTAATTGTTGTATATATTGTATTTTTTAATAATCGTTTGCGGGCGTGTTTGTATGTATTTCCATTTGTATTTATCTTTGCATTTAACAAAATTCTTTATGTGGCACTTAATTTTACTTTTCACAACAACAAAAAAGAAACAAAAACAAAAAAAAAGCATTAAAACAAAAAAAGAAAGAAAACGACAACAAGAATTCTATTGCGAGCATTTTATTAATCAAGAATCTCATCATAACCTTTCGTTTCCCAAAAACTACAACAACAACAACTACTACTACTACTACAACAACAACTACAACAATAACAACAACTACAACTACAACAAAAATTGTACGAACAACAACAAACAACAACAATTACAAACAAACAAAAATTAATTAAAATCAAAATTAATCCAAATTAAATCAAAATTCAAATTCAAATCAAATTAAATCAAATTAAATGGAATCAAACAAAAATTTCTGTATGTAAACACACCTTGTGCCTTGTGTACACACACCCACACCTTCATGTCTGTGTGTCTGTGTGTCTGTGTGTGTGTATGTCTGTCTATGTCTGTGCATGTGTCTGTGTCTGTGTCTGTGTCTGTGTAATGATTCTGTGCGTGATTGCTTGTGTGTATGTGTGTGTGCCTGCGTATGTCTGTGGGTGTGTGTATTGTGGGCATACTTTACGCCTCATACACTTCGTATACAATAACACATGTTATATATATATGTATATTATCGTATCTCAAATCAATCAATCAATCCACCAACCAACCAACCAATCAACCAACCAACCAACGACCAATCAACTAATCAACCGATCAACCAATCAACCATATCAAAAAACGAATCCAAAATGATTTTGTGTATAAATCGAAATGAAAATATGATTTCATAATGAATTATAAATCAAAATCATATGCGCACCATTTAACGCTTGAATCAATTCAATTCAACTCAACTCAACTCAACCAAACTCAACTCAACATAATTCAATTCAATTCAACATACTCAACATACATATATGTATATGTAAATCATGTATATGCCCCCTCTGTGTGTATATACGCCAATATATATATATCCAAAAAAAAAAAAAAATTTAAAATAACAATATTAATAACCAAACAAATCTATGAATTAAATTTCAAATATAACGCATATATATATATATATATATATTTAAATATATATATCAAATAAACAACAATAAACAAATCAAATCAAACAACTCCCGACGTCGGTATCGACATAGACGCAAGACAACCACCCTTAAGTACGATCCGCCCTTCTCAAAGAAACCCATACCGAAGGGCTATGGGGGAGCGGCAACGGCGCCCAATCATCATTCCGTCGAGGAGGTATCACTAGATGGTTCCAGCAAATTGGTCTACGCCAATCAGGCAGGATTCAGGTGAGCTTTATTTTTCACTGAACTCCACTGAGCGAATATATACATACACATATGTACATCATTTCACAAAATATCACATTTAATATAAAAAAGAGTATCGATCATTTAAAAAAGGCCTTTCGATAAATGAAGAAAATATTTGTACTAGTGATGTAAGTCCAAATTATGGATTGAGTTTTAAATCGAAATGTTAAAAAAGACAAAAACAGAACAGAAATTCACGATTTTCCAGTGCTGAAAACGAAACTGTGTAAATGTGGTGTTTACCGTTATCACATGTTATGCAACACTATAAAAAAAATATGTATGTATTCGCAGTGGCATTGGGCAATTACCCCATATAAATTGACTATTATTCTAATTCATATTCTTTAAACAGGGATAAGAATCTACATGGACGTCGCTACACGACGGGTGGTGAGGATGATCAATCACATGCAGGTTAATATCGAATCATATTTGTCTTGAAAACATACTCGAATACTCATGCTCGTATAGTGGTCATAAATACCAACAAAAATACTTAAATACCAACACACACTATCGTTATACAATACTATCGTATACGTATATCATATTGCTATGCATAGGTATACCAAGTACAAGTTAATTGACGTTCTTATATAAATATATATAGAGTATACACAATTACACATACATACAAAGATACAGACATACATACATACCTACCTTTATACATAGCTCAGCGCCTTTTGCCGTTACCCGTTTAACCGTTGCAGCTAACACACAATTGCTATTTTACATAATTAACTTTATCTAATTGAATTGATTTGTAGTCATAAGTTAGTTGCCCTTATATACAATATACTTACTTATAGTCTAACATACAACTTAATATTGGCTCCACTCGGGAACCAAAGTTAAGGAATTAAAACTCAGTAGGTCGACAAGTTAATCGTAATTCAATTAATAATTAAAGTTAGTTAAACACAGTACATGTTTATAAATATATATACTACATATATATTTCGTTATTTGTCTCTTTCATACGAGTCAGACATTCGTTTTTATTTTCTAAACACACAAAGTTTATCAACTTAAGAAGTACTAGCGAATTTATGTTCTTTCTCCTAAAGAGCTTGATGCCTTAGCTAATGCTACTGTTTAATATTAATTCTACAGCGTCCTGAAAATGTCCCTAAACAAAAAACCAAAAAAAATACTCACATCGGTGCTATGAGATTGGAGTGGAAACCAATTGCAATGTTTCCTGGATCAGTTGTAACTTTTAAGTAAATCAACAAACTCCGTAATCAATTATCTTCAAGATCGACCATAGTCATTTGATGTAACGATTTATATTAAACTATAGAATTTACGAGCTTTGTACAAAAAGAAATAAATTGGTTAGTCTTTTAATACTTACATATATATAATCCAGAGCACGCAAATAGTAGGGAAGACTTAATTCAGTACAATATCTCACATCAAAGTCAAATAAAAAAAAATGCATTCCACTTTTTTCCTTTGTACAAGCTGACAAAAAAAAGCTGCTTGCCGAGCTTAAGGCCAAACAGCCGAATTGTAATCTATAAGATATGTTCATTCTTAGAGTTGAGTTGACAACAAATAAAAAATTTAAACTTTCTATATATAACTAAAGAAAACACACAATATATTTCGAAATACGCCAATCGGAAAAAATCTTGAGCAGCATTTTGCTTGAGAAATCACAGCAGAAAGACAAAAAGTTTGTGGGCATTAAGAAAACTCCTGAGTAATATACTCGTAATTATTAACCGGTAGAGAAACTGCTACGGACAATGACAGATGTAAATAAAGTGCAATGTAAATACTCGTAGTGGTTAAGGATAATGGTTAATTGATAATGCAGGCAAAGTTGTAATCTAATCAAGCAAATGTAATCGAGTGATCACACTATGCGGCACTCTTTCTTTCTCTCTCTCTCTCTCTCTCTCTCTTTGTCTCTCTCTCTCTCTTTCTGTTTCTGTTTCTGTCTCTTTCTGTGTATACGTTGAGCTGTCCTGCTCTCTCTGCTGTCTGACTGTACCAAATTTGTATGTTCTTTTGCATGTACTTGGAAATTGAAACCGATACCGATTGGACGCCACAGAGAAGGGCATACTGAAGAAGCACGGCTACGGACTTGTGCACGGCGAGCAGCTGAAGGACAAGTGGTGCGATGACAGCCAGTCGGACAACCTCGAGCTGATCACACAGGATGGCACACAGGCATCCACAATCGGTGGCGCCGCCGCCTCGGAAGTGGAGCGCACGCTCAAATCCTTGAACGGATATCACGAGGACATATTGGAGGCACTGCGCAACGCGGCCTCGCATCGTGGAACTGGCACCGGAAACACGCCCGTCGGCAGCGGCAGCCTCAGCGAGGAGATGCTGCGCAAGACGCTGCAGGATTGCAGCACCGCCCAGCTGGGCTACTCGGCGGAGCCGTCGTATAAGCGAGCCAGTGGCTCCAAGTCGAGCTCACGCGAGAATATCTGCGACAGTGGGGCCACCCATGCCATTTTATTGGATGGCAGCGGCTCGGCACTTGGCGGCCTATCGCTCGGCGCCGATTTGAGCGGCGTTCGGGGCGGCATTGGTGGCGTTGCTGGTGTTGGCGGACCCGGTGGCATGTCGAATGCAATTGGTCACGGTGGTGCCTTGATGCATCACCATCGATCGCAGCATCAGTTGCATCAGCCAAGCGGATTGACAATGCAGCAACAGCAACAGCAGCAGCAGCAGCTGCCAACCGATGACGATGATGCACCATCGACGGGCCCACTGCGTATACGCAACCTGGAGGATCTGATCAGGCAGCTGGAGCACCACTCGTCGCGACACATGAGTCCCAGTGGCTCCGAGGATATACGCATGTCGGAAACGGAGGCCGATCGACACTATAGATTAGATAGTTCCGCCGCTTGTAGTGAGTCCTCGCAAGGGTTAGTTTCGATACCGATTATGTTCTCGATAACGATAAGATAACCCAACAATTCCCATCCCTATCCCAGATCAAATGACCAAATGATAACAAAAAATCCACAATCAATTAATCGCCGAGTCCGAAAATCCCGATAAACTGCTGCTTATCATGCATAGGAGTTACATTTATTTTGCATCTCTCCAGATACACAAACACATACACAAACACACACACACACACACACACACACACACACAAATTCGTACCTTGTTTGACTTATTTTAGTGTAGGATTTGCTGGTTGGTACTCGTACTCGTATGCGTATACGTAATTTGTTGGATGTTGGTTTCAACATTGCAATTCAACTGAGAACTTACTCGTATGTAGCCAGTACCAAAATAAAAACAACAAAAACAAAAATCAAAAAAAAAAATTGCTTGTCTTATAACCGCAATAAGTTTTATTTGTACTCGTATTATCACCCAGTTTAATATATACATATATCCTAATAACTGTAGCGCAATTGCTTCAATCTTTAATGGATCTAGCGTTAATTATACTCTGGCTTTTAACATTTTTCACAAAATAACATTTGCAGCCATTGTAACCGGAAACGCAGACACGCACACACACAAACACACACACAAACACACACGCAAACACACACGCATACACACTCACACTCAAGCTCACCGATGAAGCATGTGTGCTGTTGTCCTCTTTATTGGGGGACCTCAGCGATTTGAACCGAACGACTTTAGCCAACGCAACTTTCTATTCGAATTTCTTGCAGGCTTCAGACTGGAATATCTTGTGTGATAAAGGTTGGTCTCCCATGCGTTTGCCACGCCCACAAAATCAAAAGTAGCTTATTCCCCTCAAAGATATTAAAATAAGGGGGCTTCCCCTAGTCAGAGTTAATGTTATAGATCAAGTGCAAGTTAATGAACAAAGCTCAGCCCGACATATTCTATATAGAACTACATGCATACTCGTACATACATATGTCACAAATCATATATCCATTTAGTCATGATAAGTTATCAATTTTCAGTTATCATACGAAAAAAAAATACAATAATTGCATTTTATTTTCGAGTGAGTTTCTAGCATTGTCCTTGGTAAACGTAACTTCGTATTGGAATCGGGTTTCTCGGTTGTCTCGGTCTCCATCATCTCCATTCCGATATATATCGATATATCCTTGATTCCAACATGTCACATTCCCATTTGCTTTCTTTTGAAATAATGCTAAAGGATGTTTTTGATTGCGTTTCATTTTGTTTATATTTATATTTATATATATTTTTTTTTTTTTGGTTTTCTGAATTGTTTGTGTTTGTTATGGCTTTTTGCTCTTGTTATTGGTACAGCTCGAATCAGCAAGCAGCTCAATCTCAGAAAACCGCTACAATCCACCCGTCTTACAGCAGCCGTTGTCGGCCCCGCTCTGACGAGGACACGCGCTTTGCCTATGGCGGACGTTATCGTCAGCCGGCTCCAGCTGGACGCCATCCAACGCATCAGACGCACTCTCCGCATACATTCGGCCATCACACACACCATTCGCACGCCCATGGACATGCCACACACGGCCCACACTCATCGCACCACTCGTCCCACACGCATCTGCACCAGGATGACGAGGGCATCTACGAGAGCGCCGATCATCATGAGCGCGGCGCCCTCGACACACGACTCGATCCTCAGGAGACGCCCGAGAGCGAAAGGTAAGTCTCCACTCATCACTTCCACGACTCTCCATAACAGCCACTCACCGCTCTCTCGCTCTCTCTCTCTCTCACAATACCAATACCCACCACCCTCAAGTCGCCACCATTTTAACTGCCCATCTAGCTGAACATTTCCTAGATAATATAATGGTAAGGTGGATTATTCACTCACCACTGACTCTTTTTGGCGTTCTACATTATTCACCATGATTTTCGATGCAGCTTGCCTTTCACTGTCGCCACTCTCAGTCCAAATGCTCTCAGTGTGGTGGATAAAATAAGTGACAAGTTGAATTGAATACTCCACCTTACTATAATTTCCTCATGAACATTTCAATAACATTTCATTATATTCTCTGGTAGCTCCTGATAAATTATTGACCCTAAAAGGTTGCAGTTTAGTTCATTACCTACATGTGGCTCTCTATGGTACATATAGTTCCAAATATAGATCTAGACCACTTCTAAATTATTCTCTCCTATTCAATCCAGTTGTAATGATCATAGTGAAAATAAAGTAGTTCTTGGGGTTCCCGGCTTTTTTTTTAGATTGCAGTTCAAGAGTCAACTAACGTTCTCCCCCCAATTTCTTGCTTGTTCTTACTTTCGATGTGCTCTTTTCTCAAAATATTAATATATTACTATATTCCAAGAGTGCATCCCTATTTATTCCTATTTAAATGATTTATTGAAATGTCCATTTCAAAATTCAATTTCATTACGAAGATTCCATTCTAAATTCGTATTCCGAATTATTAAAATAAAGATTTAAATAGGAAGGGTGAAAAAAAAATGTATAAATATTTAATTATAGGAAATTCTTGATTTATTTTTGAAAAAGAAACTCTATTGTAAATAATATTACAACTCACATACATATGCGTGCATATAGGTAATTTCTTTTAACTTTGGTCCCATCACATCACTAATCATTTAATATATCTGGGATATAGGTAACTATTAGGTATTAGGACAGAACTAAAGTCATTAATCAATTTTCTTCTTTAAAAACAAATCAATGAAGAAAGTAGACAAAATGTTTGTATAATTTATAATTTAATTTAGCCGAATCTTCTCCAGAAAATTTGTATTCATACAAACTGCATTCTTGATTATATGGATTTCTCAAATCAAAAAAAATTGGATGTTAGTTACAAGCTAGGAGATTTAATGATTAGTTGGAGGTGTTAAGGGCTCCGATGTTGGCATCGACCAGACCAGACCAGACAAATCCAGTCCAGCTTAGTCCAGTCCAGCTTAGTCCAGCCCAGCCCAGCCCAGCCCAGCCTAGCCCAACCCAGTCCAGTCCAGTCCAGCCTGAGGTCCTGAGTCCTGATGAGCCCCCCTTGTGTTCTTACCATGTACCGTTGTTCCTGTTACGATTATTATTTTCTAGTGATGACTTTATTCAAGCTCAACAACAGTTAGCCCGGTGGGCGAGTGAGGATGTGGTATCCGTCGTGGTATTGGACCAGCCGCAATCCGGCACAATGTCGGATTCCCAACCATCCAGCGGCGTCGGGCCCATGTCGGGGGCTACAACGAACAACGTTATCCACCATCAGCATCCGCACCAGCACCACGGCGATCATCAATCCTCCGCAGCGGCAGCGGCGGCGGCGGCGGCAGCGGCCAACAGCAACAACTCTATAATGGGTATGGGAATCGTACCAAATGGTATAAATGTAAGTCAGAGGGATTATTACCCCTCGCCACCCTCAACGGAGACGGAAAGCAGTGGAAGTGTTATCCAACCAGCTACACGCCGCACGTTGCAGTCGCAGTCGGTAGACACAGTGGCGGCAGCCATAAGCCAACAGCAATTGCAGCTCCATCAGCTGCAATTACATCAGCAACATCAGCAGCATCAGCATCAGCAATATCAGCATCATCATCAGCAGCAACAGCAGCAGCAGCAGCAGCAGCAACAATCAGTCGATACCAGCAGCAGCAACAACAGTCAATCCGGTCAAATAATCGAGAATGGTTGTTACCCGGAATATAAACATTGACAGTTGCAACATTTTTAGCTTCTGCAACAGTTCCAACTCCAATTCGCTTTTGGCAACAATTGTTTCACTCAAAAAACTGATAAAGGCAGGCAAGCATTCATATTATACGATTTATTCGTGTACTTCAGCATATTCAGCTCAAATACATAGTTTAATTAAACATACATACCTACATACATACATACATACATAAATACTTACTTACTTAACATACATACATACATACATACATACTTGTAGTTCTATATGAGAGAAATCAATGTAAAATTTGCAAAACCAAATGAAAAGTTAACCAAGTATGAGAGCAACTACACATAGATAAATACATACCGAGTACACAGACATGTACATACATACATAGAAACATACATACGTACATACATACATACATAGCTGCATACTTATTGGATTTACATGTGAATTAGCTTGTAAGCATTTTTTATACTCAAATTACAAAAGTGAAGGCAGACAAATGGAGGAGGAGCATGTATATATATATAAGTAACTCAGACGGGCCGGCGACGCCTGATTGTGAATTCAACATAACCTGTATTCACTGTCACTTGTAACTGTAAACACTTACATATGTATGCACACATGTCAAGTGGCAACTCTAACGATAATTTCATCATTTGACAAGCAGAGTTATCGATCGAAACTTAACCCAACATTTGAGCAAGTGAAGCAGAGACGATAAATTGTTATGCCATTTATCAATTTTGAATCACTAAATTCCCACAAATCGAATTGTAACAATTCGTCATTGTGGTTTGAAACATTTGTATATAAATCACAAAAAGAAAAGAATAAAAAATACTTGTAATACAATTAAGTATTAGGAGAAGTCCCTGGGATCAGCCAGACCGATGCTCATATGTATTTATGTATTTAATAATCATCATCCAGATAATGATATTCGTAGTCCAATGTGCTGCAAAAATGTTTTCCCCTGATCGGGTAAATTTTATAACGACTGATAGATTTTTTGTGGCAACAAGTGCCCACAGTTCACATTGAATAATCTAATGACAACAACAAAAGCTTAAGATAAATGAGTTTTACTAAGTGATTATGATTATGATTATGATTAGGATAATGGCTAGACATGCTTATGCATTGAGCAACACCTGTAACAATAACAATTATAGGCATACCTAAGTACTAAGGATCACATCATGCATAGACACATATATATATACATATATATGTATATATACTCGTACTTACATATGTAGATCAATCATATGATCGATCGATCGATCGATCATCTTCGTCATTCATGCAATTGATCATGCGCTTAAACCGATGCGACCAGTTTCCTTGGGATTCTTCACTAATGTTCTGATTAAAATCCTTCCTGTGCGTACAGTTTTCATTTACGGAAGTTCTTAAATAATCCCAGCTGACTCGGCGCTGATTTATACTTGGTATGTACACTAGTTAGTCCAATGATGATTAGTGACAAAATGTATGTATGTAGTTAGCTTAAGGACAAACACTGATCACACAGATAAACAACAGCAGATAATAGATTTCCAAAAAACACTTAAAGACAAATACATTATATACACGTGTAAAAGTCTCTATATAAATGTTTACCAGTAGATTATCCAAAGCAGGTGCTTGTTTGAATGTTGGGCGAAGATGGAACAAAGTTTCATTAGTTAGTACATGAATTTGATGGATCTAGATACATAATAAAAATGCATAGGCCTACAGAATCACATACATAGCTAGTTATAGTTCAATTAGATATGATTAGATATCTATGTAGACAGCAACCCAAAAAATCAGAGACTAACTGAGGAGCCTACCATACGAGTAATTGATAAAAAAAAAAAATAAATAAATAAAAATTACATGTCAGCTGCATTTGCATGGTTTATATACAGACACAGGTACAGATAATTGCATGAACTAAAAACCTATAGCTATAAGGATTAATGCAAGATGATGTCTCAACCACGCCCACTTCATTGGTTCTTAGTGTCAATTAGAAGTATGAGTAGATTAAATGTGGTGAAGTCACGACACGGTAAGTTTCCTATAGAGTGAGACTTACTTCCCCTAACTGTATCCACGATCACTGGTCAATATCTCACAATATTTGAATGAATGGAAAAAATAATATAAATAATAGTGGTCATAATATTGTCATTTATTAATTGTTAGTTTGTCCTATTGTTTATTTGATCATCTTATCCCACTGACCCACGTTGGGCGCCAAGTTTGGCGTAAGTCCAAATCTTATAAGAATAGTTTTTCTTCAGCTTCCGTAGCTTCATAATAATGTTGGGCGAGCCTATCTTCCTTTTCTGGATATTAACTTATATCGATTTAACAAAATCGAATACCATTGATATTAGCGACTTTATCAAAGGTGATAAGGAAAGTGCCTTTGATGGTCTTCTCATAACCATTGTCCACTCTGACATTGGCTCGCTTGGATGACATTTCGCCAATTGATGCCACACAGACAGATAGACTGAGTCATGCCAAGCAAATGTGGCTTGACTTTATATTTTCGATGTTTTGAAATAATTCCAGACTCGAGACGGATACAGATGGTCAGAACGCCAGAAAAGGAGAGAGAGAGAGAGAAAGAGAGTTTGATGTTGTCAACTTTGAATAGAGTTACCCACACCACAACGAAATTATGAAAAGAAAGCTTCAACTCTTGATCCCGTTTGAATTGATCAGACAACCCTAGATAGATAAATATTCCATATTTATGTATGTATATGTATGTGTTTATGTATGTGTATGTGCATGTGTTCAGATATTTAAAAAAATGTGAAGGAAGATTTAGTATAGACACAGCACTCAAAAGTATTCACAAGCAAGCATGTATGTATGTATGTTAAGCACACACACACACACACAACACTCACACTCACACACACACACACACACACACCGAGGAGTTGAGTTACAAATTGTATATGTATGCATGCATATGTAAGTGTGTTCAAGATAGGGAATTCCCCCCAAAAAAATACATTCAAAAATGCAAAATTTGTATTTGATTTGTAAGTAATATGTTTAGTAGTAGAATTTATTCAATAAGGATGCATGTGACTAAAATCGTTCAATGTATACGTATGTATGTATGTGTGTGTGTGTGTGTGTGTGCGTGTGTGTGTGTGTGTGTTTACTTATACTTATAATATGTAAGTATGTAGTACTAAAATCTAAGCATTAGTATTAAGTAAATTTCATAATGATATTGATTGGTTTTTATTGTGACAAAGCGCAGTCGATGGCAACTGCTGATTATGATATTATCTAAGATAGATTGATTAAAGCTATTGTTATTTATATACGAGTGCATACTCCAACACACACACACACACACACACACAGACACACACACATACACACTGGAGTAGTAAACATACATACATACATCAGCAAATGTTAGAATTGACAACATACATATTTGTATGTATGAGTGTGTCCCGTGAATGCATAAATACAAAAAAAAGTAACGATAAATGGAAAAAATAGGCTTAAAATTTGGAATAAATGAAAACTAGAGAATTAGATAATTAAGTCAACGGTACACAGGAGATTTCTAAAATATGAAAAACAAAACAAAAACAACAACAAACATAATGAAATTTAAAAACAAGTAAAACAACAACCATTAAATGTTATCTAGAGGTCATACTTAAACAAAAACAATAACTACAAGAACAACAACAACAACAACAACAAGAACTACAACAATAATACTATTTTTTTGGATATGATTAGAACAATCTAACATGAATTTACATGCCTATAAATACTCTACACACACACAGATACACAGATACACAGATACACACCCACACTCATATTCACACTCATACTCACACTCACTTAGATGAATACACAGAAGAAGCCTCGTAACACTCTTTGCACATGAATGAATTCCAATGCAATGCTCGTATACTTATACTTACACACACTTAGTCCAATGAACGCAATAATTAACAAATCACTCAAATCTATCACATATCGCATATCAACAGTTTAATAGTCTTCTGATGCTTCATCTAAGTATCTAACCGAACTTCTGATTCGGTTGTCCTCGCGCTTCTAAGCTCAAAATACTCATACCGAATATATGAAATGACAGAACTGTTTCAAGTTCTATTTTTAAAATAAAGTGGTCCAGCTATCTGGTGAAATTCAGTTGAAAGTGGAACTCGGAACGGTCAACTACAATATACATATATTTGCAGGCAGTTAAAGCAAGATCAGGGTACAAGAGATCAGCTGAAGATTAACATTAGGTATTTACATGCGAATACATATAATTTACTTGTAATATTTAGGCACAATCACTAACCAGACAAAAATATACCCTAGCAAGATCACATAACAATGAAAGCAAAGAAAACAAATGCAGTACAAAATAAATATAACTACGAGTACAGACGATCGTTCTATATATCCTGTATATGATATGATCTGTTAATACTCGTAGCTATATTGTTCCCAAATGGAATTGAGCATTTACAAACCATCTGAATTCATAGATGGATGGGAAATAAGCGCTGAAAGTTCCCCATCAGAAGTTTGGTATGAATCTAAAAATACACACACACATACTCAGATACACACACACACACACACACACACACACACACACACACACACACACTTAAGAGATACAACAACAACAAAAAAGAAAACTCAAAAAGAAAAACACTCACACCGTATGTTTGTCAAGGAAATTTAGAAAAGCAACAAGATCGGAGAGAATGGATAAACCAAATGTTCATTATAATAAACTTTTTGAAACAATTTCTAAAGAACTGTTAACTGTTAATACAATTAAATATTAATTAAATATATAAAAATTAAAGAAAAGCATAAGACACATAAACAACAACAAAATAACAGAAAGCAAACAACTGAATTGCATGGCGCTTCACAGCGATGACGTTAATTGATGAATATTGATGAAATGATGTACATAGATACATACATACGTATGTACATACGAGTATGTATGAGGCTGAGAAGATTTAAATAATAATAACTTAGCTCTAAGATGCCAATTGGATAATATGGTCTAAAATAATTTAAGTAAACATATAAAATAAAAATACAAATACAAATAAAATATAATATAAACTAAGCCGAATACAAGACAAGACAAAAAACAAAATTCAAAAAAAAAAAAAAAACAGCCACAACATTCAAAAACCAATTAAAATTTATTACAAAATAAAATATGAAAGGAAAAAAAACAAAATTGAAATTGCGAAATCTATATGCAGATTTAGATCTTTACTTTATGATTTGACTAGCACAACAACAATAATAACACTCACACACACTCAGATACACGCTTACACATAAGCAATAATACATCCTAGTTTAAGGATGTCTTGTCCTCATAAGTTCCATCTCAATGTATCTTGCTCTTCACAGACTTTTCCTTTGGATGAACCATTATTTCCATTGTCATCTTACCCACTTTCCCATTCCTTGTGTACAACTCAATACTGAGACATCTGTAAGTATGTAATCGAGTATAGGGATATGAAGAAAAAGCGTATCCTGATGTAACAAATATGCATGAGCATACATCAATAAATCCATGCATAGCGTACATCAGTACATACAGCGTATATACATACATCATCTCATTTATGCGATTAAGCGCGTGAAAAGGGCTTGATTTGCAATATACCCTGTAAAGTTACCAAAATCACTTGCATACCTACTTACATACCATACAAATGTGTGCATATAACTACGTACTTACAAGTATTTACACTTTATTTTAAGACACACACACACACTTACAAACACAACAACATGACAGAGTTAACAAAAAAAAATGTCCAAAAAGGACAGAAAGAAAGGAAATATAAAATATTTTCGAATAAAAAACTCAAGCGAAAGCAGCTTGAAGAAAATTTCAAGATCATCGTACATCAAATGAAACCTGGACAATTGTGATATTCGCTCCCATCTGGGACTCACTTTAAATTGAATTCATGCATCAGACAAAAATAAAAGGCTGGAGAAATGCACCTCAGACACAGGGCTTATAAATAGGATTTCTTGAAGAATGCCATAGAATGCTAGTTCCTCGCTAATTTAATATTTTGTTCTACTTTCAGATACTATCGCTAAGAAATCGCAGTGAGACGATCTGGGGCAAAAGACATGTTAAAAGAAAAGAAATGCAAATTTGGTTAAGCATTTTCTGGCTTTGAAGTGATAAGAATGATAACAATAGAACGCTATATTTGCTAAACCTCTTTCAATTAGTTCTCAATTGGTTTCCTGTCTCCATTTCGAGCGACACTTTTGGGAAAAGTTTTTCAAATTTTTGAAATTTTCAACAACGCAGAACAATCTGTAGGCTGAACCAATCAGAAAGAGAAAGATAGCAAGAGACAGAGTTGCCTTTTTGATAGATTCTCTCTCTCTCTTTCTCTCTGGCTTATGTATGTACATATATGTATAACCTTTGTTTCCTTTTATAAGAACTTCAATTATATTATATATTTTGGATCCTTAAGTCGACCTATTGATAAAATGCCTCTGAAGACACCTATCCCGAATAGATGGCTCGGATCGCATCAATCAATGAAATCTACAAGCAATGTGATCGATGAAACGATAATTCTTTTGTGTTGATCACTTAGAAAGGGTTTATTGAATAAACTGACAAACTATTTATATGCCTAAAACCAGAAAATGTGTATTTCATTTATTAATTGGAGGCTTAAAATTAAGGTAAGATATTTTGGTAGGGAATGTTTACCGTGCTAGACCATGAGCTCCGGGTTTAAATCCCCTAACATCTTTTAATACAGAAAATTACCATACTTATATGATATGTACAAATTATTTTCCCTAGAATGATAGGCATATGAATAAAATGATTTTAAAGCGCAACTTCGAACGAACATTAGCAATTTTTTAATTTACTTTATATGAAATACATCGATTATATTCCCGTTGATTAACAACTCGAACCTTTGTAGATTATGACTTTTCGATTTGAAACTAGGAGTTGAATAAATCTTAAAACTTGAGATTATAAATTTAAATTTGTTGAATAATACAAGGGGGTGTTCTTCTTTCGTGTAAACTTAGCTGATAACCCTTTGGCATTGAATGTTTCGAGAGATTCCCATCTTCAAAGTATTACATTATTCTAATTTAAAACAGACAAAGGAAGCCTGCCAGCCGGTCAGGCGTTCAAGTAAAAAAACATCTAAGCATCATTATCAAGTTTCATTGATTGTTCAAATTGATTAATGCACGTATGGATGTGTGTGTGTGTGTATGTGTGTGTGTATGTGTGTGTGTGTGTGTGTGTATGGTCATGCTCACATTGATTATAAATGTCTCGTGATATTCACGTGTTCTCTCTTAACGCAATATAACCCAGACCGAGTCACAAGTTCGACTTATTGATGATGATCAATTGAAGAATCGTTTTACCAATCACAATGAGTTATCGCAAAGCAATGAGTAAACAATATAAGGCGTCAATATATTCGTATATATTTGTATGATTGACTGAGATAATTATATTGAATGGAAATGATTTTCCTCTTCATGATTTTGTCAAATAAATTTGTTGTACAAAAATTAATTAACTCTTCTTTTTAAAATAAAAAATTTTAAATCTATACAAATTATGATCGTATAATCTCGGATTTGTATTATTGATTACAGGGTATAACTACGGCTAATTTCAGCGAAAGGTATAAAATAATTACAATTTTTACCGAAAATTAGCAAAAGCAATTTGAATTTTTGCTCGTACAACGCCAAAAAACGGCTAATGAGTCGGTATATTGGGAGTTCTATGTGAGCTGGACAGATGTCTCGATGTGGGACAGGCCAGTCCAGAAAAGTTGTTGTTGTCTTTGACAAAAATTTGTCGCAGTAGTTGTTGTTTTTAGTTGCTGTCATCGTCATCAGTATGTCAGTGAAGCACTTGCTTAGTCAGTCAGTCAATCAATCAAACTCATTCAGTCAGACACATAGTTAATTTCCTTTTTCACCCATTGTCATACGTTGCAAGCCATAGGGGCAAGCTGTTGGACAAACAACAACAACAGTCGCCTCTATTTATGTATGTACTCGAATGTGGGTCCCTAGAGCAAGACAACATAACATGCAACATAGCCTGCGACTAACATAATAATAAAGCTGATTTTCGATTTATATGAAAATTATGTGTTATTTTTTTATAATTATTTACCAAATGTTTAAGTTGTTCGATAACTTTGAAATTATTACCAGAAAAAACTAAAAGATATCTTATCCAATTTAAATTTTGGGAAATGCATATTTGGCCGTTTCTTTTACTCCAAGCTTTTGAGACAATGGGTATACTAGACGCTTTGTCACCAAAATCTCGATGAAAACTGAACACTATTCACAGACCTTGTGCGAAGGACAAGCTTGAAGGGATTTTACACCATAAGAAACTTAGAGATACATTCTTGAACTGCTGATAGACGCTCCATTTTCACTGATCTTCTGAAACAATTGGCATATAAATTGAAAGTCAATTGCCCCAAAAGACCAATGAAAACTTGACACTTTAAAAATATAATTTGAAACATATTCTGCTGCCGTTTAATATAAAAGTAAGATTGAAATATAAGCGTTCCTTAGAGACTATTATTATGTGTAAAAACTAAATGAACGAATCAACTTTAATATATTATTATAAAAATACAATTTCAAAGCTAGTAACTAGCTAAAATTAAATTAATAAGTTGACTCTAATATTTAGTAATGTACCTATTGTTTAGACACACTCATAGACCGCAAATCTAACAGTTGACTACTCTTTAGCACCTCTATAATTAGCTCAAGAACTAAATAACGTGTAAACTAAGAGCGTAAATTATATACTATTATCAATAATTACAATATTGCTATTAATACTTGAGTGTAAAAGTGTTGTAAACGAGCTTAAGCGACTAACATATGACCTTTTTTTACAAGTCAGAGATATAGAGAGAAATCAAAACTATATTTGTAGACAGTAGTTTTATTTATACGTAAATCATTCTAAAACGTATAATTCAACTTAATATTACTATAATAATTATTTTGTTTCAAATTATAATATTAAAAATTTAATTTCATCCGATTGTTCCTATGGCAGCTATAAGATATAGTCATACGATATCAACCAAATTTGGTCAGGATGTAAGAGGCAGTCCCAAATATACAATCTGTGAGTTTGCTTAAGATATCTTAAGAAACAAAAAAGTATTCATACTAAGCAATTCCGTGGCCTTTGACCCCAAATTTCACCCACTTACTGGTCGAATTTGGAAAAACGCCGTCTTATACTATAAAAAGGTCTCAGGTCTTACATATTAATTTTCATTTTAGCTCTTAGTTCACGTAAAATAAATAAATAAACATAAGACCAGTTAAAGCTCAGCGACATTTGATAACTCATGCCTAGATATATGTACATACATAAGTTGTCTTTTCAAGGGTATCTACAATGCGTTAGTCCTAGGGCTATTCGGGCACGAACCACCCTCAAGTTGGTGCGACTCTCTTTCTACTTATTTATTTTTGTTCATACTTATGTATGTATGTATGTACGTGTGTGCTCGTGTGCGTGTGTGCAACATATGTCGTCACTGACAGAGCGAGCAACAAGTAAAAGTGACACATCAGGAAGTAAATGCAAATCCTTAAGGCTTTTTCCCACTCATTATCGATTCTCACCCGTTGTTGTTGGGAAAAAGCATTAGGGACCGTGGCGGCTTCGTAATGTCTCTGGACAAATGGGGACTTAATGGAGCTGTGAACCCATGGATATTCCTATGCATGTATGTATGTACACAATACACATATGACAAATCATATCAAACAAAGCTAAATTGAGCTAAAAGGCGAGAGCCGACGAGTTTTTGAGAGTGAGTTTTTCATTTTCAATGTTCATTTCCATTTCAGTCTCTCAATGTCGCCGTCTCCTCAGTTTCCCCGTCTCTGTCTCACTCCTCATTTTTGAAATTTCGATTCATTTTGCAATTAAAAACTAGGCATGGGCAATTAAAATATTAAAATACGGTTCTGGACATAGCAATCTTATAGCTTGTTTAACTTCCTATTGTATCTACATACTATTAACTTCGATACTATCAACCGAGCCCTGAAAAGCCACTATGCCCAGTAAATCTTCCAATTCCCACAAATGTTTAATTTGTACAAATCGCTTTTAAACAGAGAAGAGACATGCAAAGAACAGTTCCATTGTAACCTATTTTGGCATAGGGTATATCTGCTTCTTTCTAACTCTCATTTCCTATTCCAATTCGCATATCGAAAAACTGAAGGTTGAATGCATTTCTTTGAAACGTATTTGTAACACAGGATTACCTTAATAAATGTAAGCAGGCTACAATTTGGACCATCTGGCAACACTTAAGACCGCTCAGACACGAAGATCTGCAAAACAATGCAACAAGTAACAAGTGCAGGGCCAGTGAGAGTGAGAGAGTGTATTCAAGAGAGGGAGAGTAACAAAGCGAAAGAGAGAGGCAGAGACAGAGCGCGCGTTTGCGCAACAGAGTCAATGGGTAAATGAAGTGAAAACAATGTGATGAAAACAAGAAGCAGGCAGCAATGAACATTGCAGTAAGAGGCACACCATAAACGTTATTCCAGCCATGGCCAAGACAAAGAACGTACGCGTGCACATATGTATGTACGTGTAAGCCAGATGTTTATTTGTATGTGCGCGCCTAAACAAAGAAAATACGAGGAGCAGCGAAGTTCGCAGAAGCGTAATTAGCCAGACAGCAAAAAGTCAACGGTGCCCCAAAGTGCTATTGTTCTTGTTGTTGCTGCTTGGGATCGCACTTCTGGCAAAAGTGCAGTCAAACATTAATAACTGACCCGAGGAGCAGCAGGCGCACTCTCTCTCTGTCGCCATTAGAACGAACGCTTGCTTACTGCGATCTTGACACACACTGACTCAGCATAGGCGGCTTCACACACACACTCAGCAAGCCTAAAACATATAGGTTCTCTTCACTCTCCATGCTCTCGCGCTCAGCGCCACTCTCTCTCTCTCTCTTTGGACAGCAGGCTAAGTCGACGGGCAGTCAGTTGACGGCCAGTCAGTATCGATTGAACAGTCGCGCGTAACACATCGAACTGATGCGGAAAGCCCGTCTAGGCCCCCACACCCCCGTTTGTAATAAATAGCGTTGCATGAAGCGACCACGCTAGCAAACGGCAAGAATACGCCGAGAGCGACGGAGGCGGCGACAGCCAATAGAAACAACAACAGTTCAGCTAGAACAGCTGGAAAATAAGTGTAAAATCTAGACAGCAACAACCGCGCGCCTAAGAGAAAATACATTTTTAATTTTTATTCCATACTTCTTTTTTATTCACTAATCATTGAACGCGTTAAAATAGATTTTTTGCTGTTGCGCCAAAATGTGCCTTACAATTATATAGAAGATAAGAAATATTTCCCTAAACAAACAACAACAACGAAACAGAAATTTGATAAATCAAATTGGAAAGGAAAGAAACAAAAGCAATAAAAAACGAAAATAATACATGAAATTAAGTAAAAGAAGAGAATTTAAAAAAGAACAAACAGCATAACAAAACAACAAAGTAAATAAGTATAAATAAATTAACAACTACAAAAGCAACAAAAACCTTGGCAGCAACTTAGAAAAGCAAATCAACAACGCACGTTGACAAAAAGCAATAAAACTAAAAAAAAACTAAAACAACAGACACATTTTCAAAGCGTCGCAAATTTTTTGTACTTTTCCTGTTCGTTTTCATTTTTTTCGTATTTTTTTTCGTGTGCGACAAAAATATTTACAAATATATTTAAAAAAAAAAATAAATAAATAAAACAATAATTATACATCCAACGCGCTCCATAAAAATCTCCAAGTCAAATCGCAACGACGGGAAAGGGGGAGAGAGAGAGGAAACGAGAACAACGCAACGTTTGAAAATCAAAACAAAACTCGAAAACACAAAAATAAGAAAAGGCGCACAAAAAATCAAGACGAAGAAGAAGAAGCAACAGCGTGATAAATATCCATAATACCAGAGACAGTCAGACACTTCCACACACACAAACACATATATACACACGTACATATACGCATACATTTATGCACTATATAGAGACGGCGCTATATATGAACATTTAGCACCAAAGCAAAACCAGAAGCAGCGAAAAGAACAAAAATAAAAACAAAAAACAAAAACAAGGAATCAGTCAACCAACTAAGTACAACAACAACTAAAAAAAAAACAGAACAATGACTACGAAGCAACCAAGAAAAGTAGCACCCGATGGCGGATGGGGTTGGGTCGCTTGCTTTGGCGTCAGTTTGGTTAATGTAAGTACAAAACTTATTCTTCCTTTCGAAATATGTACATATGTACATGTGCACATAAATATATATGTATAACAAATTATCTAATACTATCAATAAGATTCCAAAAATTATAGTTGTAGTTGGGATAGGTTAGTTTTGCTTGCAAATTTACCGTTATATGGCGTTAGTCGTTAACTTGTTTACGATAAGATTTAGTGTACTATGACGATAGAAAAGACGGGTCTATTGTCATTTCATTTGTGCTCTTATCTCTATTAAAACATCTGGTACAAATGTGAATGAAACTAATGCCAAACTAAATAATGTAAACATTAGTTTCTATACTTCCTAAACATGACATGATATTTAATATATAGTATTTCTATCAACAAATTGTTTACTACAGTTCGTCAATTTAAACAGTTTCGATTCAAAATTTCATTGGAATATATTTATTAATAGTAACCGGTTATATAGCTGTGGCATTATTGGTATCGATAGACGATTTATCACCGATTTACTACGATTATTGGAAATAGATCGATCTTTGTTAAATGCGCTGTGAATGGACATTTGGAAGTCTCATTAGGTATTCCTCAGTCGTATTTGCGGGGGCGTTGTTCAATGGGTGATCGATATTATCTGATTGTAATACCCGTTGACTTCGGGTATTACATACCATATACATATATAGCAAAGTGAACGATTTTTCTATTATGCTGACAGCCATTTATATACTAAAAATACCCTGTAAAAATTGAGTTGATGGTATAAAGAGTTGAGCTGCAAATACCTAAGCGATTGTACAATTAGCTTACAAGTTTTAAGTGACTGTATTTTGATCTAAGCACAGGATATTTACAAGTCGAAAAGCATCAGTTACAACATTCCTTATACATATTTATGTATATGTAGAAGTCGATGGTACCTGACACATTTAAGCAAAGCAACGAAATGCAAGCAATTCTGTCTGACATTAAAAAAAAAGAACAAAACAAATTGATGAAACGAAATGTAACATAAAAAAAGAGGGAAAAAACACAATAAAATCCCGCTGTCGAGTGCATTTAGTAACTGCCGCTTCCCCTGAAACACTGAAACAAGAAACAAGCAAATTAATTGTGACCTTGACACCTGACAAGCCCGATTACAAGCCTGTTCAGATTCAAGATCAATATCAATAACTGTTTCACTTGTCGATATTAACAGGCAGCATTGATATTATTAGATATGTATATTTAAGTTATGAAAGAAGCTGTTTGACAATGTAAATAAGTTAAATGAAAGTATTATATTCTTTGATTGTTTCGAAGAATATGAAACACTTATTATATGATTCTTTGATTTCTTAAAAATGAACCCAAAGTCGAAGTTGCACATTTCAACCGGAAGAATTATTATTATTTTGTTAATCACTAACAAGATTCTACAATTAGCGTCAAATATTTATGGAACTATGTATTTGTCATATTCCCCTACATACATAATTGCCTGGTAACAAGTGCCATTGATAAGATAATCATACTTTTTATAATGGTACAATGATTGGTTTCGTGACTCTATAGACATACACGCACACACTCTCAAATCTCGAGCAGTCTTTGACATTTTAATGTGCAAAGTAAAATTTAAAACGCTCGTAAAACTTAATTGATGTCAAAATTTACCCCCGCCTAACAGAAAACAAACAACACGTATCAATGGTATGAATTTTTGATGGGCGTAACAGGGAATAGAGAAACCAAAACATTAACACTAACACTATCATCAGCGACATCATCATGAAGAATCGTATTGTGTAGGTTTTGTGATAAAGCAAATCAGTCAGTCAGTCAGTCAATCAGTCGATTATATGATCAAGAACAGTGTTTCCTAATCACACTGCTATTCGTTATCGCTTGCAACACTTTTTAATCGCTTTTAAATCATTTACGAGGCAAATTACAAAAAATCAGCTATTGAAAATCTTATACAATCGCACAATCAAAATGATAAGAGAATTCAAAATCCACAATAGTACTATAACAATACAAAACAGAATCCAATCAAACATTATTGAATAATGAGACAATCCTTGATAACTCCCATTGATATCCAATAAGAACACTTCACTTTATCAAATCAAAAGCCTTTGAAGCTTTCAATCCAACTGATATTTGTAAAAGGAACATGCACAATCAGTTTAGAATTATGCGAGAAGATGCCATAAATATGAGCATGTGTTAAGTAAAATCCAATTTGTACATTGTTTATAGATCTTATCGCAATGCTTTTTATTTAACCTCGTGAGCTTGTCTATGGTGCTAACTCTGGCCTACAAGATAAACATATAGATCCCTTTATATTTGTATTTATATTTGGCCAGACAGAAATTTACATAAAAGCCAACAAATTAGAGCGTATTTATACTCTATTTTTTGTACAGCCCATTTTTTCGAGCAATATAAATGTATATAAAACTATACAAACATATCATAATGTTCATGAATATCTAGTGTTAGCAAATGCACAGAAAAAAATTCGGGATTCCGGGATAAAATTAGTCCATACGGTGTTAAAAGTTCTGTATTTTCAAAATTCAAGTAGGATTTATCATTCCTTCCCAGTAAATATTTTGATATTCGGGGCACTATTCAAATTTTTCAGTGAAATCGAATGCTTTCGGCTGAGTGGTTGTGGTTGACTTTGCTGGGTTGTAATTAGCATACCCTTAGTAAGGGCATAAGCAACAGTAATGATACTACAAAAAAATGAGATAACAAACCCGATAAACTCCTGAACATTTGAACCAATTACAGTTGCTTTTGAATTTTGGTTGGTTTGGTTTTGGCCAGTGCGCAAATTGAAATATGCAAATTGCATCATTTTGCATGCGAAACAAAAGAGAGTGGATATATTTGTATGAACTATATGGTATATAGTGTATCATATATTTTACTTCATGTATTTATATACATATGTATATATAGTGTGTACATCAACAAATGTGTTCTGTGAGCTCATTAAATAATTGCTTAAATCAGCCGGAACAAAGCGAGTCCCCTTCGACTCTAGATGGATAAGCTATATCAGTTTTATAAATCTTTATAATAGATCACCAAAAAATTCTTTACTTTACTAATCAAATAAAAGACGAAAAAAAAACAATAAAAATGCATTGTAGAATCTAAGTTAAATTTGATTTGGCGGCAAATTTTTCAAATTATTTAACTTATCGTGCATAACTTTGACTTTACGGTAAGCCCCCAATGCCATAAATTGACGGATTCCCTAGCACAGAGCAAGTTTCTCTCAGAGGATCGCATTATAAGTTTGCCTTTCTGGGATAGAGTTTACTAATATCCCAAATGCAGAACTACTGTAAAAACCCTGCATTGATTGCCAATCACTCAGTTAGTCAGTCAATCAGCCAGCACATACATAGATACGTATATGGAATATATTTAGAATTGCAATATTTGAATTTATTCAAAGAACATGTTCGACTGATTGAACTTAAAGATATATCAACAAATATGGAATTAAATTCGAAGGGGGAATCGCGAAGGGAAGACACTTGTACTGTACTGTATTGTTTGTAAAACAAATTGAAAAAACTTAATAGAAATATTTCTGCGCACACTTTTGGACTTTGCTCGACTTTTGTCGCCGCCAGTCTTTCGTTTACCCCTACCCTTCCCTTCCCTTCCCCTTCCACCTACCGTCTTCTGGTCGGTCATGTTCCATACCGACTGCTTGGCTATTTACCTATACTCGTAAATTGTGATTGTCTGGCTGCCCATTTGCATTTCTCTGTGGGTTCAGTGTCAATAAAATCCAGTCTTGTTTACAAATGCAAAATATAAATTGACCGAAAGCAGAAAGTATAATTTGTGCAAGAAATCATTTAGATGTGATTATAATTATATGCCTCATTACCAGTCACTTATTTGGCGGCCAATTAATTTACATATGCCTAGATCTGGTTTCAGTTAACTAACTAAATGCTTTCTTTGACAAAATATGTTTTTAACTCATTGAAGATAATATTTTAAATATCTGGTTTAGCATCTTTCGATTTGGTTTTAATTATTTCTACATTTGTTTACATTTCTATTCCCAATTGTCAAACCAGTTGCAATTTTATAGTGATTCTATTGAATGGATAAAAACTAAACCTCTGATTTTCTCGAATGTGCAAAAATGTATTAATAATTACTCACAATATACTTCAGTAAATATAGCAATCAGTTTGTTATTTTAAATGTTTTATTAACATTTTGTTGCTCCACTGTAAACTGAATAAATATATATAATCTTTCCATTACGTCAAGTTGTTGCTTTTGTCGTTGTTGCCCTGTTGACAATTTTGTTTCATGTTTCTATTTGCATGTTTCATGTTTCTAAATGCACCTTCCCATTCCACTCCCCTATTCCGCAATACTTTAATTACTGCGCCAATATCAAAGCGACATAACAAACATCGTCATTGATTTGGTTTTGGTTTTGCTTTCAGTTTAAGTTTTGGTTTCGGTATTGAATTTGAATTTCTTTCAAGTCTTCTGAGTGATATATGAATGTATGTATATATTTTTATGACTGTTATCGGCGGCAATAGGTCGATTAACACCTTGGCACGCTGTCAACGCTCCCAAAACCGTTGCCTGGTTCTATAGGCAGGCAAATATACGAATACGTAGATGATGATAACCAAAAGCAAATGAGTGTCGGGGAATCTAATCCAAAGTCGTAGCCAAAACAAACAAACAATAAAGCGAACCGGCAATTAAATCAACAATTGGCACATCATCTTAATGAATAGTTGTCATATTATTTATAGACTTCTCCTCCACCCAAAGCACACCCCTTCATACATCCATCCCTTTTTCCTCTTTCAACTCGACTCGACATGACTCGACAGACAACAGATTGCTCTCGATGAGCTCACAGAGAATAGCAAAACTAATTTGTTGTCATTTTGTTTATATAAATTTGAGTGAAAAAAAACTGAACACAATTGATCCTAAACATATAATATATCCACATTTCAAATGATTAGCAGTAAATAATGATAAAGCTACTATAACTTGCATTTCATCTTTCATTAGTTGATAAACAAATAAGATATTTGGCAATGATCAATAAATGTATAGTTCAACCGATATCTGATAGATTTGGCAGCCCTAGTTTCTTAAGATAATAAGCATTGGCAATCATTAATTCCCATACCAAAAACTTTGTTCACATCTGGCATAAGCCAAGTTACAAATTCGCTGATCTGGCAACTCTTGTAAATTACGTGATCAGCATTCCATAGGATTACAATTCGCACTATAGAAGTGTTGAACAGGTAATCCACAAACATGCGTAAGAGAGAACACACATATTTCCATTCCATGACAGATATGTATGTTTGTATGTGTATACTTTTAGCTTATCCTCCATATACGCATAATTGGAGCTCATAACTTGACATTCGTTTAGGCATAATTTACTGCAAATGAGACGAAATCAGATAATAATAGTCTGCAATTACAATTTGCATTTTTATCGTTTGATTTTAAGAGCAATACAAATTATTTTAGCATACATACGAGCGAATTTATTTATTTTTTTTTATAATTGGATCCAACTTAGAATTTTATATTTATTTTAATTGTTTGATTTACAATTAAAACTAACTAAAAATGACATCTGGTAAGCACAGACTTTTACTCTAAATATCTTTATAAAGTTCCATATGCTTTTATTCTAAGATCTTTATTCTAAATATCTTTATAAAATATCATATGGCATTGATTGGTAAAAAAAATCGAATTGCGGCGAATCCCGCAAAATGCAGAAAGTGCCCCCAGAAAAATGAAATCTTAGAAATCGTTTAATACGCAAACATCTTTTCACACTTTCCTCTGAAATGAATAAGATAAACAACTCAACTCAAGTGTTTTGTCTGCGATTTGAGAACTTGAAAAGCGTTGTTAATAGGTGCGAAAGTCTCGATTTATCTGATCGATCCCAGAAAGCAATTGATGGAGCGGCTCAAAGATTTACCACATTTATTCGGTCTGAGAATCAATTGACTTGATTATTTATGCCGACAGTTATAAACTCTTAGCATAAATATAAAAATACAGTTAGGCTTTGAACGATTATCGAATACCCTGTATTTTAATATAATTTATTTGCTGCAATTCAATATGGAATTATGAATGTGTGCGTTTCCTGCAAAATATTCAAAACATACATACATACATATGTATGTTAGTAAAAACACAGTTTTTTCTCAATTTACAGGGTATACTATGTGTGTAGACAAACAAGCCGCAGCTGGCTTTAAACTAAACAAACATTAATGGAATGAGCGCATTCACAAGTGAATGCTAAAATGTATTTGCAGACAAGAGATAGAAATATAGAGGGCGAGAGAGAGAGAGTTGCCAAAATGCTGTTAATTTAAATACAAACATAAAGGACAACAATGACTTGAAAGGATACTAAATGTGTGTTAGCCCTATTTGTATTTCGCATATCGTATTTTCTTAATCTAATGCCATTAAACAGTTCGTTTACGTTTCTTGCTAACTTGGCTAACAGCTGATCCGTAAAACAGCTGGCCAAATGTCAGCACGTGCACGTCTCTCTCTCTCTCTCTCTTGTCGCTCTCTGTCACTCTCGCTCTCTCACGCTCCTGCCAAAAAAAATATATATATTGTATGTTTTTTAACTGTGGCCGAACACGCTGCAAAGTTGTTGCCAACTGCAATAAGTTTCAATCAATGTCAATAGTCAATGCACACAAGTGACGACAACAACAACAACGACAACTACAACGACAACGACAACGAAAACAGCGACAACAACAAACACAAACACAACATTTGCTGGCCCTGATGCTGCCTGTTGCCAATCAGGTTTTCTTTACTCTTTTTTTTTTGCTCATAATAAAAACAACAACAAACATAACAATAGCGGGGCAGCTGATGCTGTTGATCACGTGACTTTGTTGCAAGTGTTGTTTCTGTTTTTGTTGTGCACTGTGTTTCCTGCTGCGCCCCAAAACTAGTTTGCAGTCCAAACTGATCGGCTGACGATCACTTACAACCACATATACATTTGCCAGTGTATATGTACATTCATATATTGTACATGTATGTGTGTGGATAAATCACATGATTGCGATCATGCGGAGCTCGAGTGAGAGCACACACACACACACACACACACACACACACACACACACACACACACCTGCCCCTGCCCCTACCACACCTCCATTCCAGTCAGCACTCTCCTCTCTCCTGCTGATCTCCCGTTCAATTTGAGTCGAGTTCAATTGGATTTTTGTTTTGTTTTGTTTTGTTTTAATGGTCAACTGGCGTTGCCCGAGAGTCGACATTTTAATTGAAATGTTTGACAGCAACACAGACCCCAGTCACAAGTCACATTTATCGCAGTCACTTTCACAGTCACGAATATACATACATATAGTGAAATGTACTTCACAGTTAATTGATTCCAATTGCCACAACAAATTCAATTCAAATTTATTTACCATCGATCTTTAGAGATACAGCCCCGCAATGAACCGCAACTTCTCTCGTATTATTATTATTATTATTTTTTATATTATTTTTGTTCCGTTTTATTCTCTCAGCTGCCTCATTAAACAAAACGCATTTTTCAATTAACGCAAATGAATAAACAAAATAAATAAAGTGAAAAAAAAGCAGCAACAACAAAATAATAATAATAATGAGAGATATCTCTGGGGTCGCCCACAAGTATATTGAACAAACTCGTAAAAGCGCAATGTGTAAATTTGCTTTTAATTATGAATAAGTCGAGACTTTAGGTCTCCAGTCTGGAGACGAAACATCCAAATATTGAACCGCACAATACCAGACAAAAGATGCCATTGAACCGTAAATTTCATTGGAAACACCAAATTCTTGGTAACCAAAAATACGCGTACACTCAAAATACGAATTCAAAAGAAGTTATGCAAACTTATTGTTGTGGTGCAGCCAACATAATCAAAACTACACAACATTTAAATCAAGTTCAAATTTTTATAGTTTGCATTTTTGGGAAGAATAAAATAAAATAAAGCAACATTAAAAAAAAAACTGTATCATGTAAACACGATTAAATTCCTCATACTGAAAATGTTAATATCCCCAAGCCAATTATTGTATTTTTAGTATTTGCGCAGAATATTAAATTATGAATTAAATTTAGATATTCCCACTGTGTGAACTACTATAATAATAAATTTGAAGCTGTACGTAGCTCAAAACTTTTCGATTGCCCAATGGTGTATAAATAACTGAGAAGCAATTTAATAAGGGTAATTTTTACGGTCCTGATGGAGGCTTCGATGCAAACCATTGAAATGAACTAAAATCTCTCACACATTTCAATCGGGATGTCTCTGAACCGCAGTTTTGAGTGATGAAACGACAGCAACTCAAATTCTACGTTATGAAGGACAAAGAGACTAGGTGACTTTACCGGACAGTTTCCGGCAGAAATAAAAATAAAGAAAAAATGTTGTAAGAAGCAAATAAACCTAAAAAATGTCAGGCAAAAGTTAATGGGAAATCAATAGACAACAACCACAATAAGGACGATGACGTTAAAAATGAGGACAACGAGGACGACCAAGCTTGATTTACGGTCACGACACAACACAATGATGATGATGATACTTCGAAAACGACCAGAAATCGTCACAGGCGACAGTCTAGAATCGACTATCGGAGGGAGTCGCGAGTCGAGAGTCCCAAATGACCCTAAAACGTCATCATCAGTCAGTCAGAACGACGCGACGACGTCATCAAGCTCCAAATGTTGATAGCGCAACAAATGGTATACATATGGACGGAAATATGTGTGTCAAGAAGTCTCGAGCTGTCTGGGGGAAAACACTAATACCCATATCTTTAGCAGATATACTTAGACAAGACACAAGTTTATAATTGAAAACCCAACAGAAACATATAACTGATAACTGTTCAAAAAAATGTATTTCTTAGATCCCCGATCACGACGCGTGCTCGTGGTCTATTTTTATCTACTCCTTTCCCCCTCATCCACCTTTGCTGCATTGCGATTTACCCAACGCAATACACTGACCCCGCGAAGTCGATAACACGTGATCGAATACAAAAAACATTCAGTCACGATCACGCATTATTCACGCTATTGCAAAGAATTCGCGAGCTCACATTTGAATAAACGAATAATTTTATACCAAATTGAATTTCTGCGGTAAGTGCTTGGTATATGCATTTCATCTGCATTGTAAATGTGTTATCGATTTGTAATCGATAGCTTAAATCAATAAGAATTTCTGCAAATAAAATTAAAACTGAACTCAAAAAAAAATCTTCCTGGAGTTTCACTTTACGAAAGCTAACAACTAGCAAGTGACAGATCTAAAAATACCCTGTAAAATGAAACAAGTGTAAACAGAGTTTACTCTCATTTTTTAACAGTTACACTGTAGCACAATCCCAATTATAGATCGAGTTTTATATCGATATATTTAAGTCGTCAAATCAAAAATCAAGTTGTCGATATGTCATCAAAAAATTGTCGACTGAACTTAAATTCTGAAAATAAACTATAAGCGATAAGTAAACTCTTGTGAGTTAACGATTTTGCATACAAACCTAATTAATTAACTCAATATATCGTCAAAAACTATCGAGTTAAAGTACTTACAAATCACATCCACGAAAATCAAGTTGTGGATTTTTCGATGTATTTTCACTTCACTACTGTAGTGCAAATGTGACAACAACACGATAAAAAGCAACAAAGTACGAGTGTTTAAGCTTAAGCCATAAATTTGTGCTTAAAATGGGCCAAGCAAATTGGCAACTGGGCAATGGCCAATGGAGCAACGTGCCTGTCTCGATACACCCGAATCACCGTTAAGTAATAGTGTCTATATATGCAAGTTTACATGTTGGAAAGTCGAATTCGTTCATATATATGTACCTATATATGTACTTATAAATATATATAGATTTTCGATTTTGACTGCCATTTGTCGAACCATGCGAATGTCACGTTAATTTCACGCAATTGAACAAACAGCAAATACTTGTAAATTAGATTGGAAAATATTGCACAAATGTTTACAAATCATAAAAACGTTCCGACTTGTTCAAAATTCACACAAAAAGTGCAATAGCTTCTCCCTCCCCTTCGCCCATCACCCTTCACGCTCCCACAACCTGAACCTCTTTTTTCTGCCCTCCATCCATCGGTTGGTCGAGCAAATCAGCAGCGCAAACACAGCCAATAAATATAAATCAAAAGCTGATTTAGAGCATTTGTCGATGGTTACGGTTTCGATTCGGTTACGAGCTGTGTACCCCCACCACCCATGACACCACCCCGCCCCTCCTGATTATCGAGTTTGTTTTTCATGTTTCTGTTGTTATTGTTTGCCTTTTGCTGTTTTTCGCTAAAACCGTCGAAAAATAGCAAAGCTAATAGCAAACAAAACAAATACAAATAAAAGTCAAGAAAAGACAGAGAACAAATAAAATATCCATCCGTCAAAATAAAAAAAAATTTGAATTTATTTACTCATTACAATTGGCAGAAAAGGAGCAAATAATGGAGAAGTGTTATAGCCTCTTTCCCAGGCAAAACAAATGTACTTCTTACACGGACTATTACTTGATTCAACAAAGTTCAGCGAAACTATTTCGAGGGGTTGAAATTGGGTCAGGAAAGTTAAGTGATCTGCGATCAGAAACTATGAGATTCGATAAAAACTTGAGAGTGCAATATGGCAATAAGAATCGCATACAAATCTGAATACATAAAGTTGGACGAAACTATTCCAATACGAGTTGGATAGAAGATGTCATATGAAGAAGATAATAAATAGTAAAAAAAAGAAGAACCGAATTGGACCGAATAATTATTCCAATTAGAAATCGAATTATGAATTACAATTGCAATTATCTAATGCACAACACCTAACAAATCTATGACAATTGGAAGCCCTATTGATATATAGATCCTTGAGATAAGATATTGCGGTGACAGATCACACGATAGTGGGGAAGTATTAGGTACGAGTAGGAGTACGAGTAAGTATCCGCATCCGATGGGTGTGAAAATGACAGAAAATTCGCTTGGGCGTCGACACTGAAATCAAAGTGCAGTCAATTATAGATACTCCCCCAACCTCCCCCCCCCACCCAAACACTTGAGCAATGTGAACGTATCTTAACTGTATTGGCTAGGCAACCAACTAACGAGCTGAACTATTGTTGCTATTTTTGGGAGAGTTAGTATAATCATTAAGCAAGCGCGTGTTGATTTTTTCGATTTAGCCCATTTCTAGTTTCAATTATGATTGCTGATAATTCAATTATCAAGCAATTAACGTTTTGAATGAAGCGTCCATAAACATGTTGAACTAACTTTGGACGGACACCGACACACGGCTAACAGTGGGGACTGGGGAACAACTGAAACAAAGTGAAATGAAAAGCGATACACGCGAATACAAAAATCAATAACAGCACAATCAATAATAATCGTTGCAAAAGCACAAATAAAGCACTTCACGAATCATCAACATCATCAACAACAATAACAGCAACATCGACTAGAGAAACAATATTCGAGTACTCGTTTAAGGTTATAAATGACAAGCAACAATAGCCATAAAATTAAACATTTTATAAGTGAAATACAATAAATACTTCCCTGAAATCCCAGTTGCAATAAAGTATTTACTCTTTCTTTATTACATTGTTCAAAGTGCAATTTAATAAACCAAGAAGAAAGTTTGCCCGCATCTAGGCAAATTCAATGAAAATTTGTCGTATGCAATTGGTTTGCTTTTTTTTTAAATAAATTCGAATTGAATATATTTTAGATAATTCACCCCTTGGTGGGAAGTCTTCACAAGAGTGTATTTACTGGTCGGAAGGACTTTATTATAACAGTTATAAATACCTAATTTTCTCCTAATTTTTAAGCGGGCAAATTTGATTCAAGGAATCGCAAAGTAATTCAAAATACTTTTCCTATAATTTATTATATTGTTTAGTAATCGAGTAAAGTTAAGAATTTAAATGTTATGTATTAAGTTGTCTATGCCATGAACTGGGACTTGAATACAAAAAACTGAAATATATCAACTATTGAATACAAATGATTATTTGCCTCCGAATTCCCAAAATCCCAACGACAGACTGACTGACGCCTAACTTGTTGCCATGTCGCTCAATGGAAGGTCTCCACAAAAGAGATGGCACAATTTATTTATTTATTTTATTACTTATTTATTTGTTGTAGGGACAAGAGAAATCATCAGGCTGGGGCATGATACAATGGAGGCCATTCAATGAAGAGGGATTAGAGGGTGTCGCACACAACTTCAAGTGCATTTATATGTCGCATTGATACTGACTTACATTCAGTATATACACACACATATGTATACTATATAGATAGTAAGCAGGGTCTGTCCACTTAGTCAACCTTATCGACTGACGATAATGTGTAGAAAAACGATGACGTTGATGCCTCAACTTCAACCGAGTCCCATTTTCAATCCCCATTTTGCTGATTATGTTTTGTTTGACATGTGTTTTTTGTTGTTTGGATGATAAATCACGCGGCTGCCGCCCAAGCCCCGATTAGCTTCACCAAATTGGCTAATAAAATACGAACAAAAAAATAAATAAATAAACTGGCTAAGGCCATAAATTGTGTCCCGTTAAGTAGCAGGATGACCCGTTAGCTACTACCTGCTCTGCCTACACAAAAAACAACAGAAAACAAACCGTTCGTTTCAAAAACGTTTTGAGTATTTTTGAGGACCATTTTAAAACATTTAGTGAGTATGACTGAATTACAAAAATTACACACATTCAAAGTTGAACTCAATAAATGCAGTGGCAAAGTTTGTATAACACAATTTTTAACTTTACTCTTTATATTAGTGTTAGGAAAAGTGAAGCCTTTGCTCAAAACTAATTTCATTCTCGAACCCATCAGGAAGCAATTAAGTGAAACATACTTTTAGGATCGAGATTTATAGTGAATTTCTTTTAGCGTATGTTGCTTAAATAAATAACTTGAATATGTTTCTGGAGGAAAATTTCGCAAGAATTTTCAATAAATTGACGTTCCTGTGGAAACGCCCAAAATTTAAGTAATAAATAAATTATAAGAATTTTGTAGCTAAATATTCTTGAGTTTAAAATGATGAAGACCGAATGCGATTTATGCCGTTAAAATCGTTTTTGTTATTGGATAAGTTTGCCTGTATAATAAAAATACTCAACTGTTGTCCGTTTCTTTGGCCATTTCATCTGCAGCTGGCGACACGTTCCATAGAACCATCATTTGGGCTGCTTTTCGGAGACACGCTAAGAGATCTCAATGTGGGCACAACTGGAGCTGCGGTCATCATCAGCACGATGGATGTGTGCATGAACTTCTCGGGATTGTTTGTGGGTCCGTTGCTGAAGGAGTTCTCGTATCGGAAGGTGGCCATAGCTGGGTCATTGCTGTGCGGATTGGGATTGGCACTGACATCGCCGGCAACCACAATGGCCCACATCCTGAGCACGTACAGTGTGATCAATGGCATTGGAGTGGGCTTATCGACATCGGCAGCATTTGTGGCATTGAATCATTACTTCAAGCATAAACGTGGCCAGGCGGTCGGTTTATCCATGGCGGGCACAGCGATGGGTATGCTGATAATGCCGCAGCTTGTGAGGATTCTCCTCGAGAGCTATGGATTTCGAGGTGCGGTTCTTTTGCTGGCTGGCGTTGCGTTAAATGCAACCGTTGGCTCGGTCCTCCTGCAGCCCGTCAAGTGGCACATGAAGGAGGAATTTGACGACGAGGAGCTGATGTGTATATCGGCACTGCCGACGCCACAGCCACAGCTACAGCTGACATCGATGTCGGGCGGTGGCGCGACGGCTTCTCCCGAGTTCAAGGTGATCAAGGAGGATGGCAACGAGGAGGATGCGCTGCCCGAGCTGAACACATTGCTCTTCAACAAACACAATCCGCACAATCCGCATGCGCATTCGATGCGCAAAAACTACTCCGAAATGGCCATGAATACGATGAATGGCTCCAGGCTGGGTCTTCCCAAGCGTCCGACATTTCCCCGCATCATGTCCCTGGCGGGGGTGCAATCCGCGGATGTGGGCAGCGGCAGCGGTGGTTATCCATCTCAGGCGGAGGTGAATACAACGCAGCTGCGTTGTCGCAAGGCTTCGGTCACATCGAATCTATCGTACATGGACTTCACCGGCTCCATACTCCAAGTCCATCTCAATACCGGCGACGATGAGTTCGAGCGAAATGATCGGGAGCTGCGACGTGTTGGCACCGCCACGGGCAGTATTCTGGGCGGACATCGGGATAGTTTCATCAAAATGAAGCCCACCGAACTGGAGAAACAAACGGAACTCGCCGCTGAGGAGGCCAAAAAGAATGCCAAGAAGCTCGGATTCTGGCGTCGCTTTGCCGATCTTCTCGATATTGCCATGCTGAAGGACAAGATGTTCCTTAATCTGCTCTTTGGCCTATCCATTTTCTATGTCGCCGAGATGAACTTCAAAATGGTGACGCCCTTCTTCTTTGCCAATCTTGGATACTCCAAGTCCGATGTCGCCTATTGTCTATCGATAACAGCGATTACAGATATTGCCGCTAGAATTGTCCTACCGCCAATCTTCGATAGAACCACAATCAAAAAACGGACCATCTTTCTTGTCTCCATCATTTTTGTGGCAATCACGCGTTCCAGTAAGTACAACTGATTGAATATATAATATATGTATATATAATATTTATAATATTTATATTTTATACCATTTTTCACTCTTCTACACTTTCAGTTATGGCCGAGCAAACGGATTGGACACAGCTGATGCTCTGGCTGTCCATCTGCGGTTTCTTTCGCGGCTCCGCTTTGAGCAACTTTACACTCACCGTCTCCGAGTATTGCTCCCTGGAGAAGCTGCCATCGGCCTTTGGCTGGCATCTGGTGGGCAAGGCGCTTTTTGTGATATGCTTTGGGCCATTGATTGGTAAGTAATCGCCACGCCTGATCTTTGCCTCTTTTACAATTGGTAACTCAACGCTCACTCCTCTTTCAGGTCTAATTCGTGATGTTACCGACAGCTATCCCATTTGTATACACGCGCAGAGTGTTTGCATTATGATTTGCGCCTTCGCCTGGGGCATTGAGTATCTGGTGGAGTTTATCCAGTCACGTCGTCGCACTGCGGATGCGGCACAATTGCCCACAGCAACAAATGAGACAGCAGCAACAGCAGCAACAACAACAACAGGGACAGCAGCTCCCGAGGATGTTAAGCTGTAATATGGCCAAAGATCAAGAGAGGATTGTCAAAAGATGCATGCACATAAATCAATAATCAAATATGGTCAATACCAAGAATGCAAAAAAAACATACAACTCATTAAATTAATATTTAGCTACTTTGCAAACGGTACACATGAGGGGTATTCATAATGAAAGAGAGTGTTAACAAAATTGTGAAAATTAATCCATTAAAAACTGTTCAGTTATAAAGTTATTTGAGAAATGATCGAGATTTTGTCGTGAATATCCCCAATTACTTTGCCACACTATAACAGAGGGATATTCACAATTTCAGCGAAAGAAACCCTAAAATACTAAAGCCAAGATTTGTTGAATATATAAATAAAAAAGAAAACAATTTTGCCTTTAACATATACTAGTGAATACCCCTCAAAAACTATAGCGTTTGCTTATGTATATCTTATGTAATTCCCCCTCTGTTAAACTGAGCTTAGTTACCTTTTTTTGTTTGTTTGTTTATAAAGAAAACATAAAAAGAAGAATAAGAAGATGAACAAAAATAAGTGAATTGCCAGTGCTTACAACGAAACGAAACGAAACAAATAACAACAAAGTGCGTTTAATTCTAAATATCATTATAATTATTAGTTAATCGTCTTTATCATTATTATTATTATTACTTTTATTATATTATTTTTCTTTGTTTTAAAATTGCTCTCCATTTTGTTTATTAAATGAACTTGTATGTGATAGTTCAAAGATAGTTAATAAGTTAGCAACTAAAACATAATAAATACAAAAATATAAACAAAAATCCAAAACTCATCTAAAAAATTACATTAAAGCAACAAAAAATAAACAGGCTTTAAAATTGATGAAATGTACCTTTAAAACAACGACAGCAACCCAACATATACTAACTAAAAACTATACTAAACTAAACAATAATAATAATTAAAATATGTAACTGAAATTGGAATTGGTACACAGATAGTTCAATTGAACCGATTTGATACAACTATTTACATATATACACACTAACTATAAATGATATACTAAATTATATACATGACATATAGATAAAAGGACAAGTTAAGTGAACTGAATAAAATGTTAGGACAGATCAAAGACGAATATAAAACGAAATGCCAATATACATATGAAAAGAGCAAGTGAGAGATATAACAAACCCACCAGCAACAATATCATCGAACACAGAGAGTTAAAGCCAATAATATGCCAGAAACAAACTACTCATTAATGTGAACTTATTATTTCCATTTGCCAACATGTCGTATACGAAATTTGATAAATGTATATTTGACTCTCAAGAGAGTCCTACGGCATATAAAGAACTTTTTGTTTGAGACCCAAGACCCTATTTGCAATTGCCTTATTGTAAGATAAATGAAAACGGAAAACAGAAAGCAATAAATGTTTGCTAATGATGCCATGACCAAATAAACTAACAACAACAAAAAACACAGGGTATAACAAAAGAAAGCAACAAGATGAAGAAGATAACCATTACCATATATGTATGTAAGTAGCACTTACAGAGTGACTACTGTACACAAACACGGTTAGATATAGCTTAAGTTGACAAATCCTTATAAATACACATACCCCACAGTATGTACTTAAGAATTGATTAAGAATGAAGATTGTGTGTAGACCTGATTTTTTTTGAATATATATAAACCATATACAATTATGTGTAGTTATATTATATTATTAACTATACATACATATATATTTAGATAACAATGTAATCTTTACGATATGCATTGACGATATTGTAGCCTTATGCATATACATATGTATATGATATCAAATTGAAATAAAGTGATATAAAAACTTAAAGTCTGTGTATGGATTTTATTTTGGAATTTTTGAAAAATTTAAGCTCTCAGGAAAAACTTCCTACTATCGACTTCAAGTTCAACGATCTATAACATCGGCAAGATCTATAAAAAATTTTAGGTTTTTAGAAATTATCTGATTGAAAAATTATCGAATTAGTCTTTAGGGGATTAAATTCCATTTATGAACAGATAAAAGTTTCAAAGCTATTAAAAAAATCAAAACTTTATTTATACTTAATGCCGATTAGTTAAATATTTAAGAGCTGAACAAAGGATATCTCACAGTCGACTAAAAGCCGTCAATTTTTATCAATCTAAAGATAGGTCTTTCTTTCTATCATAAAAGAAAAGTGAAGATAGTATATCAAAAACGAAAGCTGTTTTAATTATCAGCTTGTGTTATATTAAAAGCCATATAATTTTTTTTTTTGATTCCAGACCACTGAGATTACATAATGCTGATAAAAACAGATAAAGACATTCAGATATCGGTGCTCATATCTAATGGTAAGAAGCGGTGCAATACACACCATTCACCCGCTTGCACAATTATAGGGTATACAACAAAATGAAAAAGAAAAAAAAACAAACGAAGATAAATGAGAGCCATGATATGGAGTATTTCCGAGGAAATAGGAATGTTACGTACTCGTATGAACATCATGAGATTGAGCAATCACTATCTCTTTCTGTAAAGCAATGACGACGATGCTTTGTGCATTTGGACGATCTCCGCTTTGGGTGTAACAATAAAAAATTGGCGAGAAGTGCAAATAGTTGTAATCGTAAATGTTTGTGATGCGTGAAGAATAAATTTATATAGCTATAAATTAGAAGTACATACTACATCTCGAGGGTGTTGGGCTGGAGGAGACCAATAAATCTCACGGGGATTTCCAGAGGTGGGATGTTATGTTATCAGAGCAACAGTTGCGCCTGTAAAACAGATACGAAAATATTAGTTGACTTTTTCCAGCTACTGTTTTTGTAATTGCACACAAAAAATAAACAAATTCTAGTTGAAATGGGGCGTGGCACGGAAGCAGCAGCAGCAGCGGCAACACCGTCCTAACTGGTACACATCATCAGGGCCTGTTTGCATAATCTTATCTTTTAGGGCTTTAGATGTGGAGATCATAATAAAACTAATTGCTACTGTCAGCGGGAAGATACTGATGATGATGAGACAATGATGTGGTTACTGTTCTTGCTCTTGTCGTTTGCCAGCCGTGATGGAATTGAATTAAGCGGAACGAGTCCAATCACATGCTGTCCAACATTCGAGCTGCTAAGATGACGGCGACACGAGCAGGGAATCCCAAATCCTATCAACTGGTGCCCCCGGATGGCGGCTTTGGCATTCTCGTCTGCATTGGCATGGCGTTTCCCTTTGTAAGATAAAAGACGAAACAAACATATAAATTGTTTAGGATAAATGAAATATCACTTAATACTCAACTTGTAAATTCAAATATCTCAAATATCGAAATATCGCTGACTGATCGTTCCTATGAGAGCTATATGGTAAAGTTGTTCAATATTTGGTAAACTTGTTTAAAATGTCTAAAGTATTCTACAATACAGAAATTGTGAATTTAGTTGAGATATCTCCGATTTTCAGAAAATTTCATTGGAATGCAAACATTGTGAATTTTGTTGAGATATACATATATGGGAAGAAAGTTTTTCCATACCAAATATATATATAGTGAGACAATTGTAAAACCCAAAAAATATATAATAATTTTGTATACATCTTATAGATCAGTGGGTTGTCGGCGCTGCCGTCGTTCGGCCTGGTCTTTGGAGACTTCCTCAAGGACATTGGAGCGGAGACAAGTGCGATTGCCATAATAACGAGCACGTTCTTTTGTGCCATGAGCTTTGCGGGTCTGTTTTCCGGCTCTCTCTTCCGCAGATTTGGCCTGCGTCGCGTCGGTTTGACGGGGGGAGTTCTCTATTTCTTGGGAACGGCAATGCAAATTTTTGCCAACTCGACGCTGCATCTGATCTTCTCGTTCAGCCTGGTGCAGGGCATCGGATTTGGACTATGTCTGCCCACCTGCTATACAACGTTTAACAATTATTTTGTGAAGAATCGTGTAATGTGGATGGGATTTGCGCAGACATTGATTGGCCTCGGATCGATGGTTTATCCGATTGCCATGCAGAAATTAATGGAATGCTACGGATTTCGTGGTTGCCTCGTCATGCTCACCGGGATCAATGCCCATGCCGTGCTGGGCATGCTGCTCATGCAGCCCGTGGAGTGGCATATGAAGAAGGTTCCACTGGACGAAGAGGAAACACAACTGCAGCTGGCAATAACACCTCGACCGACTGTCGTTGTTCACGTGCAGCCGGAGACGCCATTGAAGGCGATACCAGAGCTGGAATTCATACCGATGCCAGGTAGTGGACATATCACCGATTCCCTCTCCGTGTCGCGTTTCAGTTCGCGACGTGTTTCCCACACCGATGAGTACACGCTCAAAAATCCCACCAGTCGCTCCTCGAGCATTACCAGTCTGGGCAATTGGACTGGTCCCGTGGTGGTAACCGATGCATCCCCACAAATGATGCACAGCCTCCAGGCATCGCGTCGCCAATCCGTTGCCAGTGGTCCACCTTGTGACACGTCTGCCGCGGGCATTTCACCTCCGCCGACCAAAAAGAGTTTCTGCGCCACGATTGTCGATTTCCTGGATCTGACGCTACTCAAACAACCCGTCTATGTCAACATTGTGCTCGGCATCACCTTTGCCCTCTACTCGGACATCACATTCTTCACCATGCAGCCCATATATCTATTTGAACTCGGTTACACCAAGGTGAGTTGCAATCCTACAATAAATAAAAGTTAAAAAAGATAGAATAATCATTGATATACTCTTGGATAATTATATAATCTACACTGTCTAAATAATTATCTAATTATAATAAGAAGCGTGTGCTGTGATGTTCTTAGTTTGTAGCTATCTAATCTGCACCAAAATCTTCTCAAATGCTCGGGATTTAGTCGAGTTAGCTAGATAAACAAAACTTCATTAAGAACGTTCAAGTTTGGGTTTGTGGCATATTGTGAGACACCGATAAGACCGAAATTTATTTAGACTGACTAATGATCCTCTATGCCGGATCCCTATTCAATCAATAAGCATATACATACATATAATACTTTATTGAATCAGCTCAATAAAAGTACTATATCCTATCGAAACCAGAAATAAATTAAATTAAAAAAATCAGAAGTTTGATGAGGTTTCTTTTATCAATGATTACTGATTATTTTTTCTTATAGGAACCATGCGGTTCAAGATGGCTGCGCAGCTGTTTCCCTTTTGTCCGACATTTTTCAGCTTTTGGCTTTGCCATGCGCACTATAGTTGTCTCATTCGCACATTTTGTGCACAAATATTTTGCATTCATTTCTCATGTATATTTTATTTCAAAATTCAATTTTATCGACACTGCTCAATTATTATATATATTTTTTTTAATTTTGTATGATTTTCCTTTATTCAACGAAACACAACCTTTACTCATGATTAATCGTTATTATGTAAATATGCTGTGCATTGTTTTTTGTTTTCTTTTGTCGTTCGCCGTTTCTTGATTTCAACAAGGAACTTGAGCACTATAGCTGTCTTGCTCACACGCATGCGCACACAGTCGCGCTTGCGTCGTTTGACAAAAAGAAACCGTTGCTTCTGTATATGAACATACATATGTTTGTATGTATGTGCTCTGTCCATGTGCTTGAAATTTTCTTCGTTTTTCTCTGCATATAGAATTTCGTAGAACCTTTTGACTTTTCACTGCACTTTAATTATGTGAATTACAAAATTTAATTTTACTTTTTTTAGGTTGACACCGCAAAAATTATTGCCATTGGCGCCACAGCCGATTTGTTATCACGAATATTTTTGGCAATTACTGCAATTTTTATTCAAGTGCCGGCGCGTTACATTTATTTGGGTGGTGCGCTTTTTACGCTCTTTGCCAGATTCGGTAAGTGGATGTGCAAAGTGTTTGCGTCCACGTCTAAGAATTGATTACCTTTTTATTTGAACGCAGCTTTCGATGGCATCACTGAATTTATGGGAATGGCTTGCATCACGGCGGTTCTTGGCTTTTTGCGCACTTGGATCCATGTGCCGCTGCCTTTAGTGTTGGCCGATTATTTGCCAAAGGAACGGTATGAAATCGATATCAATATCAAAACCTCAATTGCTGCAGGGCTGCAAATTTTGTTGCATTTCCATTTTGTTGCAGATTCGCGAGCGGTTATGGCTTGTTTATGTTTACACAAGGCAATGGAATGTTTTTAATAGGTCCAATCGTTGGCTATATTCGTGACCGCACAAAGGATTACATTTTGGTATTTCACATATTAAATGTATTTATGGCCCTGTGCGCCGTCCCTTGGATAATTGAAGTTCTGATCCTCAAATTCCGTCGGCGCAGCAAACTTGAACGCAATAATGTCGGTGAGCGAAGCAATGGCAACGGTGCAATGGCCCATTAAGCAAATATAATTAAAAACAAAGAAATGTTATGTGAAATAAAGAATTTTATAATGTTTTTAATTAGGTTAGATGACAAATTGAAATATAAGAAATTGAAGCAGTATGACGTAAATAAAGATGTAATTGAATCCAATAGCGGAGCTTCGTTCGATAGTTCTTGATTGACTGCATAAGTTAGTTCGTTCATCCAAATGACCCGTTCACTTGCACTTTTTCACAACGAAACGACCACTCTATTCTTCTATTCTCAAAATTCTCGTATTTTTAATTTGATTGCGCGCGTCCCTCTTCCAACGGTAAAGAACAAGGCTGCCACCTTGGCCTAAGTTTTAAAGAAAAAACAAGGTGGCAGCCTTGACAAACCATATTTAACTCGTTTTTAAAAATGTTATTATATATTTTACAAACTATGTAATTAATTTAATTACATTTTTTCGACACACTAAAACGAAAAAGCGTTAACCACACATACATATTTATTAAAATGTCTACTGTTTGACGAGCAGTGGCATAGCGCTTAGGTTTTGTACGGCTGCAGCCAAACAGCTGATGACATCGCTGCGATATGGTCACACTAGTAGTACACATCATATTTGTTTTGCTTGTTTCTTTTGTGCCCCACTTACTTTTGCTGGACCCCAATCCCCCCTGAGCACACAATTGAAGATCTGATCATAAATGGTACTGCAACAGATTAAAATGCTGCTCTTGGGCATCATTACGCTATGCCGGCGTGCCCTCTGCTGCTTCTCGCGTCGCCGCAAGCTCAGCCACGACAACGGCAACGATCAGCTGCAAGCGGTGATGATTGGCAGCGACTTTCCCACACAAAATGGGGCCGGCGGATCGGCGGCGGGTAACAGCAAAGAGCGCGATTGGAACTCCTGGGATGACAGTCCGCGCACCGTCGAGGAACACATTGAGCAATATCGACAGCGCATGGCACAGCCGCCCACGCCGCCCAAAGAGGAGCCCGAGCCGGATTTCTTCAGCGTAAGTGTGTGTGTATGTGTGTGGGTGTATGTGTGTGTGTGAAGCTGCTCTGGACTTTACATTTCTATCTTTGGACCCTTTACTTATAATGCGTAAAGGGTTCATTGAGTTTGTCAAAAGGATAATGTAGATGGATTAATCTCCAACTAATAACTTACTGTACATTAGTTAATGATGCAGAAATGAGTTGGACAATATTTAAAAAAAAAAACGATTCTGCGAGCTGCTTAGGGTATCCCGTGGTCGATCACTTTCGACAGTAGCATTCGCACTTGGTTCTCATTTGTTTCCCTTAACTTCGCAGGAACTGACGCCTGATATAAAGCCGCAATTAAAGTATTATCTGGACAATGCGACGTCAACGTCGACGGCAGCACCAACAGATTTTTCAAGACTGAAGGCTAATGACATGGTGCCCATTAGTGCAAATGTAAGTAGATGAATCGACTGGTGTCTGCATCTTGTTGATTCCATTTTGTGTGTGTTACTCCTGCAGGCTGATCTCGAGGACTGGGTGGATGACAATGCCGGCGGCTGGGAGGAGCTGGACACCTCACAGACCAAGCAGATAATAAGGGAGAAACGCCGCGAGATGCGACATCAGCGACAGGTTCCATTGAGGGCGCCACAGCCGAGCATTGGGGCGCAACGGATAAGCGATGTGCGTAGTTCATAATGATATTGATAATGATAACGATAACGATAACGATAACGATAATGATAATGATAATGATTTTGTGCATTCAAATGATGTTCCTTTCGTTGCACCATTCCAAAATGTTCCACATTGTAATTGATTTTCGTTTTTAAGATATCTGCTTAAAACAATTCTAGTTGACAATTGGCCTTAGTTTAATGACAACCCTCGCCCTGACCAACCATATTTTGAGTTTGTTCAATTTGGTTTGGCCTCAATAAAAAACCAAGACAAAAATAAGAAACGCCAGACATGAGATTCGTTGCCTTTCACTCGCACTTCCTGCACTTTGTTTCCTGACGCTCTGCGGTTAAATTGGTTGCTGCCCCATTGCCCAATCAATCCGACTATGATATGCCTGAGTGGATAAAGATTTGTGGCATAAATAAGACAGCGTTCCCTTGGGGCAGCGCTTTAAAACGAAATGTTGCTGTTGATGTTAATGGTCGGTGCTGTCGTCGGCTACGATCGCAGTGTCAACTACTGGGAGGCCTTTGCGCCGGGCAAGCTGCTCCAGCGCCTGGATGCGCTCACCTTGACGGATGGCGGACAGCTTATGGATGTCCAAAAGGAGCAGCAGCTGCCCAATGCCCAAGCCAAGCTGGATGAGGATGCAGATGGGGTGGAAGCGGAAGAGGGGAATGTCGATGTGGATGAAGATGTGGAGGAGGAGGGACATGATGATCCTGTTAATGACTTAGACATCGAGGAAGCAGACAGCTCAGCTGAGGCACATTCCGGCGAGGACTACGAGCGTAACTACGAGCAATTTGTGCGTCAATACTTTGATCGAGTGCCGGAAGAGAGCGAGGATGATGACGATCAGGAGGAGCACTCAGAGCAGCTGCAGGATGACAGCAGCTTTGAGGCACAGGCGGAGGCCAGCAACGTGCAGCGACAGCAGAAGCAGCAGCCAAGGGATCGACACAAGCGCCAGCATTGCCGACGTGTCCAAAAGCGGGGACAACTCTGCAGGATCTGTCGGGAGCCGCGCAACAATGAGATCTCCGAGACATGCAGCTACTCCCACGAGGCGGAGCCGGAGCAGTACGCCTACGGCAGTGGCAGCCAATACAAACGCTATCGGGATCAGTCGCCGTCGGAGGAGGAGCAGCCACAACGTTCCGAGCGCCATACGATCGTCGTTCAACCCGATGACGATAAGACCATCAGCAGCAGCGGCCTCTGTGTCCGTCGCCAGCAGGGGAACAGCGTCTGCTACGAGTGCAAGGACAGCGCTGGCAAGCGGATGAGTCGCTGCTACGATGCAGCCATCGAAATGAAGCGGAGCAGCAAGAAGCCACGGAACGGCAAGCAGTCGAACAAGCAGGAACAGGAGCAGCGCATCTATAAGCGCACCATCAGCTATAGCTATGCCCAGGACAGCAGCCGGGACAACCCCCAGGTGACCACCACACCACAGTCCACACCAATCCCGTCTACACCCTCTGCCCCCTCGACTGGACGCAGATTCATTAAACTCTTGCGCCGGCGCGCTCCAATTCCTCATATTACAGCCTAGTGTTCTGTTCCCATAAATCCAATTATACTTAAATACTATATCCATATCAATATCCAGATTCACTTTTTTTTTGTTTCAACTAAAATAAAAGAGACTATCAAAAATAAAGGTACAACTTATCTGTTGACTTTTCTGGTAGTTCCAAAATAATATCTATAACGTATCTATAGTCTGTCTGAATAATATGATACTCTCATGATATATTATATATTGCAGTTTGGTAGAAACTAGTAGAGAGTTTCTTCCAACTTGTACAATTCTTTCTTATAAAAAGATAAATTTAAATTATGTTATTTCCTATTTGAGTTCCCAACTGTTTTATTTTTACCAGATATTTGGGTTCTATCAGATTTTACACAATTAAAATTCTTTAGCTTATTGAATTATATAAAAGACAATTCCCCAAGCCTCGTGCACTTTGTTCCCTTAAATGTCCTCAGTTATTTCAGATAGTCTTTATATGATTGAATCGCTTTGACTCTCAGTCCACGTGAGAAATTCTTATCTATTAGATTACACTTGATTGCAAATCGCGTCGACCTATAGGAATAATAGTAGTATTGTTTATACGACTGGCTATAACTACAGTGTTTGCTCGCTAATGAGAAACATTGTAAATACGAATATCATTCGAACGAAATCGATTTTACTTTTTGCCTTTGCTGAACATTTCTCGTATCATATATTTAAAGCAATCATTTCGTAGAATCATAATCGAAATATACTTGTAAATTATCAATATTGTAAGATTATCAAAGTGGAACAGCTTTAAGCAGAGCTCAAGTGGTTGGAATACTTGTCTTCTAGGTAGAATAACTCTTCCCAATTCTTTTCCCCTTCGCTTTCTAGACTTATCTTAGTTCAAGTGATTTTTCTACTTCAAAAGTTGTTCTCTCCTTTTCAGCTTTCAAATAAATAGATCACGACTTTTTGTAATTTTGTAGTTTTTTTGGGATTTGTTTTTGTTGTTTTCTTTATTTATACTTTCATAATGCGTATGGTATTTAAACTTTTAAATTTACGTTTACTTTTACGTTTAGTTGTTTTTTATCAAACTTTTTGTATATTTTCGCCTCATTGCACTAAAAACTGTTGCCATCTCTATCAATCATTCGCTGGCTCTCTTCAAGCCGAGCGACTATTGCTGTCCCGCTCTAATACGAAACAAAAATACATCAAAAAAATAGGTATACATATATATAATTGGAAAAAACATAAACAAAAGTGGCTTAAAATGTTGTTGTTGCTTACAATTAGAAAAAAAAAGTTGCCGCATTTTGTTTACGTTTTTGTTGTTGTTGTTTTTTTTATTATAATTTTTGTCCCTCGTCTTTATCAGGCAACTCTTGATGCAAAAATATATGTATATATGTATAGAATATGCAAGTATATATATATATATGGTATATATGTACTGTTTATGTATATAAATATATTACAAAGTATTTAGTTATTTGTTATTAAATATTACAAAATTTCTTGCACGGGCTTAGACAGGAGACGAAACTCGAAGCGGAAAAAGGCCAAACCTTTATTTATAAAATAAGGTCTCATAATTTCATTAAATAAAAAAAATTATTATAATTATTAAAGTGCGCTCGTTTTGTTTTTTTCTTCAACATTTTACGCTTAATTACAATAGCAAAAAATAATACAATAGAAATAGAAATAGCGAGAAAAAAGCTCGAAAAGATCGCTACAAGAACAAAAAAAAACAGCTGTTGTTGTTGCGCCAAGTGTTTAAAAAAGTTAGTTGTAGTTAATTAGCAAATACATATGCATATGTATGTGTGTGTTTATGTTGTTGTTCTTTTGTTTAATTACTCCTTTTCGTTTAAGTAAATATAATTGAGTTGTTGCTCTGGTGGTTTTTAATTGTTTGTTGTTGTTGCTGTTTTTTGTTTTTGTTTTCGTTTTTTCTCCCTCAGCTGATTCAATTGCTGTTGTTGCTGTTGCTATTGTTGCTGTTGTTGTGGTTGTTCTGGTCCACGCTGTCCATGTTGGGCACATAATCCAGCGCCATCATGCAGGCAAAGACAGTCATCACCATCTTGGGCTTGACCTCGGTGATGTCCTCGGGCAGCGCATAGACGCGAGCGCCGATCTTACGCGCCATCGATATGGCATACTTGGCATTGGCCAGATTATCCTAAAAAAAATAAGAGAAATTAAGTATACGTCGTGTTAGTTTCCTAAAGCATTCATTTCTACATATTACTTATGGGAATGGTTACAGTCGAGCTGGCCCGACTCTGACAGATCCTGCAACAAAATAAAAGAGCGTTCTTCTTTCTTTCCTATAGCTCTCAGTATCTCATCGTAATACAATTTAGAAAAAATAAAAAGAAAATCGAAAGCTCGACTCTCGTGGAAGCAATTTTAAAGTTTTCTTATTTTTACGATATATTTACGGATGCGGTTAAAATGACTTGAATTTGGATACTCATCGAAAATCTATACAATACTTAATGGAATTAACGATTTTTTCCATCTACCTTCTCCGCACATTTTTCTTTCGACAAGCTCTCAATATACCCTTTGCGGTCTTTAAATACAGGGTCTAAAAATGATCTCTTATTAATGATTTACCTCCTGTGTGCCGCTGGTGCGAACCAGCTCGTAGTTGATGCTACCCTCCTTGATGGCATCGATCAGATCAATGACAATCTTGCCATCGGCAATCGCCGGATCGTTAAAGTTACGCAACTGCGATTGCTTGCCGGCATCGGAGAGACGCGTGTTCACCCACTGGACGATCTCCTTCTCGATGATGGGGTTGCCCGTGTTGGCCAGACGCGACAAAACGGACAATGTGTAGGCGCGCATCAGTTGCCAGATGAGAGCTGCAAAAGACGAAGTCAAAAAGTCAGCTAACAGAAATAATACGAGAGAGAGTGGCGAACTTACCCAATGTGAGAGTGGCATTGCCATCGTTCAGATCCTGGCCAGCAATACCGACCAGCGAGAATTTCAATTGCTTGCCCAAATCGACAGCATAATTGCAGTTCTCCAGCTTCTCCATGAACTTGCGCAGGGGCGTGAAACGTTTGTGCACGCGACTCCAGTTGACAATGCCCGGCTTGATGACATCGAACAGCTGGAAGATGACCAGACCATCGGCCAAATCCGAGTACAGCCAATTGACATGCGGCGCCACGCCCATTGAGTTCATCCAGTTGCGATAAGCTGCAAGAGCAAGAGCAAAGAAACGAGATTAAATTAGAATCTGGTGTTTATTTATTTAACAATCTATAACTTACTCTTCTCCTCGCGCGTCTCCTCAATGGACTCGAGACCCTCGATCTGTTCGGGCTTATCCAGACCGGGATGATTGTTGAACAGATTGGCCACGAAGGCCAAGTTCAGCTTGTAGACGCCATTGACAACGTCTTGGGGCGTGAGGAAGCTGCGACAGTTCAGCTTGGCCGCCTGCTGCAACATAATCTCGGCACGCTGCTGCAGATCTGATTCACGGAGGGCATCCAGATTGACGTCGGCCTCGTTGCCGGCAATTTGCTTCAGCAGATGCGAATAGATCTCCGAGTCGACAATGTCCGACTGGAAGTTGGTGCAACGACGCGAGATGCCCGCGCGTTCCAGATGATGATTCACCCAGCGCAACAATATGGCCTCCGGTGACATTTTCATCAGATCCTCGAGCCGTTCGTTGTCAAAGAGCAGGCCGGCGAGACCCGGACAACTGTCCAGGGTGATGTGACTGAACAGGCCAATGCGAATGATCTGCCAGAGGAGACCGAGCACCAAATGGGGTTTGCCCTTGGTCAGATCATGGGCATCAATGTTGACAATGTTGCAGCCGATGGCCTGCGAGGAGACGAGCGCCAGCGTTAGATTCTCGAATTCACGATAGACGGTCAGGTTCTTCTTGTTGATGGCGCGCTCATCGATGGTATCGGGGCAGGAGTGATTGATGATCTTGCACAGCAAGATGCCGTCCTTGATCGATTGATATAGACGCTTGCCCTCGGCATCGATGGGCAACAGATGCTGCAGGTCCTTGTCATGGCCCAAATTCGAGTTAATCCAATCGGAGAACGCCAACTGCTCCTCGAGACGCACCGAATGCGTTGTGCCCTCGGATGATATGCTCGACATGCCGCCTAACGTCTCCAGATTCTCCTTTTTGGAGACAACGGTCTTGAATGTGCTCGCCACATCCTTTGACTTCAGATCGAGGCAAAGTGTCTCGAATTCCTCCAAATTCAATTTTCCCTGATGCGCCGTACGCTGTTTGCTCTTGAACTCATCGATCATCTCACGCACCTGATAGCCAGCGAGCTTGAATCCCACCTGGTTGAGGGCATCCTTCAGCTCGATCAGATCAATGAAACCATCCTTATTGGCATCCAGCTATAAGCAAAAAAAAATACACAGATATCTTTTAGTAACAGGTAATGAAATCTGACAGTTATCGAATATATTCATAGCATTGTTCACATAATATTCAAATATTATCATTAAATTTGGAAATATTTGATTCGAGCCTCGACTCAGTTCAATAGACATTTGTTTTAAATACTTATTCGATCAACCCTAAACAAATTTTATAACTTTAAAAAAATCTTACTTAAAATATTAATTTTTACTGATTCAAAATTCAGTTGAAATAAAATTGTAAACATCAAATCTAATTATTTGTTTCCTCCTATATTGAACCTTATTTTTAAGAGAGGAGTGAGTGTCTATTATTTGTTTATGACTAATCCTCTTACTCATTTCTGGTCATATTCAATTAATCGATGACTCAGAGAACAGTTTCGCATGCAAATCAAACTGATTTCCGACCCCTTTCCCCTTACGATTCGTCCCCCTTTTCTTTTATCATTGGCCCACAATTCAGCTGGGCATATGTTTTATTTGAAGCATTGCCTCACCTGCGTATGTCTGTTAAGATACATACATATGCACACATTTCCTTTGTCTCTCACCTGACATCTGCCAGCTCCTATCTATCTACAAAGTACATTCACACTTATTCTTCATCAAGTATCTTTTCTTTTTGGCATTTTTGCTTATCAGCCTCCCAGTGTTTGCTGATTAATTATACCTCCCCCCCCCCCTTCCCACCATCACATAGGTCTTCTCGGCAATTAGATCACTGGTAAATATTTTATCAAGGTTCTTCCTGAAGCGCTTGCATATCATCATTTCGTAGACCAAGTGGCAATTGATTATCATCAGTGGCCAACTGACGCAACTCGGCTGTCATTGTGACAGGTAGCTAATAAACAATCTACAATCGTTATCGATATCGAAGTGTCGAAATCGTGCGATCATCGGCAATAAATGGAACTGTGTAATGCTTAAATATTTACACGAATGATTTACGCATTGTTTCATGAAATATTGTGAGCTATACTTAAATATGGAATATGTTGGAACTATCGATAATACTAAAGTGTTGAGTCAAACCGGTACTATATGCTATCGGTCTAATGATCTATAGAAGAAGCAAACCTTCACCTATTTTTAACCCCCATTTGATGAACAAAAGTATATAAAATTATGAATTATTTCGAATGAGTTATTTGTCCTTTAACAGACCCTTCAAATAAAACTTGATAATAGAATTCTCAAAATTACAGCAATCTTTATAATTTCAGTGCTTAAATACTTGAAAATAGTACATGCTCTAGAACAATTTCTAGAGAGTTCTGAGGGGCTTATGTTAAGAAACCTATTAGTGAATGTTAAGTAAAGTCAAGTCAGGCCAAGCCCAAATGGGAAATACATGTCGACTTGTTGGAATACTGAAAAGTTTGCCTATCCACCAAGTGCAAACATTTTGCCAATGTGGAAGGCCGGGAAGGAAAAAGGAGGAACCACAAACGTTTAATGTGTGGTTCTGGTGTGAAATTCACATCATGGCCATATAGTAACCATATATGTACAGTATATGTATATATATACATATATGGTTGGTATAGGGGGAATATTGTATGGAATTTGTGTCGGCAGCTCGATGATGATGTTGTTGTTGTTGGTTTGCGTATGCTTCGCGTTTCCATGATAAGATAAAGTTTTGTGGCAAAAAGGCAACAAAATCGAAAATAGCACCAGTTTACGTATATGGTAATGATTACGTGCCAAATTATGGACAGGGCCAAGAAGTGCGGCTAGAAGGAAGGCAGCCGATATTCGGTTGTCGAACCTTCACGGGGATACCAAAAGAAAAACCCCCAAAAAACGAAAAGAAAATTAATTGATAAGCCAACAAATGACGGACAAGACAAATAACGGAAGTAACCAACAAAAAATCAAGAAAAACAAAATAGTTTCATTATTGTTGTCAGTTGAGCGCCATTTGGTGTGTGCCTTCATCAAGGGGGTTCACTGTAACTCTGATATTTCGTGCGCTTGTCTGTGTTATCGACTAAAGACCATAAAGTGTGCCGACAAATAGGGCCAACAACAAGAATGAGCAAACACTTTTGATTACGTGAATCGTGAGTAATAAATTAAAAAAGGAAACATGTAAAAAAAAAAGAGAAATTTGCACAATGCGGCGCCATCTATGTATGCATTTAAATATATGCGAACATATGTGTAAATTACGTACATCGGGTATCAACTCCTCCAGATTCAGCTTGAACTCCTCGTGAGTCTGCTGCTGCTCAATGTTCATAATATCAGACATTTTCGATTATTATTTGTGTATATCGGTATATCGATTTGGAGGGGGTGGTATTGGCACTTGAATATACTATATTCTGAGTAGATTTCAATTAGCTTGTTTTTTTTCTTATTGCTGATTGCTGAGTGCAAAAAATAAACAAAAACAAAAATTATGCTTAAATTAAGTAAATTGATTTCACACACAAACACACACACGCACGCACGCACTCAGACTGAGTGCAGGAGAAGAAGGAGAACGCACACGCGATCGATTTAAATTTGAATTGAACGTTGGGAACGAACGGAACGGAATGAACTACGCGAAAATTAAACGACAGGCGAAAACCACCGTTATGCGCTGGCAGCGAGATAGTGAAAGAGAACAAGAGCGCGTGAGCGAGCGACTAAACGAATCGAGAGAGCGACATAGCGCGTTGTACAAAAGAGAGAGAGAGAGAACGTCAAGGATTATATACCTATCGATAATTATGTGCGCGATTTTCTGTTATTTTTTTTTCTATTACTGCTGGCGCCGCTGGACGAGCTGTACTACTAATGGAGCGCCTGACGCAGTCCGCACTATTTATGCCTTTGCTTTTATCTGAAGTAAACCACACACACATACACACACTTTACTCACTCTCTCTCTCTCTCTGCCTCTCTGGCATGCATACAAATCGAAGGCGCACGTATTGATAAGGCAATCGAGGAGCGAGAGCCCAAAACCATATTGAAGAGCGACTGTTTTCTGCCTTGAATCATATATTATATTCTTACTTTCATTAATTTATTAATGTTGTTTGTAGTTTAATTTTTAGTTAGTCATTTCAAATAGTTGTAAGCCAAAGACTGGCTAACTGTTTAGTTAGTCATTCATTGACTGCATATTTACAACTTAAAATTGCATTTTAGAGTTTCGATTGATTTCATTATAAAACCAAAAGTCATATGAGCCGCAAAAGTAATTGGGCTTTATAAATATGCAGGTGTATACCTAGATATTTGGGTATTTTGGTCAAACGTGCTGATAAGGCAACCCTAAGTAGAGCCAAGCGGCAAGCGGCTTCAGCAATCAGCCAATCAGGCAATCAGTCAAGCGAGCAAGCAACCCAACCTAACCAACTAAAACTACAACAACAACAACAACAACAACTACGATCGACACCTTGCTCCACATCAAATTCGAAGCACAGTCAGTTAGTCAATATCGATTCAGAATATCAGATTACCTTTGATTATCGCATTCGTATGGTGTAATAGGGTTGTCACACTTCTGATGACCACCTCTGAAGCTTAATTTAACGTTAACTTCTCTAATCGTCCACGTTCATGTTAAACAACAGTTCGAACTAATCATGATCTGCTTAAGCAATCAATTAGGCTATTTTAATCCAGATCAAATTAAGCTAGTTCTAGAGTGTTTTATAATTGAAATTGAAGGCATGTCTATGATTTTAATTTAAATATGCCATTTAATACCAATTAATTTGAATAATATAAATTCAAATTCAAAGTTTAATCTTTTTTCTAGATACTCTATTCGTTATTGTATTGTGTATGTATTGTGTATCTAAGATTTTCACATCTATTAAATTACATTTATTAAATTTCCTTTGGAACGTGGCAACTCTTTCTCAAGTGCCAAAAACTTTTTGGTAAACTGCTTACGCATCGATTTTTTTTAATTTTGTATTATTGAGAATCATATATTTTATTTAAGTATGTATGTATGTATGTGCTTACAGAGAAAGAGTTTAAGAATTTTTGAAGTAGAAACCAAAGAGCGAATGAAGAAAGAGAGAAACATGACATTTAAACGTAATTGGTTTTTTAATAGCCATTGTATCAGCGAGGGAATTATGTGCCAATTGCCTCTGTGCCAAATGATGTCTTGTTAAACATAAATTTAATACTATTTGGCCACAAGATAAGAAAATACTTTGATAACGGGCCAAATTAGACAATCGAACTATCTAACTAACTAAGCCAAATCATTCCGTAACTAAGCTAATCAATGACAGTTATAATTTAGTATTTTCTTTGACATATTCGTTAATTTTATGACTCTGTTGAGGGACGTCGAATCAACTTGTGTCCACTTCAGTCCATTTGAGAATTAGTCATCATCTGATCATCGATGATTGTTCATACAAAGAGCAGTCATTGTTGAAGGCAAGGTTTATTCAGACTCTGAGTGTAGTATATTTGTACTATCGTAATATGATTTCTTCCAGCTGTACAAATCCAACTTTTTTGTTTTTCGACATTGATGAGCCGGTCAATGCATGTGTTAATGCATTGTTGTGATTCGTTTCTTCATTGTTCGGTTGATGGCTTCCAGCTGACAGCAGAGTTGCCTCTAAACTCGCATATCAATTACAATTTCATTATTGATTCAGCTTTTACTTCAAGTCATACATTTGTCACACTAACTGTAAAGTTATTGGCGACATTATCGATAGTTTTATTCTGTTTCATTCACTTCAATTTGATGGTCTTCAATTGCAAGCCAATAATTCTCGAAAAAGAATCCTAAATAATAATCGGTATTTTATTAAAAAGAAAAAAATTTAGACAAATATAAAGTGCGAAAAAAAATTAATCTTACCTAATCTATAACTAGGACCTCCTAATCAATTTTACATATTTCAAGAGATCGTAATCTACAATGATTCATTTCAATGGATCGAATAATACTTTAAATGAGTCATTCGACATATATTTTATATACTGAATCAAGTTCAAGTTCGGCTCGTGGCCTTTCCATTTGACATTGGCAAGAATACTTGTTTTTTTTTTTATAAAATGTTGAGAGTGCTCCAGTCAGAAAAGAAAAAAAAGGTAACTTAAGAGAAGAGCACAAAAAAAAATTAAAAAAACAAACGGCAAAATACACAAACCGTAATTATGATTATGGTTATGTCAAGCAGCAGGCCCGCGAAAAATGTTGTTAATGAACTTGGTTGTCTCTGTCATTTCTAGCCAACTTTCGGCAAATGAAGTTCATTAGCAACCCTAAAAAATCAGGTAAACGGTGTTTAGTTTGTTCGTTTGTCTCTTTGTTGACTTCATTCAACATTTTCAGATCGCCAGGCTACTTGACATGATTCCGAAAGTTGTAAAAGTATGAATAATTTATAGGATAGAAGGAATGAAATCCTAACGGAAATCAATTTATTTATGAAATAATCAAAACACGAAAATAAAATTCGAAATGTTTTCAAAGATTAACGAATTGATGTTTCAGTAAAAAATAAATAGTTTCATGTCAAGAATGATCAAGATCGCAAAGAAATCCATGTTTATAGAAATTATCGAAAAAACAACAACGATGTGACGAAAACATGACCGTAAAGGTATGAGATTTAAAAAAAAATACCGGAAGACAACTAAAGATCTTGCCATATATTATAGTTATTAGTTATTATAACGATATGTTTTAAAAAATAACAATTCTTGCTAATCAAGGATCTGCTTGAAATTGGAAGACAAATGTCAACGACAGTCCTGTAACGGATGTTCGTGCTTGTGATACGACTGCTCAACAAATCGACTGACATAAGCAACAAAATGTCAACGAAAGTCAAGAAAATGCTATAAACAAAATACAATAATGACAATAAGAAACACAGAAACTGAAACAACAACAAAAATGCCCACAGTTTCAAACAATATATGCAGGTCTGTAAGGTAAGGTAAGTATTATATTTATGTATACATATGTACCTATGTACATTGTTATGGTTTGTTATGCTGTTATTGTTATACTTGTGTTGTTGTTAGTTTTGTTTTTCGCTTTCGTTGAACCGGTTTTGAGGCCTGGAACCAGTTCACTAGTCAAATTCCAATTGCTCATGCCAGGCACGAACCTTTGTTAAGCCCGCAAACAAACTGAAAGTGGAGCATTTGAAGTGACTATTTCAATGTTTGCCTAAAACTGAAAAACTGAAAATGCAGTTTGTCGAGCTCGAGCAAAAAGTGGGGTAATGCTGAAAAGGTGGTAAGGCGGGAACTGGTAGAGCCCGACCTCGACAACAATGGCAGCATTACATTAACATTAGCAACATTAGAGCAGTTGACGGTGATTGAATTGGCGAGTGAGTCAACAACATTCGAAACATGTTAATCAACAACAACAACAGTTGAGTATCTATGAATACCCAAGTACTTCCATCGTTACCTGCCAGAGGAACGCACATTAAAATGAACCGAAACAACGATCGTAAATAGTCAAAGAGGAAATCAATTGAACAAAAATTAATAATGAGACTCAGAGTCAACCCCATTGATTATGTAGATGCCAATGTGTTGGGTGGAAAGAGTTGGGAACTATGGACAAATCAGTCGACACCCGACATATGAACCACAATTCAATTTACAGATCAAGTGATTTATATTTTTAAGCAAATAATCAGTATGAAAAATACATATCCTGCTTAAAATTTGATATCGGTATATCTTCTGAGTATACATATATTTTAAATTCTTCAACCATTTTTGTCATTTTGTTAAATTTATTCCATTCAATACATTCGCCTCGAATGTTTTCAAAATATGAAAATTTTAATTCTTATTTATTCTTAATTTGTCATAAAATAAATTTAAGCGAACAACACATTCAATATTAGTCAGTTTAAACTATATATCCTTAGATCATCTTATTCTTATTCTCATTAATCTCCATGATTATACAATTTGTTTATAGCATTGTTCTATATTTTGACAAGTTTATTTCAGATTTTCTTGTACTATTATTAAGTACAACTCATTTATTATTAGAATAGTTGTTGAGCCACTCAAAAAAGTTATCTTTTAACCGAGCAGTCTCATTACTTATACATACATAAAAACATAAACGTTACATTCTCGAACTTGACATTTTTGTCACCTGCAACGTGAGTTCAACGTTGTCATATCAATGTATGTACAAATGTTGTCATCTTGAATAAAGTTGTCGTCGCCGTTGTTGTTGTTGTTGTCGTGCAGTCAATTGAAATTTGTAACACGTACAGCAAATTTGACTGCGCATTGTCTGAGCTCTGTCATGTAATAAATTTTTATGTAGAAATTGGCAATGCGGCCAACAACAAAAACAAAAAAACAAGACAAACAACAACATACATAGATGTATATATTTATTTGTTGTTGTTAACTTAAGTGAATTGTATAATCAACAGTGTGACACATATCCGCCGCATAGAAAAAAAAGAAGAAATCCAATGACCAATGTGTCCAGTTTGTCCCATTCCACAAAATGTTGTAGCTGTCGTTGTTGTTGTGGGTGTAGCTGTGCAAAGGGCGTGGCCTGCAGCCAATTGATTGCAACTTGTAGGAAACATAATATGCATGTACATGTATGTATATTAGTCACAAGGATAAATAATACAACTTTACTTGCTATGAGTCAGCGCTTTTGGGAACTACTCAGACAACAACAACAATAACAACAACACACCTTAAAGGCGTGTTAATTAGCATAAGCTACGCTGTCTACATGACAAATTAACAGTTACCCCAGCCAGTGTTACCACACTGGCAAATATTGATAATGAGCCAGTAAATTGTCGCGTGTCCCCATTTTCATCCTGTTAAGTGAAAATCAGCAAAATCTACGTACACACATTCATATGTTATGGTTGCCATTAAAGTAACTGGTAATCAGAGTTCAAGAAACTCTACACGCAAAACGAATCGAAGAAAGCGTCAAAAAAAACTTTTGCATAAGGACAAACGACAAGTGGCAGCGCCAAAAAGAGAGAGAAAAAAAAACCCAGTTGCATGCGACGCATTGAACGCATTAAAAAATACTTTCGCTGCATTTGTGCACAGTGGTAAAAAAAAGCAACTCAATTGCTCAATCATAAATCATGCTTATCTCTGTACAAATTGCATATTTGATGTATGGTAATTTGATAAAACTCTTATAACGTATTTTAAAAAAAATTAATTAATTACAGTGAATGTACGTGAGATATGTATGAATATACGTACATATGTGGAGGTGTATGTGTACGTGTGTGTATCTTCAAAACTCTTCAGATTGCTTGCATTCACATTCCATATACAGTGATGTCATGCCGTTATCTACAATAAAATTCATGAACCGCTGTGCATGTGTTCCACGACTTTTGAGTGACACTGTAAAATGTTCAGCATGCATTAATATAAACGAAACGTCCATGAGGCTTTTGTCTAAATGCAAAGCATGTTTGAGTGAACTCATAAGTAGCGTCCTCCTTAAACCCCCCATTCCCTCCACACACCAACAATCCATCCCCTACTCCATTGCACTTAAAGTGCACTTGATAAAAGCCAAAGCGCAGCTACAATAACAACAAACGGTGCTGTTGTGTTGTGTTTTTAGTATGTGAATGGGCACAGCAACAACAAAAAGAAGAAGAAGAAGAAAAACAACTGCAGACCTAATAAACGCAGCCCAATGAATTATGTGCTGGCCTTTCAATCCCCCCTATAAGACATGCAAGCTGATAAACCATAAAAAGATGTATACATATACGAACATATATTTACATATATGTACATGTGTACATAATATGTATGTACACATATGGAAATACATACATACATATTTTCATGGGGCTGGCAATTAATACTGACACTCCCACGCAAAATCCAAAAAAAAAAAACAACAAAACAATATTTTTTTGGTACATCAAAGATTTGATACCCTTGCAAGAGTATTCAATTCTTGACTGATCGTTCCTATGACAGCTACATACATATATGAGTGCACCGATTTCAACCAAATTCAGTCAGAATGTTCAAGACATAATAAAAATATAGTTATCCAATCGTGATAAATTACAATACCCTCGGCGAGAATATACATAAATAACACAAAAAATACTAGCAACAGCAAAGCTTTGTGTCAGTATGACAACTCTGCGAATCTGATTGACATAAACAAAAGCAAAGTAAGCAATAGTTGAAGGCATCATCGGTCACTTCTCTCGCTCCCGCTCTCACTCTCCCACTCTCTCGCTGGCTGCATTAGTCATTCGATCCGAGTAGCATCAGAGCTTCAAGGCATTCGCGCTGATTAATATAATCAACAAAAAAAAAAGACAACACCAACAATAACAAAATCCACTTTCAAGTGTCAATCAGTGCGAGTGCCAGTATAATTTAGCATCCCCCCACCAAAGCCCGATGACGCCCACGCTCACTGCACTCTCATTGTCATTTTTAAGTAGCGTGAATGTGTGAGTTTGCATGTGTATGTGCGTCTTTCTCTCTTCGTCTGTTATCCTTTTTATCGTTTCGTTTGCCACGCATCTTGATCAGTGCGCGCGCGCTTAACAATGCCGCATTGTGTTTTGATTAACACTATGCGCGTGCGCTCCCGCGCTGTTAACTTTAAATTGCATTAAATGAGTGGGCGTGTGCGTGGGCGCTTGAAGTTTAAGTTGAAGCAATAACAGTTGGCAAATCGAAAAGCTACACCTGAAAACTATTAAAAGTTTAAAGCGAGTGAATGCCTATGTTTGCATTTGCGTGTGTGTGTGTGTGTATGTATGCAAAGAAATTTAACAGAAACGTTAAATGAAAATTGCTGCTGCCCCTTGAACCGGGTCGGGGCAGCAGGGCTAAACGTCGACTTTGACAGCGCGACGCGTCGACTCTCTGCTGATGATATAGCTGCTGCTGCTGCTGCTCTTCGACTTTGGCTTGCTGCTGAGTCGTAGTTTTTCACGCTCTCCATCTTCTTATTGTATCAGCATGTCTATGTGTGTGTGTTTTTATTTTAAGCAGAAACTGGTTTTTGTTTGCCTGCTTTGCCTTCTTTGCCCTGTCTCTTAACGTTCCGTTGTGTTGTCATACTATGAAAATACACTTGCATACATTCATAACTCTGCATGCATGTATGTCTGTAAATACATATACATATATGCATATATGTACATGTATTATTCAAATGTTATTTTCGCGAAATTCATATGAAATTCCAAGTAAAGTGAAAGAAGCATGCGTTGTGTCTTGATATTGTTTAGAATATTTTGATTAGTCATGTATGCGTGTGTGCCTTTGGGAATGAGAGGCAGACATTGAACTTGTGCGTCAGCAGAGGCAGCACACCAACGACTAAGGCAAAGCGCATGCGCTGCCGTCGCTGTTGTGATTTTGCACAACGACGCGTCGCGTCGTCTGCATGCACACCAAGACAGTTTGGCGTGGCCACCACCCAAGGGAACTTGTTTTCCCCCATGCACTGCGCTGCTCCCCCACACACATGCACGCATACTAACTCGCACACAGATATATGTTTGTATATACATATATTGATATGTATGCATGCTGGCTGGAGCATTACCGTTAGCTCTTGTTAATGTAGCGCTCTCTTCATGGGGGGTTGTTGAAGGCCATTGTCGTCGTCGCTGTCGCTGCCTCTGCCGCTGCTATATCCGACGCTGGCGTTGACGCCCACATGCACCGGTTAACGGCATTGCGCAGCAACGCAAAAGTGACTCATGCAATTGGCATTTAATTTTAATAAATAATTCCGTCCCTCCCTTTATCACTTTTGCCCCTCTCCACCCATTACAAGCCTTTATGTCAAATTTACATACAATAATTATTTTGTTTTGTCAAAACAATTACTTGACTAACTGTACGCTATGTTAAATGACGTTTACATTATGCACTCACCTCTGTAAATTTCTCTTTTATCTCGGCCTTTTCATCAATGGATAAAGTTTTTGTGAATTTGTTTAATGATGCCATTTTGTTATCGTTATTCTTTTATTGTTGTTGTAGCTGCCGATGTAGATGTAAAAGTTGTTTTTGCTTCTGGTTGTTGTTCTTGCTGCTATTTCTTAATGGTTATATTGGCTAGTATTTAAATAAATAAAAAAGTTAATTTCACTTTATCGCCACAGTCGATGGACGTCGCCGTTTTGCCGCTCTCTTATTGTTTTTGTTGTGCGAAAAACTGCGCTTCTGCTTCTGCTGCTGCGTCGCGTCGCTGTTGTCTGTGCTGTGTTGATGTGTTGGTGGTGGATTTGTTTGCTTGTTGGTGCTGGGAAGATGGGCTTGCGGAGGGGGGTTTGACGGTGACACTTTCTTTTGGGCAGCGTTGGCGGCGACTTTTATTTATGGCTGTTATTGTTGTTAATTCTTTTACACGCTACTGCGCTGGATAATTGATATTTTGCTATTTCTATTTTGTTATTGCTTGTTTTCTCCTCTTTCTTTTCTTTCTTCCCTCTCTCACTCTTTCTGTTTTGGCACACGAAGCACGACTTTTATTTGCACTTAACAAAATATGAGCCCACAAAATCTGGTCTCACTCTCCTACTCGTATTTACACTTTGCTTTAAGCTTTGTTTAGTTGCTTTGTTGTTGTTATTTCGGCTTGGCGGTTTTGCCGGCTTCTGTGTTCGTTCACTTTGTTATTTGTCAATCAATAACAATAACTCGAAAACTTTTTTTTATCGCTTGCAGTGCATACGAACTTCGCGCAAGAAAGTCTGAATTAAAACTGATGGAGCTCGAAACAGTGTGACCGCCAATAGCAGCCGAGAAGATCTGTTAAATTACATTAAATACCAAAATGCTCATTTAACATACATTTAAGAGAAATTTAACATAACTATTATCTGTAATAATAATCGATGCTGATGATCTTGTATTAAATAAAGATATCAAAAAAGTCAGAAAAAAAATTTACAAATTTGTTAATAGTCACAGCATTATGAACACAAACACCTTGTCCAAATGATAGTTAACATATTGTTAACATAATGTGTTTAACGCAATTTTGAGTCAATGCAAACGCGAAACTGTTGTCTATTAAGAGTTGTCGCACGTTAACGCAATGAAGAAATAAGAATTGTTGGCAACCCTGTGCTGGCGCAAATAAAAATATTGTGGCGTAGCTGTTTATAATTTTTGTGTGTTGATGGTACAATAAAATGCACATTAAGCAGGTAAGTAATCATTGGTTTGATAAGTAAAAACTTGCTGCTTACACACCAATCATTTCAGATTATTATACAAGGCTTTAAAAGTTACAAGGACCAGACGGTAGTGGAGCCATTCGATAAGCGTCACAATGTTGTTGTTGGTCGCAATGGTTCAGGCAAAAGTAATTTCTTCTACGGTACGTTTGTTTTTGTTCATGCATATAACATAAGTTGCTCATTGTGCTTAATTATACCTCGACAGCTATACAATTTGTGCTAAGCGATGAGTTCACGCATCTGCGTCCGGAGCAGCGCCAAGCGCTGTTGCACGAAGGCACAGGAGCCCGAGTTATTTCGGCTTATGTTGAGATCATATTCGACAACTCGGACAATCGTGTGCCTGTAAGTGTCTCACACTTTTATGTGGATTTAAGTACTCATGTAAATTTGATTTCCAGATCGACAAGGAAGAGATTTACTTGAGGCGTGTCATTGGCGCCAAAAAGGATCAGTATTTTCTAAATAAAAAGGTGGTGCCTCGCAATGAAGTCGTCAATCTTTTGGAATCGGCTGGCTTTTCCAGTTCCAATCCCTACTATATTGTTAAACAGGGCAAAATCAATCAAATGGCCACAGCAGCGGACTCATATCGATTGAAACTGCTCCGGGAGGTGGCGGGAACACGTGTCTACGATGAGCGCAAGGAGGAATCGTTAAATTTGCTGCGCGAAACCGATGGCAAGGTTGAGAAGATTAGCGAATATCTCAAGACAATTGAGGACAGACTGCAGACGCTGGAGGAGGAGAAAGAAGAGCTGAAGGAGTATCAAAAGTGGGACAAAACACGGCGAACTCTCGAGTACATTCGCTACGAGACGGAGCTGAAAGATACGCGGCGTGCACTCGAGGAATTGCTCTTACAACGAAAATCCTCATCGGACAAGAAGAAGAACTACAACATTGAGATCCAAAAGGCACAGGAGAAGATCAAGGAGGTGCAAAAGAACCTGAAGGAGGCAAAGAAAAAGGTCCTTAGCACTAAGGAGGAGCGATCAGTTCTCATGACCGAACAACAGCAATTGTTGCGCGAGAAAACCAAATTGGATCTAACAATTGTCGATCTGAATGACGAAGTCCAGGGCGACAATAAGTCCAAAGAACGCGCCGACCAGGAGCTCAAGAATCTCAAAGTGACAATCGCCGAGCGAGAAAATGAATTGGATGATGTGAAGCCGAAATACGAGTCGATGAAACGCAAGGAGGAGGACTGTTCCCGTGAGCTGCAGCTGAAGGAGCAGAAGCGCAAGGAGCTCTATGCCAAACAGGGGCGTGGCTCGCAGTTCTCGTCGCGTGAGGATCGCGACAAGTGGATCCACAATGAGTTGAAATCGATAAGCAAACAGACAAAGGACAAGATCAATCATCACGCCAAGCTGGTGGAGGATCTCAAGAAGGATGCCACCTCCGAGAAAGATCTGGGCACCAAGATCGAAGAGCATTCGTCGGAACTGGAGCAACTGCGTCTCCAAATCGATGAGCACAACAAAAAGTACTACGAACTAAAGAAAACCAAGGATCATCATCAGTCGATGCGCAATGAGCTGTGGCGCAAAGAGACCCAGATGACTCAACAGCTGCAGACCCAAAAGGAGGAGCTATCACGAGCGGATCAGGCACTGCGCAGCATGGCCGGCAAGCCCATATTGAATGGCTGCGATTCTGTGCGCAAGGTGCTCGACAGTTTCGTCGAACGGGGCGGACAATCGGCGGCGATAGCCAGAGCATATTATGGCCCCGTAATTGAGAACTTTAGCTGCGACAAGACCATCTACACAGCCGTCGAGGTGACCGCTGCGAATCGTCTGTTCCATCACATTGTGGAGTCGGAATATGAGGGAACACAGATCTTGAAGGAGATGAACAAACTGAAGCTGCCGGGCGAGGTGACGTTCATGCCACTGAATCGCCTCCAGGTGAAGATCCATGACTATCCCGATGATCCCGATTCGATACCAATGATATCCAAGCTGAAATACGATGAACAACATGACAAAGCGTTGCGCTATATCTTTGGCAAGACGCTCATCTGTCGAAATCTGGAGCGTGCCACGGAGCTGGCCAAGAGCACGGGTCTCGACTGTGTCACCCTCGACGGGGATCAGGTGTCGTCGAAGGGCTCCCTCACCGGCGGCTATTTCAACACATCGCGATCACGTCTCGAGATGCAAAAGAAACGCACCGAGTACACGCAACAGATCACCGAATTCGAGAAGAAGCTGAGCAAGTTGCGAAATGAGCTCAAGTCGACGGAGAACAACATCAATTCCATTGTGTCCGAGATGCAAAAGACGGAGACCAAACAGGGCAAATCAAAGGATGTCTTCGAGAAGGTGCAGGGTGAGATTCGTCTGATGAAGGAGGAGCTGGTGCGCATCGAGAAATATCGGGCGCCTAAGGAACGTTCCCTTGCCCAGTGCAAGGCATCGCTGGAGGCGATGAACAGCACCAAGTCCAGCCTGGAGGCGGAACTCAAGCAGGAGCTAATGTCAACTCTGTCCGTGCAGGATCAGCGCGAAATTGATCAACTTAATGATGATATACGTCGTCTCAACCAGGAGAATAAGGAAGCCTTTACGCAACGTATGCAGTTGGAGGTGCGCAAGAATAAATTGGACAATTTGTTGATCAACAATCTGTTCAGGCGACGGGATGAGCTGATCCAGGCGCTCCAAGAGATCAGTGTGGAGGATCGCAAGCGTAAGCTTAACAATTGCAAAACGGAGCTGGTGTCCACGGAGAAGCGCATCAAGAAAGTCAACGCGGATCTGGAGGAGATCGAGAAGCGGGTCAATGAGGCGGTCCAACTGCAGAAGGAGCTGCAACTGGAGCTGGAGACGCATGTGCGCAAGGAGAAGGAGGCCGAGGAGAATATTAACAAGGATAGCAAACAATTAGAAAAGTGGACGACCAAAGAGAATATGCTGAATCAGAAGATCGATGAGTGCACCGAGAAGATTGCAAGTTTGGGTGCACTGCCCCAAGTGGATGCCGCCTACAGTCGCATCTCGCTAAAGAACATCTTCAAGGAGTTGGAGAAGGCCAATCAGCATCTCAAGAAATACAATCATGTGAACAAAAAGGCGCTCGATCAATTCTTAAGCTTCTCCGAACAGAAGGAGAAGCTCTACAGGCGCAAGGAGGAGCTCGATATTGGCGATCAGAAAATCCACATGCTTATCCAATCTCTCGAGATGCAAAAGGTCGAGGCGATTCAGTTCACATTCAAACAGGTTGCCCAAAACTTTACCAAGGTCTTTAAGAAACTGGTGCCCCAAGGCGCCGGTTATTTGATCCTCAAGACAAAGGACAACGAGGGCGAGGAGATGGAGAAGGAGGTGGCCAATTCTGATGCATTCACGGGCATTGGCATACGTGTCTCCTTCACCGGCATCGAAGCGGAAATGCGTGAAATGAATCAACTGTCCGGTGGACAGAAATCTCTTGTTGCACTCGCTTTAATCTTTTCCATACAGAAATGCGATCCAGCTCCGTTTTATCTATTTGATGAAATCGATCAGGTGAGAGATTTGTCTATACCAAATTCGTATTCCTTGATTAACCATTTATTATGCTTTGACAGGCACTGGATGCCATGCATCGCAAGGCGGTGGCCGACATGATACACGAGTTGAGCGACACCGCACAATTTATTACGACCACGTTCCGGCCGGAGTTGCTTGAGAATGCACACAAATTCTATGGCGTGCGCTTCCGGAACAAGGTTAGCCACATTGATTGTGTTACCCGCGAGCAGGCCAAGGACTTTGTCGAGGATGATAATACACACGCTTAGATAACTTGTCTCCTCCACCGAAGCCTAATCCTAATCTGCATCCTCCACGTCACATTCAAGCATTTCTTAATGATTAGTTTTAATATTTTTTTGATTTACTTGATTTTCCTTAAACAAATGAACATTATTTAAAAACAACCTTAAGTAAGTCCTGTATTGTAATTGTCGCTGTCCAGCGCGTCTTGCTCCGATCAAGCCATCGCTGTTTATATGTATGTGAACTCTTAATAAAATGACACAGAAATCTAATACATATAAAAGAACTTTTGTTTTATTGACGAGATTAACAATCAACTCCTTAATTAATGTATAAAACTCTCTCTCTCTCTGACTAATCTTTGTGGTGTCCAAACGTTAAGAGCTAGAAGGCTGAAATTTTGTACACAACATAGATGTCTTAATTTTACATATAAATATGTCTCAATGCTTTCGTGCTAAATGCAACATTAATTTAATTAATATGGCGATTAATTATCTTGTTTCCTCGATCAGCTCTTGACTGGCATTGATGGCAAAGATGACTGAGAAGCACATGCCTACAGTGTCCACCTCGAGCGTTGTGATATTGAAGCGCAGCGTTAGACGCCAGAGCACAAACTGATTTAGCATAACCAAAAGGGCCAATCCCAGTGACCACCAATATTCATCCACAATGGCAATGCGCCATAGACAATACATGTTCCATACTACGCACAGCGTATGATTGACACGCTCCAGCTTGGCCAGCACCTGTCCCAGCGTTGACTTCTCGTTCAGGCACCGTCTGATGGCTGTCAGCAAGAAAAGGCCCGCATATAATCCGAGGACAACGCAGCGCCAGCTGACGCCTTCAATTAACTTGATGTCACCTACGATGCTCTGCATCTGGCCAATCATTAATGCTACGAATATCGCCGGCGAATAGCGCAACGATTGCTCGCAAAGGCGACGCTGCACCTGGCCGGGATTGGGATGCGTGTAACGCAGAATACAGAACACGCTGTGGGCAAACAATAATCCATAGCCGGCAAGTCCATGACGATCAAGGCTGTAGTGCTTGAGTGCCCATCCTGAACTTACTGCCAATATGAAATTCAGCAGTCCCAAGGAAAGCTTGGATGAGATATTACCGCTGGCATTGAAAGCCATTGAAACAGGTAGGCGGTTGAACAAAACATTAGAGTTGTGTCCAGTGTTGGCAATTTAGCTATTTCCCCGCTAGATCTAGCGGGTTGCCATTGGCAAATGCGGTATAAATTGTAAAATAGCGGCTAGCGGGAACTATAGCTTTTTTCAATAATAACAATTCTTCAAGGTGGAATCAACCATTATTGAGGAGATTCTGTTGCAATACTCGAACGTCCACATTATTAAGTGACCCAATCCACTTCGTGAATGCAGCAGGAAATATAAGATTTTTGGCACTGTCATCATTTGCGCTAAGCCTTTTATCGCTGCCATGGTCGAGTGCAGAGCTGGAAAGAGTCTTTAGTCAAATGAACAATGTCAAAACTAAACTTCGAAATAGAATGGCCGTTCAAACATTACTCTCAATTTTACACATAAGGTATTTTATCTGTTCAACTCATATTTTATAATAGCAGTGTTTTTTAGCTACTAACAAAATTTGCTGGCTATTTCTAGCTTTTTTCAAAGGTTAGTTTAGCTTTTTAATGACGCGAAGAACTGGCAGCACTGGTTGCCACACAGTTGAGCAGCATCACTAAGCAAATAGGTTATTTGCTTAGTGGCAGCATTCACAATAAAAACAATTCCCTAATATATCTTTTTTCTAGCCTTTTCTTGCTTGTTTTAAATGCAGATCTAGCTTTTTAAGGCCCTGAAGAGTTGGCATACCGCTTACAATTGTAATGCTAAAAGTTCGTTTATGTTTGAGTTTGATTGGTAATCGTCTGATAATTCAAATGCGTATAGTATTTATTTTATAATTCGAAAGCATAGCTGTTTTTTATTTTAATGAATTATATCAAGAAAAATACTAATAAACGCTCACGCACGAGATACGTATTTTATTTTTAGACGCGCGCGTGAAATTTGTATTTATTTTTGCTTATGCGTTTCGTTGCTGTTTTTCTATAGTTGAACCGATACAGTTAATTCGAACGACGCTGGCAAAATGGCGGCGGAAGCAAGTGTGTTCAAACTGTTTCGAACTGTCGATCCGTCCACAGTGAATGTGCCGATAAAAGAGAAATTTGCCAAACTGACGCTATCCTCGAATAAGAAAAAGCAATTGGAAAAGGAGGAGGAGAAGGAGAAGAATCCAAATAGCGTCAGTCGCCAGCTTTTGTCCGAGTTGAATGATCAAAATAAGAATAAGAATTCTTTTGAGCATCCGTTGCTGCGCAGCGATTCCTCATCATCAGTTGCTGTTGTAATGGGATTGGGGGAGGAGCACACTCCGAAGAGCACACAGCTGTCTCAGGATGTCTCTGATTATATGGAAGCATTGCAATTGAGTGACGATGGCTGCACGCAGCGAACTCTGGACATTGACGGAAGTGGGGATGGGGATGTGGAGAAGTTGTCCACACAAGTCTCCAACTTGACAATGCAGCCAAAGGAAAGACAAGAGATCTCCATATGCATAACATCCACAACAGAGGAGGAGGAGGAGGATGAGGATTTATGCATTACCATATCGGATACAAGTGCCAGTGAGTGTAGTCCTGTCAAGGATCCGGAGGATCAGTTGGTGGTGGAGGAAAGCATGGCAGTTAGTGAACAGCAAATATGCCTAACGGGTGTTCCACTGACCGTTGACAAGGTGGAGCGCATTCAGGCCTTCCTGCGTGACGTTTCCTTCGAGCGCCATGAAATGGAGCGTCGTGGTTCAGCCGACGTGTCTTCCGCGGATCAGCTGCTGCATTCGCGCTTGGCCAGTGCGGACACGGAGTCTATGAGCCAGAACGACATTGACTGCACCGAGTTGCCATCCTCTCCAGTGGCACTCTCGCCCAAAAGGCCGCTGGATAGCAGCAAATTGTTGGCGGATAATGAGACGGAGGTTAATACACTGTGCTCCGAGGAGCTGGTTGAACCGGAGCAGGAGAGCAGCAAGCGATTGGCAGACAATGACACCGAGGTGAACACAATGTGCTCCGAGGAGCAGCCGGAGCAGGACAGCAGCAAGCGGTTGGCAGACAATGACACCGAGGTGAACACAATGTGCTCCGAGGAGCAGCCGGAGCAGGACAGCAGCAAGCGATTGGCAGACAATGACACCGAGGTGAACACACCCGACGTGGATGAATCCCTGGCTGAGCTGTCTGCCCAGCACTCCACACTAAACGATGTCGACGCAAACGAATCAATTACCATACCGGAAACCTGCAGCGAGACAGAGCAATCACCCAGAAGACCCAGCTCGGCAACATCCACGGAAACGGGGGAGACAGAGACGGACACGCCCGCCATCCAAGTGAGCAGTATCAATATTTCGGCTAAGATCAACATTAAGATACACATACCCAACATGGACTCAAGCTCAGCTGAATCCGATGCAGATGCGGATCCAGATGCAGATGCCAAGGAGAACCATGTAAAATCTCCAAGTGAAAACCAGGAGCAGCGACAGCAGAAGGAGCGCTCCATGTTACGTGTGGATGCATCTGAGGATGAGGAATTCCTGACAAACGCGGAACAGCTGCTGAATCAACTATACGGCAAATCCTGGCAAACTCCGGATGTTATACGCACCCTTAAACGATCCAGTGGTAGCGGTGGCAAGCTGGCAGCTCCAACTGCCGACCGCACGCCGCTGACGGAGATTAGACGGCAACCTAAAGCACGTCGTGCGGCAGCCACAACAGCCAAGAAACGAATTCCAGACAAATCCAAGGCCAACGAGAGTGCCCTGGGCGACTTTAGCCTTTGTAAGCATATGGAATGTGGACAATTGAGGTCCACAGCGATCATCTAACACGATTTTCCTTAATTTTTAGTTAAGCGTGCGTTGAAATTGAACTCGACGCATTTGCCGCCAACAGCGCCGAGGACAGAGAGAGCAGCTAGCAAACAGCGCGTCCGCACCAACCATGTGCATGAGGATCGCTGGCGTGCTCTGGTCGATACGGACAGCGGCGAAGATGCCTCCGATGACGAGGATGCGGATGCCACCGACTCGAATGCCAGTGGCGAAAGCGATATCGATAATGGCCAGGTTACTTATTTGGATCTCACTAAGGCGGAGGTGGAAGTGGTCAGCAGTCCCGATGGTGAAGCTAACAACAAATGTAAATGATATTATAGGAAAGAGAAAATAATTCATTTTTTAACCTATATGTTTCACATGTTTGTAGCTCCTGGGTTTCCCAAGAAACTGGATGACATCCTGCGCACCTGTCGGGCCACAGTGAAGCCCAAGTTGTGTGCTACTCCCTCAACTCCAATAACAACAAACCCGACGCGTCGTCAGCTTTTTACGCCAAATACCGGCTATGAAGATGATAAGGAAGCAAAACAAATTGTGGAGCAAGCACTCGATTTAGATAGCCTGGATCAATTGGAGAATGTCTATTTGCCGGGCACAAAGGTCCATAAGCGTGTGCAAGAGGTTAAGAAACAGTTGGGCATAGCAATTGAATCGCCAAAGGCTAAGCCAATCTTCAAGTTGCCCACGCCACAGACAGCACCGATTGCCAAGCCCGTGGAACGCAATAGGAAGGTGGGAACACCACGACTCAATGTCAATCGGAAATGCAGCTTTATCAAGTCCCTGGATAGTAATATTGGTCGTGAATTGTGCGACAATGAAGCATACTTTCTACGAGAGAACTTCACTAAGAATAAGGAAGAATTGGCAAAGCGTCTGTACAGCATTTACAATACTGAGGTCTTTGACAACAAACTGGATGTGCCGATCACCTGGTCGAAGCTGCTCCGCAATACGGCAGGCAGGTGTAAAAATAAGCGAAAGTGCGTATACTCCAAAAAGACTTGCTCTTTTATTTTATTTTTAGCCAGGAATCGTAATTGGTATATATGGTATTCATAACAGACCTATATATCATATATTTACCTGCAATGGGAACGATCAGTCAAAAATCCATTCTAAATGAATAATCTAAAAAGAGAATTATTTGTTGATTCTAGTCACAAAATTTAATTTTAGCTCCCTTTTGTTTAACTTTTCAGACTCAATGTACGCAACAGCGTTGTGGAGCTGAGTGTGAAGGTTTTGACCAGCGCGGATCGTTTGCGTTGCACGCTTATCCATGAGTTGTGCCATGCAGCTGCATGGATATTCAATGGCGAGGGCGGACATGGACGCACTTGGAAGATGTGGACACAGAGGGCTATGAAAGCACTTCCGGATCTGCCGCCCATCGAGCGGTGCCACAACTATGCCATCGAATTCAAATACACTTATAGATGTAATACTTGTAACATTGGGTAAGTTATAGTTAGGATCTGTTATCTGAATATTCTAGTTGAATTCGCCATTTCCATTTTTTTTGCGAACAGATCGAATTCCCACACTAGATCTCGTAAAGTGGAGGATCTTCGTTGTCGCAAGTGCTCGGGACCCATCACGCTGCAGCTGAACAAAAAGGACAAACAGGGGAATGTTGTGGCGACGCCAGTGCGCGAGGCGACAGGATTCGCCAAATACGTTAAGGATAACTTTAAGAAGCACAAGCAGGACAATCTCACAGCCGCACAGGTGATGCGCATCTTGAGTGCCGAATATGCCAAGGAGAAGAACAAAGCTCAAGGCTCAAATGTTGAGTCTCAAACCTCGTCGATCGCCAAACGAGTGGAAACATTAATAATAGATTAAGATTAATAACATGACAGTGACTGAACATACCAGCTGAAAAGTACAACGTTTTTATATATTTTAAAGTTCAGATATATGATGTATATTTTTTTCATAGTTACATTTTCAATAAGTAAATAGACTTAAGTGTTTCTAATTAAAAATAAACGAAACAGTTTCAAAAGCAGTTGCAGGTTTATTAGCTGTTTTCGTTGTGCAGTGTTGTTAAATTAATCGGCCGTCAGTAGTAGACGATAGTACTATCGTCTGTTATCAATGTTATACAAGCTGTCAATTGTGACATCACGAAAGGTCTTGTTTATGACAACTGTGCAATATATTGAATAAACAAGCCAATTAATTATAAACATTGCATATATTATGAGCGTAATAGTGGTATATAACATATAAATAACTTATTATACGAGTTATAGCCCGTTTGCCGGATAGGCAAGTCGAACAATTGTGACGTCAGTAGTTCGTTGTCAGTCCGCACTGCGCTTTCAATATATCGATAGTGCCATCGATATTATTGCAGCTCTATCACTAACACACATACGCACGCAATCGTAAACATTATTTAGTTGCAGAACCGAACACGTCAGCTACGCGTATTCGGATTGATTGACAAACAATTTGTTTTGATCTTTCCAAATTAGTTGATTTATTGCATCTTGGTTACGAATTACATTAGGACATTTCATATTATCAATTGGCTGTTTCAATTACTGCTGCATTAAAATGGTAAGAACTCGCACACACACTCACGCACACACACAAACACATGTCAACGTCGGCGATTTTGGCTAATATCATTTAACGATAACTATTGTTTTTTATTTTCTAGGTACTCATTGCTGCGGCAGTCTGCACAAAGAATGGCAAGGGTGAGCAAACTAATAATTAAAATATGTATTTAAAATCAAATCTAACTGAATTTAAATTGTACGCACACACACACTCACACATGCAGTCATATTGTCACGTCAGTTCGTTGAGATGACGAAGGCGCGGATCGAGGGGCTGCTGGCGGCATTCCCCAAACTGATGACCGCCGGAAAGCAGCACACGTATGTGGAAACAGATTCGGTACGCTACGTCTATCAGCCGATGGAGAAGCTCTACATGCTACTGATAACCACAAAGGCCAGCAACATTTTGGAGGATTTGGAAACACTGCGTCTCTTCTCCAAAGTGGTGAGTGTTTGAGCTGAAGACTTGCTTGGAAGCCGAATCTCCGTTTGCCACCATACTCAAGTAGTCTTCTGCTTCTCAGTCTCCCGTCCTTGCTCATCTTAGAACAGCTCTTGGAGTTGCTTTCCTCCATAAGAATGTACCCTAAGAAAATAATTAATAGATAAATTATTGTATTATATTAATATAAAATTTAAATTGAATATGTTTGTGTCCTTTGTAGATACCCGAGTACAGTCACTCGCTGGACGAGAAGGAGATTGTGGAGAATGCTTTTAATTTGATATTCGCCTTTGATGAGATTGTAGCACTTGGCTACAGGGAGAGCGTTAATCTGGCGCAGATCAAGACCTTTGTGGAGATGGACTCGCACGAGGAGAAGGTCTACCAGGCGGTGCGTCAGACACAGGAGCGTGAGGCGCGTCAAAAGATGCGTGAAAAGGCCAAGGAGCTGCAGCGTCAGCGCATGGAGGCCACCAAACGTGGCGGCCCATCAATGGGCGGCCTTGGCGGACGCAGCGGCGGCTTCAGCTCAGACAGCTTTGGCAGCAGCGGCATTAGCACAGGTTCAGGAGGCGGCGGCGGTGGTGGTGTCGGTGCACCATCCATTGAGCTCGACAACAAGCCGATGGCCAGCAAGGCGGCACAGTCAGTTAACCTGATCTTTTTACTTTCACTACAAACTTTATTCAACAATTTGTGATATATTACAGAAAGCCCGCATCGCGCAATGCCTTGAAGCTGGGTGGGAAGTCCAAGGATGTGGACAGCTTTGTGGATCAGCTGAAGAGCGAGGGCGAGAAGATTGCCAATATGGCGCCAGCCGCAGCTGCTGGAGGCGTTGGAGCAGCAGCTAGCGCAAGTGCAGCTGCCAAGGCTAAAATCTCAGCGGATATTCATACAGAAAGGTACGATGTCATTGCTGCAACAGTTGCATCAATTGTTGAGCCTTCTTTCTTTTGTCCAGTGTACATCTCAAAATGGAGGATAAGCTGGTGGTGCGCCTGGGACGCGATGGTGGCGTCCAACAGTTTGAATTGTCCGGTTTGCTAACGTTGCGCATTACGGATGAGAATCTGGGGCGCATCAAAGTCAAGTTGGCCAATAACGATACGCAGGGAATACAAATGCAAACGCATCCGAATGTCGACAAGGAGCTGTTCAAGTCGCGCGCCATAATTGGACTCAAGAATCCGGCCAAGCCGTTCCCTTTAAACACCGATGTCGGTGTGCTCAAATGGCGCTTCATTACCCAGGACGAATCGGCCATACCATTAACCAGTATGTTACGATGACGCTGTGCATCTCTCCAGTGCATCTCGCTCACACAGAACTTGCTTTCTCTTTTTAATTCATAGTCAACTGCTGGCCCTCTGATAACGGAGAAGGCGGCTGCGATGTGAACATTGAATACGAACTGGAGGCACAACATCTGGAATTGCAGGATGTGGCCATTGTAATTCCATTGCCGTAAGTATTCAGCCAGTAAATCCGTTAGAGATTTGACTGATTTATATGTGTGTTTGTGCTTGCAGCTTGAATGTGCAACCTTCGGTGGCTGAATACGACGGCACCTACAACTATGATGCACGCAAGCATGTGCTGCAGTGGCACATTCCCATCATTGATGCGACCAACAAGTCTGGCTCCATGGAGTTCAGCTGCAGTGCCTCCATTCCGGGTGACTTCTTCCCCTTGCAGGTGTCGTTCGTCTCCAAGACGCCCTATGCGGCAATCCGTGCACTAGATGTTGTCCAGATCGAGAATGATGCGCCCGTCAAGTATTCAAGTGAAACGATTCTGTTTGTGGAGAAATATGAAATTGTTTAAGGCAGTAGTAGTATACTTAGTATCAATACACAACATACCTTTATATTTTTGAAGCGGTTTTTTTCGCATTATGTACGATTATATAAATGTTAAAGATATATATATAAATATTATACATATATTTCAAGGAAACTTGTGAAGTTAAAATCACGACGAACCGTTAATTCCAAATGTCGTGCGTTCTCCACAACCATCATCATAGAATACAACAAATAAAATACATGCGTAATTCAACTTCTATCTTGATTTGAAATAAACAAAACAAAAACCAAAATTATAAGCATATTGTTAAATATAGTAAAAGTTGTTTGTTTTACGCCAACGCAGTCAATCAAATTTACCACACTATAAGCCGTATTTTTATGTTGAATGCTAAAAATAAAAACAATTGCCCGCAAAATTGATTTCAATAAAATTTAAATTTTGATAAGACAGAAATCGATCATACTTTTTATCGATTGCTTGAACAATTAAAAAGAAATGACAGCTTCTTGGCGTTTTGAAACACTACTTCCCGCGAGTTGGCAGCCCCTTTTCATTGTCTAAAACTAGTTATCGATAGTCAATTTCTTAACTAGCATTGTTTTGGTTTATTCTTTGTTTTCATTTTAACAACTGTTGGCTAATTGTGATACAACAAATGGAGCAGAAGCTGGAAAAAGTACTCAACGAAATGTGAGTGTGGGCGTGGCACTTAGCACTTGTCACTTGCAGCTGAAATGATTACTTTATCACAATTCCACTTGCAGCGTCACACAACAGGACACGGTGGGTGCATTGCTAGCAAATCGACAAGGCTTATGCTTGGGCGGTGAGTAAAATGTTAATGAATATTTAATTATTGCTTATATGTTGCTAATGGACTGTTTCATAGCCAAGGGCAACATTAATCCCAATGTCTCCGGCATCGCGATGGCCATTTCGAAGCAGGTTGACAAACTGGAGCCAAACGTCAGTGTGCCTGCCACAATTTGCCTTTACAGTGGCAATAAGTGAGTAGAATTTGGTACCACATGCGAATTCAGATTATATTTAGGATTAACACAGATAAAAACCAAAATAAGGATGAAAAACAACAAATCATAAATTAGAGAATGCGACTATAAAATATTTTCAGAGTAGAAAAATTGGCAAGAATAAAACAAAAAGTTGAAGACCAAAATTATGAAAAGACAAATCCAAAAATATTTGATTAAACATCGCAACTATCCAGTTTTATTTAAATTTTATAAGTATATCATTATGAAGGGCAAGACGGTCAAGATCATAAATTAACTCAAGTTCACATCGGAGAAAGGCCCGGAAAGAAACAGTTCAAATACGAATCAGTTGAATTAACTTAATTCAATTACCATATTTAATCCAAGTGCATTTTTTGTAGGCGCTGTGTTATACAAAAGGATGGTGAAATAACTGGCATTATTTACAAGCAAACAACAACACCGGCTTCGGCGACTTCGGCGAGCAATTAACAATTGCATTTACTGCATGTCTTGGGCAAAAAAAAGACACATTTCTTCCAAATGCATTGCAACTAAAACACCAACAGCAACACCAGTAACACTAAAAGCAACAACAGCAACAGCAACAACCAAAGCAACTGTAGAATCATTGCCACAACAACAAGGACAAGCCATTGCAATTATTTATTCGGTTGAGCTGTTAGACTTGTTAATTTGTTTTAAATGGCAATCCGCATATTATTATTATTTTTTTTATTTGATACATACACATATTTATATATAAAGTATCTATTGTTGCATAGCCTTAAGTCAAATCGATTATGTGCGATATATACCCCGTATATTTATCCAAGCTTAATTCAATGTTTAGCAATCATAATATGTATATATACATTTTGTACGATTAAGTCTGAAAGTGATCAAAGCATATATACATATGTACATATATAAACTTAAGCCTTTTTCGAATTCCAATTTCAACTACATTTTCACTTAAAAAGAACAATGTTTCAAGTATTTAAATCACAACTTTCTATGATTATAAGCAATACATTATTATTATACGTTTATTTAAATTCAGTTTCAGTTTTAAAGTTTTTTTTTTAAATATTTAAAATTTCTTTAACTTTTTCCAATGTGCCGAATTCGGAAATGGCCCGTTAAATATATATGTAATAGCCAAAAATGCTGAATTTACATTGTTTTTTAATTACCTGACATTGAACTTATGGACAAATTGTAGGTGTGTAATGTTTATAATGTGAGTACATTTAGATATCCATAAATATATAAATGTATATGGAAATATTCTGACGTCATAGAACATAGGCAACATTTCTACTGGTAGATAATATCCAAGGTTGCTCTTTGTTTATGTCCTATCAACGCTGTTCATCTCTCGCTCTCTCTCTCTCTCTATCTCACTCTCCCTCGGTGAATTACGCAAATGAGCTGATTAACGATAAATTATATTAAGTAATTCGTTTTAAAGTGCTTTCGATTGCTAATGAGCTAAGCCACGCTTGGTTGGGCATTGATATCCATACTACCATTCATAATACCTTTACTTTCTGGCTATATAATCTGATCATAAGCTCGCAACTATTTTGATGCCGAAAACTCTATGTCTATACGCTCACCTTTGGTATTATAATTTTGGCATGCAGTGTGTAACGCTTAAGCGAGCCGAGTCAAACCTTATAAGGAATGTACATATATAGTTTATTCTTTTCCGAGTAGGTATCTTATTTTGATTTTACAAATCTGTCGTTTTTTGACGACTGTAGCCTATAGCCGTAAAATGAACTTTATTTTTACCATCGAATTTTGATATAAAAGATTTTGTTTCTTTAATTTTTAGGAACTTATGAGCACAGGCTAATTGAAAAATTAAGGTTTCAACAAGTTTCTTGTTGTTGCTGATTTAGTAATGATAAAATTCGATAATCTGAATTTCAGCAACGAATGTTTTTTTTTTAAAACCTTCAATTAAATTTATATTAAGGATTAGAAAATGGGCAATTCCCTTCCCCCTTTGCCAACCAACCTTTGACCCCAGTAGAGATGCAACCCACTCTGAAGTCCCATATCCCATGGATTAGAGTTATTAGACCCTTATCTTTATACTAGTCATTAAATATAAGGCTCATTCAGGCATTTATATTCATGAGTATCTTTTGTATATGTGAATATAATTATTCAATCATAGCGGCGTCGGTTCGTGTTGTATTTAAAAAAAAAATTAAAACATCATTGAATTTTCCGGATTAGGCAACATTGAGGAAATGCCGCCCACCTACGTCATAAATATGAATAAATAAAATGAAGAAAAAATGATACATTGTCGTCATGCAACAAGTGCAGCAGGTGCAACATGCAACATGCAACAAATTGCCCACAAGTTTTCTACATTTTCCATAGTTTTCCTTATTTTCTTTCATTCATTTTTCTTAATCATTTTTGAAAGTCGTATGACAAGTTGGCGCCCAGCGTAATCAAGATTTTGGATGCACAAAATGGCATTACCAGGCGTCAGTTGCCACTTGCCACATGCCACACGGGAAGGTGCAGTCCCCACCAAAAACACATAAATAAAAAATAAATAAAAGCCACTCGTTACCAGCTTTTCCTGTGCAGACAGTAGTTTTGCTATTAATCTTTAAACTAAAAGAGAGATCTTATCCTACATTCATAAATACTTATACTGGCAGTATGATTGCGTCAAGTTCCGGTAAACCATTTCGCCATATCGTTTTTGAAGTTTTTCAAATGATTATGAGATATTCATTAATGAAGCGTTACGAATATTGGTTCAGAAACCTGCTACAGTCCTTAAATTAAAAATAAATAAAAACCATATCAATTCAATTTCTGTTCGAAACTGGTTTTAAAATTTAGTCAAATTTTAATAAAACACATTAAATGGGGCAATCGAACTTATTGAATGTACCTTTATGTATGATATTAAAGTGAGATATATGATACGTGTTTTTTTTTATCTACTTAGATATATATGTTTTTATATATCAAAACAAGAGTTTAATGGATTTTCACAACAAATAAATCACAACAAATCAATTAAAAGTCAAATCGAAGCATTAAATCAATAGCTGTGAAGATGATGATCTTTATGTGAATTACAGTGATATTATAAACTAATTACAGACACAGCTTAAACCTGTGACAAATTCAGAGATAGTATGATAGTGTAGATATACATACACATAACTTCAGATTTGAGGGAGAGAGAGAGAGAGGTAGAGATAGAGAGAGAGAAACAGTCCGATAATTTCATTTACTACATTGGGTAGGCCACAGGGTCGTATGTGTAATGTCCATGTATTTTGACACAGTCTGAGAAAGTGAGAGAGAAAGAGAGCAAGCGAACTTTATTTGTGAAAAAAAAACACACACACGCAAAAATGCAGCGGTGTTTGACCCAAGATGAAATAAATATTCGTGCACACAAATTGCTTGATCAAAGAGCAATATTTATGTTAAACATGCAGCCACCAGTGTGTACATATTGATATATGTATGTACATATATGTATTTAATTCGATGTTGGTTTTAACTGTTGCACGGCGGCAACAGCCTTGAACTTTCACTAACAACTGCGCAGCCAACTTTCCAGGGGCAAACTCGCATTATCGAAGCTCAAATGATGGCCCAGAAACTGAAATGGTGGGTTGAATTGTTGTTGATCTTGCTGTTGTTGTTGTTCTTGTTGTTAATGTGGGTGTGAAAAAAAGCGGCATTTGCGCGTGCAAGGCAAATACGCGGACAACTCTTCAAATACATGAGCAATGCCTTTTACACTTGTTGTATGTAGGTGCTCGTAAAATAAAACAAAATCAAAAAACACACCAACAAAAAAAACTCAATAAAAACAACAACAACCAATGTTGATAAACAAATTGAAATTGACAGCCAAGGCGGGTTTATTTAGCCGGCCAAAGCCATTGAAAGCCTTCAACTTGACTAAGCGTTCAGCGGAGTTCAAGAAAGCGACGACCCGACGAAGCCGGCAGGACAAAGGGAGAGAAGGGAATGTTGCACTTTCGTTTTCATGGCGTGGCAAGAAGCCAATACTCGTATATTAAGCATACGCCCCATTAGATAAGCTACTCAACAATTGCAGAAGAAAACCGGCAACAGCAGTAACATCTACAACAACAACAACAGCCGCAGCAGGTTTCGATGCCTTTCCCTTTTGGTAAAAGCAACAGCAACAACAGCAACAACAGCAACAACAACAACAACAACAGCGAAAGTGAGAAAGGCAGCTGGGAGTAAGAAACTGCAACAGCTACCATACAAAATGCTATATACAGTCAAACTATCCTATAATGAATGCACTCTTCATAACATAGACACTTTATAGTACAAAAATTGTAATATTGATTCTCCAATCATTTTTTTCAAAATAAATTGTTATTTTATAGCATTTTTTCTTCCTCAAAAAATGCTCTTCGAATTCGAATATTTAAGTGAATATTTTTTTGTTAATATTTTCAACTTTTTACGATACAATTACTATATTTTAATTATGTCGTTGTAAACTAAAAGGTAAAAGATATTTTGTTCATTATATAAAGATTAAAATTGAGAGTGAAACCACAATGAGCTATTAATGTTTGAAATTGGTCCGATATTACTTAGACATAGTATGTCGATAGCTCGTTTAATTTTTTGTTGTCGTTTTTTATGTTTTGATATTAAATTCGATTTACTGTTTGTCACTACTTCAAACCAATAAATAATACTGGCAACTTTGTCTTGCATTTTATTTATTTTAATTATTAATTCACAACAAATTTTCTTAGAATTTAAATTTGAGCATTGGTTATTGTGTCCTTATATAATTGAATTCTAACTACTATTCAATATCATTAAAAACAATTTTATAAATAAATAAATATGTAATCATAAAAGAGTTGAATGTAAAAATGTTCCACTGTCTACACATGCATACATACATATATATATGTATGTACAGTGTACACACATCTTGCACAAATACAGTGCTGTCCAAAAATAACGAGAGGAATATGTGTTGCGCTGTCGCGGATCTTGCAACATTCTTTACATAGTTTTTATTAGATTTGTGGCTGCTGGAAATGTTGACTCTTGACCAAATGTTCGCATTACCCAAGCTGATTTATAGGCGTCTTCCCAACAAATACAGCTCCGTATCTAAGTATGTGTGTACATATGTATGTGTGTGTGTAGTACTCGTATGCTTTTTGAGGGCCTCTTCGGAAGAATTATGTGACCACAATTGCCCCCTAGTTGAGTTATGCCAAACATAAACATATTTTCATGGCAATATTTTCCAACAACATGATAAATCTTTTAAATTTTTTGTAGTTTTTATACATAAGTACATATATACCAATATATTATATAGTTAGTCGAAGGCCCGTCGAGCGTTGAACGCTCCTCCCTGAAAAAAAAGAATATCTGTCGACGACAACGTGACTTCCATAAAATACCGACTTATGTGGTAAGTCTACAGTCTGTACATTTGAGTTCTTCTTGAAAAGTCTGTTCGATTCTCTATTGCTTTGGCATTGTTTTCGCAATCGCTTTGGCATTACTTTAGTTTATGTTCGCTGTTATGAAATGAAATCATTTTTAATATTTAAAATCTCTAGAATTTCAAAACTTTATTTTTCAATATTATATACAGTTTGATTTTAATCGTACATTTATGCTTTTTCAAATAATTAACTTACCAGACAGTTGTTTACAATTTTGACATTCTTAAATTATTTTCAATTTCAAAATCTTGTTGTGTTGTTAAGAAACTTTTTTGGAATTATTTTTCATTCATGTCTTAAACAATTATGCTGTTTAGAATAATTTTTTTAAAATATGTAGTAAAAAAATTAAACCACTTCTCAAATGATAGAATCTTCAACTTTCATAAATATTATTAATGTACTTTTTTTGGCTTATGCAAAAATCAAATTGAATTTTAATTTTCATGGCATTATTTATTTAGCTGCAATAGAAGTTGACAACTATGCAACTTTCTTTACCAGTTGTATATTTTGAACCCACTATTATTGAAGGATTTTAAGTTGATCAATGTATATACATATATGTATATATAATATAACTGCCACCTGAATTGAATGCACTTTGCATAATGCAAAAGTTTAGGCATGGAAAATTATGTAATTTTTCCATTACACTACGCCTCCCGCCCCCGCCTACGCCTCCCTTCCGCCTTTAGTGTGATATCGTTGGCTCCAATAAAAAATACTCACGTCATCAAAGACCAAAAAAAAATGACGACATTTGGCCGGCGACACATATCATATATGTACATATGTATATGCTATCGATGTGAACGTGTGTGTGTGTGTGTGTGTGTGTGTTTGTCGATATTTTGGTATTGTTTACAATATATATTTGTTTTGGATTTCAATGTTGTTGTATAATGAATACTAGCATAGGCGCCAGCAATTGCAAATGCTCACGTTCTGTCAAACTCAAAACGAAACGGGTACTCATTGCGGTACTCGTTCTATTCGTTCGACTGGAATCAGCATATGGTCAAATTCGTATGAGGATCTGACAATATAGTTGATAAAAGTGTTGAAAGAAATATACGTATGCGCATAGTTTATTATATAACTTGCGTATTTACGTCTATATGACGACACTAGCTTTAAAAAAATTGAATTGATGACCAGATTGTCTGGCGGAATTCAAATGATTCACACTGAACTTGTCTTAGCCAAATTTGGTAAATTCGTGTATTTATTGAATTTTTACACAATACACACATGGCGTATGATGAATCATAAGTCAAAATTTAGCCATATGTTTAATAAAACGCTTTAAAATTAATTTTATAATCATATATTTAGATTTGCGTGTGCGTGTGTGTGTGGGTGTGTGTGTGGGGGGTGTGTCAGTGTGCGTGTGTTCATGGAACTGTTGATATATTTTTGGCAGCGTCAGCATCAATTCTTAAGTTAACACACCCATTTCAACTTTCGCGCCCACGCAATGCAGCCGTTGCCCAACACTGAAACTGCAGTTATTTATCGATAGTCCGATAGACATGCATTGACCTCAAATGCAGCGAATTAGTCAAGTTTCAAATTTAAAGCTATTTCACTTCAATTCACTGTCAATCATCAATCAATCAGCTGCACCTAGAAAAATATCATTTGTAAATTTTTTATATTTTTTTCCACAATTTATTCATTTTTCCTGCACTTTCACATATTTTGAAAATACATACATACATGTTAAAAATACCCAATTTTAGTAATCTTTTAAAACTCATTCGAAAATGATCCAGTCCGTCCAGCTTTTTTATTATATAATTAATGCCTGATCGTCTGTCTATATCTTTTCGTTTTCATCTAGTTCAAATTGCATAATATACATACAAATTGTACATTTATAATTACATATACAATGTATTAGGAGAGAAGAGCTTGCAATTTTTATCATGCATTATTTATTTTGTTTACATTTTGCTTTTAGTTTTACACTTCTCTAAGGTATTGCGCAAATTCGAGATAAATCCGCCTGTCCGCCAAAAAGAAGCGAAAGGAAAACATTGGTTTGTTTTTAATTCTATATATCTCCTTTACCGGATTTAAGCAGATCACTGCCTTTAAATTGATTGATTACTTGAATTTTCGTATCGTACTTTCGAAATTCTTTTGTTAGAACAAGACTGAAAACCACCAAAATTTTTTAACAATTTTTCGATGGTTCAATTTCAATCAAAAAATTATTTTAATTCCTTTGGTTTATACCAAATTTTGAAGTAAAAACTTCTATATATAATTTAACTTAATTCTATGATTATTTTTATTGATTAGTACTACTTTTTTTCAAACCGAACTAGTTATTTAATAAAGTTAATCAGTTCGGATTATCGGAGTAATTAATTTAAATGGTTGGGTTCGCAAACCGGTTCGGTTAGCTCAAAAACCAGAACCGAAGTAGTTCAAAGCGATATATTGATAGAGTATTACGAAATCTTCGAGTTGTAGTAAGATTTTCTTAAATATTGAGATTCCTTTACATGCATGCGCAGACATATATGTACATAAGTATTTATATATTTATATATACTTGTGTACATATGTATGTATTGCATCGTGGGGGCGGCGGGAGCGATGCTGTTGCTAAGTACTATATATCAACTATGTATATGTACATATGTATGTATTACAAATTAGCGATAATGTGTGTATGTATGTGTGTGTGTGTATCGTTAGATGGGTAAACACATTTCTCGAGCATGTCTATTGTACATACAATTAAAAACAATCGATGCGATTTTTAGCACAAATGTGCCAAACACGAACATTCAATTTATATTTAGTCGATCGCCTTCATACGCCAAATGATAGCACAACAGAACCGTTTCGCAGCCCCGCCCCCATTGTCACACCTCCGCCCTTCTCGCCCACCGCCTTTTTAAAGGGGTTTGAACGAGTTAGTTGCACGTTAATCACGGCAAAAAGAAAAAAACAACAACAAATGCAATTAAATAAACTCTACTAAACTGAACTAAATTAAGCTAAAAAAAAAACTGAAAGCTATGTATATGTTGTATGTATAGCGGATACACATTTTGTAATTCGACTTTGGCCCTCTGTCAGTGGCAGAAACAGAAGCCAACGACGAGCAACGGCGGCAACCAATTTAAAATTTCGTCATCTGGATCACTTTCTACTTTCACTGCACACACACACACACACACACACACACACATACACACACACACACACATACACACACACACACACACACACACATACACTCAGAGTTGAGGCCAAAACGTGTGCCCAAATTGCAACGTCAGCGTCTGGAGAAAGACTACAATCATCTCCAGCGTTAACCTCAGTCGGCTTTTAACCATGCACTCGAAATTGAGATCAAGTTTCGCTAAATACCCTGTAATGTTAATTTTTGGCTAAGAGTTGTTGTTTGAGCTCCATGGATTGGCATGTATGTACATACATGGGAAATTAGAAGCAGTGTTGCCAATTTATCATTTTCTCGGACAGATTTATTCTTTTTTAAGACAACTTTAGCTGGTAAATATATAAAACATCTCCTATATCATTTTATTCTGTTCTCTTTTTAATAATTTCATACATTTTTCAGTTTTGTTTTTTTTGGAGCGACCTATCTTTTTAGTGAATTTATGTACTTAGTAAATGTTATCTACAACAGTACAAAAGGGCGTCTGACAGTCGATCTTAGTTACGTTAACACATACATATATACGTGTGTGTGCCGTTGTTTTTGGCAGGTTTCTGCGAAACATCGCAGCGTTAACACTTCCTGGTTACTTGGTTGAGCAAACATTTGGCAGCGCATGCGGCTCAATCCCTCAGCTGCGCATACAGCGCCATAAAAAGCGACTCATGTGGCACCACAATTAATTCCAACTACAACTCTGTTACAATTACAATTACAATGAACTGGCATTACAATAGCAGATGTGATATGGCTTCGGCTTCTGTCGTTGTACGTTGAGTACGAGTCAAGTTTATTACTGCGGTTGCTCAGCGCGTACTTTCATCTCGCATTGACCCCAAAAAATGATGTGTGGCCCAGTTAAAGTTGGCTTTATTACGAGTATCACGGATTTGAAGGCGACATCAGCGACATGGTCACGTAACAGCTGCAGTTTATCGACTATTCCCATCGATCAGTTAAGTTCATCGAATCTGATCAGAAGTGCTTTTAACACAGGTTCATGACTGTAAGAGAATCTTGATTTATGATATTATGTTTAAAGCAGACTCTTAGCTCACTTATATTCAATGTTATTAGACGTATTATAATAATTTAAAAAATTGTGTCGCTGTCATAATTATATAAGAGATCCAAGTAGAATTAAATTGCTTCTTTTAATTTATAGACAATTCTACAAGTATTTTTTTTACCACAAAATATCTGTAATAAATTTATATGTAGAATATCAAATCGAATCCTAATCAATGAAATTTATTTGACATTCATCTCAAAAACCTTTTTGTATAAATATTTAATCTTGTCTCATGAATGTTAAAAAATCTCACTCTCTAGTTAAATAAAATTTTATAGGTGTACTGAACTTACGTTTATAATTGAACGCAATCGAAAGCGAGGGCTGTCAGACAGATTTCTGTAAGTTAACGAATAAATAATTGATTATCCCACTAGCCCATTATGTTAAATAAAAAGATGTTTGTGGGTTTTTTTTTTGTAAATTTAAAATCGTTCGAAAACAAATTAATGTTTTATTTATTTTCTGCATCGTTTTCATTTGTTGATGTTTTTGTTTGTTTTGGGTTTTTCTTGTTTTCATATAATTTGTTTTTCTTTGTGTGCTTTGCATTTTCCATATTTGATATTCAATATAAAAATACATATGCATACGTATTCGTATGTGTGCGCTAGTTGCTGCTAGGAACATCAATTCTAAATAATGTTGTTGTTGTTGTTGTTATTTTTGTTATTGTGCAAAAAGGAGAACTGCGACACATAAGACATATATGTAAATATATATTCGTCTCTTTTAGCATTCGCTTTAGAAACAATCGTTACATCATTACAATAGTAATAATAATAAAAAAAAAAATGTATTTTATATCATAATAATAATGTTAATAATATTCTTAATAATTCTAGTAATAAACATTACAATTGCTTACATCTTAAATGTTCACACTTATTATTATAATCATTAATTATTTTGCTTTTTGATATTGTTGTGGTTGTGGTTGAATGCGATGTTGTTCAATGTTAAAAATTATACACTTGAAGAAATTTTTACTGAACTTTGCATTAAGTTCGATGCAGTTAATTGGCATGAGTTCGTTTTTTAAATATTTAAATAAATAAAGGCGCGTTCGTCGTAAAAACTAAAACAAAAAAAAATAATGAAATGAACATTAATAATTGGAAAGCTAAACTTAATCATATGCTGAGGTGTGTTTAGAAAGTAATTCAAAATTGTTTTTCAATATGAGATGCTTCATTCGTATTCAATTTTTCCTTTTTTTTTATTTTTGTTGTTTGTCCTATGCACAGTGGGGCGAAATAATGAATTCTAAACAGCAAATGGAGTGATTTTTGTCGATTTTTGTTTGTTTTCAAAGTGTAAATATATTAAGTATATATTTTAATTATTTCATGTGTTTTATATACTTTTTTTCCTCTCTTCTTCTACATCATTTCTTATTTTTTTTTTTGTGGTTTTTGCGTTTTCTTTTGTATTTGTAAATATGTGAGAAAGTGAAAAAAACATCACAGCTAAAACTTCAGTACATTTTCTTGTGGTTCGAAAACAAAATGAATAAAAAAAAAAACAAACAAACGAACAAAAATGTGTATATAATTTCTTTATAAATACATGCTTACAAATAAATATAAATATAGAATATATGTATATATACATATATAGACATATATACACATAAACATATATATACATACATACATATATATACATATATAAATACATATATATGTAGATGTGTCTGTCTGTGTGTGTGTGTGTGTGTGTGTGTGTGTGTGTGTGTGTGTGTGTGTGTGTGTGTGTGTGTTGTGCATGTTTAGTTAAGTGTATGCGTGTCTAATGTAATTATATATCATTTATCGTTTATCGCACATACATACTCTAGTATTGTAACGATAAACAAACATTTTGTCATTTTTGTTGTTGGGCGTTTCTTCTCTTCTTCTTTCTCTATGTTTGCAACGCGGTTTGTTTTCCAGCCTGTCTGTCCGTCTGCCCAGAAGAATGTGATCAAATTGTTGAATAGTTTCGATCGCCGGCCAATTTTTTTTTTTTTTTTTTTCTTTGAGATGGACTTGGGCTGATCTATGTTTGATAACTGACAGGCTTTGACCTTTGACCGCATGTGGCATGCTCCAAAATTGAAAAAAAAAACTACAAACTAGCAAAACAGGCTTACATACTAAAAAGTACTTGCTGGCCCCGCGACCCAAGGATTCCCCGATTCCCCGATATCCCGCTTTCCCGCATCCCGATTCGATTCAATGTGCCCCGCTCCCGTCCAGGTTAATCCTCCCAGCTGGCATCGGAGTCGAGTTCGCAGCGAACACGCCAGAGCATCAGTTCCATGCAGGCACGCGAATCCTCGAAGCTGCTGTGACCGGTGGCACCATCGCCACTCTGGATCTCCCGATTCAGATGCGTTTTGGTCAGATGCCTGAGGGCACGACGATAGGGAAAACCGCTCGAATGCGGAAACGCAATCGATGTATCGATCAGTGTATTGTGGACGAGTCGCAATGCCCGCAAATCATTGTCGAGGCCGTGACCAATCAAAATGGTATCGGCATCGATCAGTTCCAGCAGATCGCGCTGCACCTCGGCTAGCGTTTTGACGCCACTCGATTTGAGATCCTTGGCAGTGACGCCCGAATAGCGTGTATTATAATCGACAATATCCGCATCGGGACGCACATAATGCTCATAAACCAGCTGGCCATTCAAAGCGACCAACGAGACTTTGGTCACATCCAGACCGCGTCCCGTATAGCTCATCTCGCAGTCCAAAGCATAGACAGCACGATGGTTACGATTATTAGTATTATTCATCTGATAATTATTGGCGCGTGGTCGGGTGTGCACAAAATCACGATAGGGCCCATTGACACCCACCACGGATCCCGTCCACACGTGCAGCTCGTGACGCGTGCAACCGGCAACGGACTCATCGCTGTCACTGCAGCATGTCCAGCGACTGGTCCAGGCATTGCCATCGTAGCACCGATGATATTTGCCCCAATGATAGCTGCACTCCTCCCGCGTCAAATACTGTCCACTCAGCTCATCGACAAGGAAATCGTGCTTGCAACGCACACACTGCTTGGCCAAGCTGCGCTCCATGTGCGCATAATTGCAATACAGCTCCAGTCCACTTGGCGACGATGATTCGCACTCACTGCCACTCCACTCCCCGCCCGATTCCGAGTCGAGTGAGCGTGGCGAAATGTTCCCCGAATCGGTTGATGTGCTCGCCGGACTTGCCTCCAATTCCTCGCTGCCCGTTTCATTGTCGTTGGCAATCTCCTGGCATTGGCTGTACTCAAAGTTGCTCGTATTGAGGCCGTCGTGGCAGTTGATAACCGTTAAGGCCGTCTCCGTGACAGCCATGACATGGGCGGCGGCAAAGTTCATGTGCGGCAGACACTTGAAAATCTCAATGGCGCCCTCGTGGACGACACTTTCGACGGGAAATCCGTAGACGCGCAACAGATGCGGCTCGATGATGTAGCGCTGCAACTGTTGCTGCAACGTGGCATCGTCTAAGTCGAGGCGTTCATATTGATGCAATGGTGGCACCAAAAAGTTGACATTCTGTCTATATGCTTTATACTGCCAGTTGTTGTTGTTGCTGTTGTTGATTTTATTGCTGTTGCTGTTGCTGTTGCAACTGCTGTTGCCGCTGCTGCTGCTGTTGGGCGAGCTGCCTGGCGAGCTGAGCGCTGATGAGGAGCTGCTGCTGTTGCTGCCGCAATAGCTGCCACTTGATTTGCCATTGTTGCTGCTGCTGTTATTAATGTTGCTGCTGCTGTTGTTGTTGCCATTTACCTTGCTGTTGCATTTCGTTTGCTTCGATTTGTTGTTGTTGCTGCTGCTGCGCTTTTGATTGCTGCTGCTGCTACTGTTGTTGCTGGTGATGTTGCTGATGTTGCTGATGTTGTTGCTGTTGCGCCATTTGCCCTGCTTGCACTTGCTGCTGCTGCTGCTGCTATTCACTTTAATTGCTGGTTGCACCTCCAGCGGTTGCACCTGCACCGACGTCGACAATTGTGTCCTGTTCAGCGCCTGTTTCACAGCCTGCGACTTTTGTTGCCGCTTGGAGCGTGACTTATTGTTGCCACTGTTGCTGCTGCTGTTGCCGCCGGCTGTGTTGCTGTTGCCATTGCCGTGTCCATTGATTGATCGGTTCTTGGCCTTGTTCGGATGCTCGTCACTGGAGTGTATGTCCTCGCTGGTCGCCTCGCTGCTGGTGCTATTCCGATGTCCCGGATTGTGTTGGCTCAAAAATTTCTCTGCAATGAACATTAGAAATAAATAATTGAGCATTAATTACATTGATAAATTACTTTAATTTAAATAACATCCCGCGCCAAAATGTTGCTTATACTTATTTAAGTACACATTTAATCAATTAAATTTAAATCAATAATTTTTTCAATTGAACATCTGAAATAATCGATTTCAAAGTTAAATTGTTGTTTTAAGACTGAGCTTCATATTATTTATATTTTCCAAGCCAATTTGTAAAAGAATCACATAAAACAATTAAAAAAAAGTAAATTACCAAATTTTTTAAGAATCCAATATAACATAATGAATATTATTTGAACACAAATTTTTAAAATGAACGTTGTTATAAATTTTTCTGCTAATTGATTTAAATTTAAATTATGTAATTTTTTACTGGTTACTTATGAACTAGTTCTATGTTTTTATTTATTTATATATTCTACTGTTACGGTATTTCTCGAAACTAGTTTGCTAGCTGATTCAATATTCGCAATTTATTTATGCATTCTTTAGTTGTTCCCTGCTGAACTAGTTCGTTTGACTGACTCCAAAATTAATTATTTATTTATTCTTTTGGAAGGTGTAGTAAATTTGGTTGACGTCAATTTACGTTGCTAATTTGTGCGCTGATAACACGAAGCGTGCGATTATGCGTGTGAGTCTGTGTGTGTATGTTTTTATATGTATTTGTGTGCGTGCGAGTGAGTAAGTACTCGTAGTATGCTCAGTCTTTTGATGCCCGAGTGGGCTTATCAATCGCTGGCAAACGTTGCTCGGCCACGTGCTTTTCATTTCTTGTGACTTTTGTTTTTGCTATACATAAATATGTATACACATATACACATACACATATATGTATACATAATATGCTTACAAATATTTTATTTTTATATAGAACTTGCTTCAAAATGTTCTCAACCTTTAATACCCTGTAGTGGACAGACCTGTGGAGTATATGCGCGCTTTAAATATGTTTTAAGTTTTAGGTAATCCAAATGTCTTGCCTAATGAAATTTACTTTTTAGCTGATTTCAGTTTTGTTATCTTTTGTAAAATTACTGGGTATATTAGCGTCGTTCGTTATTACATAATCGCGTAGAAGCTACGCATGACTGGGAGATGGAAGATTATATTTGATTTGTGGCCCGTGGCTCGTGTATGCTTTGTTTTCATTTTTTTGTTGTTGCTTTTTTTGGCTAATAAAAAGTTTTAAGTGGCGGCAGGTTGATCAAAGAGGGTGGCACGGTGAGGGGTGGAGACAAGTGGTAGCTATTACAAATACGAGTATTACTCATTATCAACATAATTATTATAAATAAATTTGTGACTTCCGCGTAGTGAAGCGATACAGAAACAGTGAGAGAGAGGGAGAGGGAGAGGCATCGTTGCCAAGCGAACTTGTCGCTTGAATTGATCCACGCTTTAGGCCGTTTTCGAATGTGGAAGGGGGAGTTGGGCTGATACGGGAAACTCGTTTCAGTAACGACACGTGGCAAAGGCACAAATTAAAGTTCATAAACATTTATTTAGCTGACAAGTTCAAGTTCAGCTTCTGGTTCACAATGCAGATCTACTCTGTTATCTGTCTGCCACTGTTTGTTTTTTTTTACTACCATGTTATTATATTGGCAACAACAATGTTATCTGAAATGCATAATGTTGCATGCGCTTCCTATTTGCTATGCCAATTTGTTAAGTTTTTCTCAGACAATTTCACGTCTGGTTCAATAGGCGAAGTGCTCAACGCATTTCCTCAATCGACTAAGTAAACTTTAATCAGCACACACACACACACACACACATAAACAAACGCATACAGAGAAACAAACATGAGTTGAGTTTGTTGACACGCTGCGTCTATGAAGGACATTTGCCAGCTCTATTTGGCAGCAGAGTAATTGTTGCTGTTTCTGTTGTTGCTGCTGCTGCACGTGACATGAATCAACGATTGACCGATACATTCAAATACACAAAGCGAAAGAAGTCCAAGTATTTTTTATTTACTTGAAACCCCAAATTTTTAACTTGATTTCTCACTTAAATTAAAATTACAAAAGTCAAGAATCTTGTTTCCTTCATTTAATTTATATATTATTTTCTGTCATTAAAAAAATTTGATTTGTGATTTTACGAATTAGTTTGCGCTGTGAAAACGCGATAAAAAACTCCGTTTCAATTATAAATTATTAAATTTTTTTTGAACTAATTTTTAAAAAATCTAGGAAATTTTGTACTTGGTTGATGAATCTCCAGAATGACAAATGTGTATTCTATTTATTTTCGCTCTGTGTATAGTCAATCATTGCTATGGCAAAAATTTCTCCGCACAATGTCTTAAATCACGCATACGACGCGTCGTCCCAGCGTCAAGCAGCAATTATTGTTTACATATGTGCAACACGTACTTCAACATACAGCACGGCAAACTGTTTGGCCCAGCGATTAGATAAACGAGCTTCCCGAACCCAAGCACACACCCTCACACACACGCATACACACACCCTCACACCTCATATATAAACACAGGTCAATGTGTGTGCTATGCTTTATCAGAGGAGCACACAAACACGCGTCAAAATCTTCAACAACCTTGAAAATTCGTACATAAATGAATATATATTAATTTATACACATGCAGATACTTATAGTACTTAAGTGCGTGTGTGTGTGTGTGTGTATTGACAAACATGTGATTAAAACGTAAACATAACATAATTATGCGAGGTGCGTTTCCCATTTATACTCAAAAGACTTATAAGCACATGGCAAACATGGAAAGTTAGTTGTCAGGTTTAGTTTTGCTTTGGGCAACACCTGGCAACGCCAAATTGGCAGCACTTGCCACTAATTACTATAACTAAATGGAAGTTTGCCTTATTTTAGGAAACATCTGGCAGCGCCAAATTGTCGAATGTGAAGTTGCATTGCAATATTTAATATGAACATCAAATCTAAAGAAAATTGAAGTGTAACATGAACATGGGGAACAAAAGCCAAGATAATACGAAAAAGGTGGAAAACTGCTTAAACTAATACATAAGTATTTATGAGCATCAGTTAAAGTAAATTTTAAGCTTAACATGAACTAGAGAAATAAAAGTGACAAACAATTAATATTCATTAATTTATTTTACTACCTTGCGTTACTAAATCAAACAAAATGTGTTACAAAATCTAAATAATTTCCCTTTAAATTGTAAGATTATAAGCAAATATAAAAGTAATTAAATTGAAGGTAAAATCTAAAAGAAACTGATGATACTTGATTATCGAGATCTGATTAATGTCATTCTAGATTAAAATTGTCCCAAAGTCATTTAAATGAGCTTACAATAGAATTGCCATTTGCATAAACTTGGCAAATGTTACAAAGCCCCAGCAAAATGTTAACAACAACAACGACGACAATGAGAACTATTCAAAATCCCTGATAAGATTGCAAAAGCGAATTAAATGCGCCTAGCACTACGATCTGCCCGATGATAATCTATGAATAAATAAATACATTCGTCAGTATATACATAAATATATTATAGTAAACTAAAAGTAACTGTATACTTATAGTATATTTATACGCACTATATAATTCGGCATTTGTTGTTGTTGCTCTTACTGCGTGAAAAACAAAAGAATGACAAAATGTTCGAGTGTAATCGTTACATAGATACTCTATAATCAGCTCTCTTGAACGATTTTCATGAAATATTGGATATTAAGTAGATATAATGGTATGAATCAACTTTGAATCGGCGAAAGAATTAAAATATTATCTTAAATAAACAAATGGACGCTTAATAAGGTTTAATACAAGCTATATAACAAATTTGCTGGCTCTAGCTGCAATATCCAATTAGTTAATATAGTAAGTCGGGCTAATCATAAGGTAGTTGACAATTATACCCTGTCTACCGATTAAATGGGAAGGAAGAATAAAAGCCTCTGGGTGCTCTGGGGCGTGAAATGAAAAACTGCATGCAAATGATCTAGACTATGATATTATTTAATTATATTTATATTTAATTTCATATTTGTTTCATTAATTAACGACTTGGGAAAAATAAAGGCAACTACAGGCACTAAATACAATATTTTTGTTTCTATATGTACCAATTCCCACGCTACAAATTTACAATGTAAATTACTTTAATAAGTCGTTGATATATCAATTATAGTTGGGATATCGTCTATGGAATAGTTTAAATTCTCTTCATTGTAATTTTGCTAAATTTCGCAGATTTTTAAGTATTTGTTGCTCTGTCTGGAAGTTTAGACATCGATTTGAGGCGTAGACGCATATACATATATTTTAATTCAGTTGCCGGGTGGCGATAAGATGTTGCCAATAGTATGCCAGATACCCTACAACTGGCAACAGTTAAGCAGCTAAAAGCGAAAACCTGGAGTACTCGTACTGTCGACTGTCTGTCGTCGTCAAGTGGACTTGTCGTTTTTTCGTTTCCATGCCTCTAATCAGCTTTCAGTTGCTACGAGCTCTGACGGCTATCCCCAAAAAAATAAATAAAAATTCACAATCAGAACTAAGGAAATAAATCAAGAACATCATGACAAATCGTTGGCGATTGCTGTTGTAGCAAGCAGCTTTTTGGTGCCTGCAGCTGATTGCTATGACACGATGAAGAGAATATACAAAATAGTTTGATTTGAACTGCGTCAAGATGACGGTAGCAATTTGACCCAAATTTAACTGGCTGAACTTTATCAGACAAGATCGATAACCGATTATTATCGATTATCGCAAGAATGACACAAGGGCATGGTCGATGGTACAAGCATTCTGCACTAACAGCGTAATAATTGAATATCTTTGTTTGTTTAAACAGTATTAAGATCTTTCAAACGGAAGAGCAGAGAAATAGCAACTTCAGCACATTTATCGATCAACAATAGTTATCGATTATGCAAAGATAAGCTCAATGGCTCCTGCTGAATACAAACAATTTTCATGTATTTCATATGATCATCATCTCCACATTTTTGGCTGACTGAATTTCTATGGGATCGTGTTGGCCTTCAAAGTAAGTGGCATTGCCAAATGGCAAACGTCGCTTCCTGTGCGACGGCCCTAGGCCAACAGAAGAGTCCACAAATAAATAAATAAATAAAAAAAAACAAACAACAAAAAGAAAAAAACAGCAAACTTAAACCTGGCCCCAAAAAAAAAAATTCGACTCATATCACAAAAAATAAACATATGACAGACGAGACTTAATGATCATTCATGTGAATATGGGAATGGTTATGGTAATGCTAATGCTTATGCAACTATCTATGTGTGTGTGCGTGTGTGTGTGTGCGTGCGTGTGTGTGTGTGTGTGTGTACGTGACAATGTGTCATACTTTGTCAATAGGCTCGCTTGAAATGTTAACTAATATGAATTTGATTTTGATTTATTAATCAAACTGGCCAAGCAAAACCAACAAAAAACAATTGCTCAAATAGCGAATACCCTTTATTATATAATATAAGTATTATTAGGCTTTTAGACAGGCATTTAATCCACGCGTTCATTTAATTTTTAAGATAAGTTGGATGCCTATGACATTTTCAGGATATATATTTATATATCAAAATATTTTCTTTAAGAAAATATTTAGTAATTCATATGAAATTAAAATTGAAATTGTCAAGATGCTTAGATTTGGAAAATGGGAACACTGTGAGCGAATTGGAAACCTGTCGCTTATAGTTTAAGACAGCCTTCTCAGGCACTTAATGTCCATTACAGGGTATACAAAATAGTATGCATGCAAAATGGCCATTGAGGTCAAAGCGCCAAGAGGCGACGACAATGACGACAACGATGTCAGATTTAATAGCCAATTCGCAAATATGCGAGCCGTAAAAAGTTGGCAATGCATAATACTTACATACATGGTAAAGTTGTCTGTAACTAGCAAACAAATCTGACTATATATTGTAGTTATACGATTTAAAAATATACAGATGTACCCACAAGTTTCCCAAGTAGAAGTTTCGTTTTTTGCACGCAATCTTTGGAGGTCGTCACGATATCAAAAAGTGATGGGATGTGACAGTATTCCCATTGTAGAGCCCTATTACTATCAATCGAGATAATACCCTGGGAGCGAGAATAAAGCTATCCAATATATACTTAAGGGCAGTTAAGTGCATAAAGATAACAAGTGTCTCTGTGTATTTTCTATTCTATTGTGATACCAAAAATGCCCGGGTATTAAAATAGTTTCAGTCATGGAGAAAAAAAAGACTGCGAGTGTAATTATCTTTTGCAGATGTGTGATCTTTGATCGCGATCTCATCATCATTATGTTGGTTGAACGTCTATGGCTTAAAGGCAAACAGGTTAACCTTGGCCATTGCCAGCGGCAAACAAACATCGAGACAAGACCCAGACACAAGTGCAGATCTCAGATCAAGACTCTGTCTGAGATCTGAGAGTCAGAGAAAAAAGAAAAGAAAAAAAAAGAAACAGAATTGTGTTTGCTTGAAAGATTTCTGTGCCAGAAACCATTTAATAGGTTAATAATGCGACTGCTCGACCATTGTGGAGTATCAGTAAATGTATCTCTATCTCTATCTGTATGTGTATGTGTTTGTGTATCTATATGCCACACCGTTAAGCGCTCTACACTCCACATTCCACATTGTCTGGGAGTTGCCACTGAAAAAGGTAGCAAAATGAGTTCAAGTTTTTCAAATCCATTATAAAGTGTTGGCTAGTAGGCTGTAGCTCAGATTTACAGATACAGATGCAGATACAAATGTATCTTTTTACATATACATACATATATATGATTTATATGGGATTTATAAACGCCACCGCCGTTTAACCTTATTAAGATGCAACGAGGCGTGAATTGTGCGGCTGCAATGGCTAAATAATCGCATCACTAACAATTTTGTCTTGACCAACTTGGCAATGACTTAATTTACACGCACAAGGTGAACTGTAAAATACGTTAATTAGATATTGGTAACTGAGACCTGGCCAAAAGCGGAAAAGCGGCCTGTAAACTCAATTACACATTACGGAAGAGCAATCTCACAATGATGCGATAACAATTGTCAGACAGTTTATAATTACGCTAATCATCAGGTCTTATCATCAGCTTGACGCCTTAACCGTTTCAGAATTATTAATAAAATTGCATCGATTGCTATTAGTCTAATTTGATTGTTTCAATTCAGCAAATGACACAAATGGCGTGTGGCACGATCAAAAGTTGTTGGCGTAAGACGAAATAAGGCAGGACATGTTCTAAATTCCCTTTTCAAATTATTTAACATTGGCCTGCAAATTTCACAGCTCACCTGAGAATTTTCCCGATTTGTTTTCAAAACGTACTGTTCCAATCTGGAAATCTATGTGTATGTATGTGATCTATATGTTTATGTCTAATAGCTTGCTCCAAGTGCTAATCAATGACAAAACGAACAACTTATGTAATGCTCTTGCTTTGGGGGCAAATCTATAAACTGATTGTTGACTTGGCTATCAGTTGAGGCGTTTAAGCGGTTTATTTTCCCCTTTTCAGATACCACAACGGGGAATACGAACAGAGCGCACTGGGAAGACTGAGAGATCTCAATGCTAATCAGCTAATTCTACGAGTATTGCGACTTAATTTCTTGTTGTTATTGTTGTCTTTATGGTTGTTGTTGACATTGCTATAAATAAATGCTAAAATACTCACATTAAACAACGCATTACAAAATAATAATATGAACTGGAAAGTTTTTGGTAAAAAAGAAAAAAAATCACTAGAAAGAAGAGCTATTGTGCGACTGATTAAATACACTTTCTCATGGTTGCCCAGGATGGAAAGAAAAAAAATAAAAAGTAGTAATAAATAGGACCATTATTATTATAAGCAATAACTTTTTTAAATATAAAAACTTTAAAAGAAATATGCAAAAATAAGTTGTCGAGCAATCAACTGATTTTAAATTTTTTTAAATACTCCGCTTAATAAAATGAAATAGAATATTTATGTGGAATAGACTTAAGCTCATACTGAGCCATTTTAATTTTTCGTAACAAATAGATAGAGTGACATGTATAATAAGTTTTCTTCAAAATGGCACAGAATGCGTGACAAAAATGTTATTCCTCACAATTTAAATCTGAAAACAGTCAGAGTATGGGATCAGAGTTGACTCAGAACTGGGAGTTTCGACTGTGACGGTTTTTTCCGCCATTGCAATACCAACAAAAAAAAAAAAAAAAAAATATTAGCATGTTTGTATTTTTTTAAAATAATAAATCAAAAGATTTCGCTATTATTTAATAATTTGGTAAACAAATTTGATGCGCTTTCTGTTCAAATCAGCCGTAATATTAGTCTTATCACATCTCTACCTGTCTCTTTCTCTATCTCTCTGACGTTGTTTAAATTAAGTTGGAAGTCTTAACATTTCAATTCCCAGTTTTTTTTTTTTTTGAATTTCCTAAAGATTTGCTTTATGCTTATGGGAAGCTTTCTCATCGTGCTCTTTGTTTATTTGTTTAGCTAATGAAGTATTTAATTTTTATGGTTTTTGTGCTGATCTTCTTCTTCTTCTTTTGGCTTCTTCTTTCGGTGTGAGCTTGAATTGTTTCTTTCGCCCTGCCGTTTCTCCCTATTAGTTTATCCCCCCTTCCCCGTGGGCCCAGCCAAGTTGAAAGCGAAAGTCGAACAAGAAACATAACATAATCGACCTGCTCTATGGAAGGTACTAGGTGTGTGTGTGTGTGTGTGTGTGTGAGTGTGTGTGTGTGTGTGTGTGTGTGAGTGTGTGTGTGTGTGTGTGTGTGTGTGTGTGTGTGTGTGTGTCTATGTGTGCCTCTGTCTGTGAGAGTTAAGGTTGTAGCGATCAGCTTAAGCGAAGATTTCCTGCAATTTTCTTATTTATGAGTCTAGAGTGCAATTGAAATGGAAATACCGAGGTCTCAAAATAGTTGTGCAAATCAGCGAAAAAAGCGAGACAGCGAGAGAGAGAGAGAGAGAGAGAGAGAGAGAGACCGGTATAGGATAGCCCCACTTCTTACATTTATTATTATTAACTAGTCGATCGTTTCCCTTATCCTTGCCTTATCGCCATGAAATACCCAAATATGAAATCCCCATTCCTACTTCTAGTTTAATTAAATATTCCAATACACATACGCTTACAACAAATAAATGTACATATATACCAACTCCTTGGTACTTGGCTATAACCAATATAAAAATGGGGCAGCTTGAAGAGCCCTTTCCAAAATTAACGCCATAAGAAGACTCTTATGGCCGTCAGATAGCGCCACTTCTAAATATACATATGCACATACATATGTTTGTATGTAGGTGTAGATAAAGTTCTATACCAAAACAAATAAATAGTTGTAAAATGATTGTGCGAGCTCACGAAACTGCGTCTTCAATTTTTCACATGATTTTATGACACTCAATATAAAGCATATGATAAAGTTATTTCTGATAATCAACCTGTTTTCCCCACAGCGTTCTTTTCCCACTTCCTAAAGATAATTTTTGAATTTTCCAAAATATTTTAAAATAATCGCATTAGAGATAGAGAAAGACAGATAGAGTTGAAATTACAACATATCTGTAAGTCGTGCAGACTATAACTTTGTTATTTATTTATCTGAGCAAATATGAAAGAAGGACTTTTGCTAACTACAAGGTAGTTTTAAGTTTAGCACACTCGCCTAACTTCCTCTAGCCAAGACGAAAATGATTTGCCTTATTCTTAAATGATAAGAATCTCGGAGCAAAATATAGCTTAAATTGTTTGGTTTCGGGTACACTTCACTACAGAGTGTCTTTAATTCGAGCACGCTCTCGACTTTTAATTTTAATTTTTTTCTATGACCAACATTCAAAGTCAATCGTGAATAGACAAAAATACAAACGTTGATCATTCTTAAAGATCACTTCCAGAAATTGCTTGCATAATTATAGACGACACTGTTGGCCCAATAAAAGAAGCACCAAACAGGCCGAGTGTCTAATTAAAATGAGTGTATACTTAAAAACCAACAACAACGGGTACTCATTCGATTGCAGGCTACAAACATTCAATGTGGGTCGAATCAAAATGTATCCGCGTGTGTCTGTGAGTGTTTGAGAGTACACAGAAAAAAATAATCTGGGATTCCGGAATAAAATCAATCCGCAATGTCTTGAATAAAATATGAAATACTTGATTCAACTACGATTTTTGAATTTCTTCTCCGCAAATATTTTGACTATCTGAGCTCTTTAAGATTTTTTCAGTTAATCAAATGTTAATGGCTTTTTTGACTATTTTAATTCTGAGCGGTTGTCGCATATTGTGTTAACTTAACAAAAAAATCAAAAATACATGCTAAAATCATGTATTTTAAACTTGAATTTTAGAATGATTTTATTTGTCCGGTGTATTCATTGCCGAACGCCAGCTGGCCGAAAAAATAAAGCTCTGATTAAGATACGTTTGGAGAAATCTGACGATGACGTTGTCGAGTGTGCGTTTGAGTGTGAGTGAGTGTATTTGTGACTGAAGAATGATTCATTGTGTGAATGAAACGCGATTTGCTTGGAATTTTAGTAGCGGCAAATTGTGAATCAGCGTGTTCAGTTGTTGCTGTTGTTGTTGTTGTTGTTACGAGTGTTATTGTTTCTCATGTTGCACTCACCTTCGATGCATGAAGAAGTGACAAAACGATGCCAGGTTGCATCGGAGCCGGCAACATTTGAACGTTTCTGTTGCATGTTGTAAGCACTTCCATCCTGTCGCTTCATGTTGTTGTTGCTGTTGTAGCGTGCTTTGCGTGTTGCATTGCTTTTGCTGTTGTTGTTGTTGTTGTTATTTTGTTGATAGCCATTGGCAACTGTTGTTGCTGTGGCAGCTGATGTTGCAGCTGCTGCTGTTGCCATGTTGCCATTGGCATATTTCTGCGTGCAACGTTTGCTATTGTTGCTGCCACTGTTGCTGTTGTTATTATTGTTGTTGTTGCTGTTATTGTTGCAGCGCTGCATTTTGTCATCTAGAAAAAGAAAGAGAACAAAAGAGTTTCTTATTAGTTTAATCAATTGAATGAATTCTTGGTTATTGTTGCTTACAAATCTGTTGCAGTTGCCACAAATGTTCAAGAGGCAAATGCATTTTGTTGTCATAGAATTATTTCAAAGCTCAAAAATATATATTGAATTCTCAATATTCACGATATATGTACTTAATTCGCGGCCGTCTGCACTTGCAGTTCAAATCAAACTAAACGACGCGATTAGCGACGAGCGCGATATAAACAATAACAGAAGAAGAACGAGAGAGCAAGAAGAAGAAAAAGAAAGCAAGAAACAAGGAGGGAAGTACAAAGCTAGCAGTAATACTTGTATTTGTACTCACATGTAAGTATGTACACATACAAATAATATTCAATTGCGATTCATATTGCGCTCTCGGCTATCGATGACGACACTGTGAATCATCGTCGTCAGCAAAAGCCCAACAACAAATGAATCGGCGTTATTCTGACGACAGTCTGTTTGATAACTACGTGTTGTTGTTTGGGGTTGGTGGGGACGGGACTATCTGGGCCAAAGCCCAGACAGAGACACTACTTGGGCAAGTCCAACGAAGTGCGCATTGATTCGAGCTTTGGGGTATAGGTATAACACGCGTTGCACATGCCTCGAATGTTGTGGGCGCCACACGTTGTTGCCGTGTGTTGGTGGCAGCTTAAGCTACGTACGTATGCATACAGTTGTCAGTTACATGCATACAAAACATGTCACTGCATGAATGAACTTGCACGTCACAATCACCGTCATTCCCAAAACACGTCATGTATTCAACGAGCATGAATTCAATAAAAAATTATCAACAGCCATATGTAAAATACAGTTGACTTACATAAAAAAAGCTTTTTTTTCAACTTGATTAAGGATTACTTGCAATACACATTTTAGAGTAAAAAAAAAAGATTGAAATATGGAAAATCTGAGCCTTAAACATTTTAAAATAGTTTCTCTTTATACTGATTGTGTACATGGAAATAACTTCTCTTGTACCCGCAAAAAATTGTTTTAGTTAATTATGAAAAACTATAAAACTATAAATATAACGAAAAAATTCGATTTAAATTTAAATAAAATTGATTACAAAACTCTCTAAATTGTTAAAGTAAAATGTATTTATAATTTTTAATAATTATGTATAGAAATACGATAACTTTTTTGCAATGCAAACGCTGTCAAGTCAGTCAAGATAATTTTAAATAATCTACTATAAACTAAATAAAAAAGTTAAAGTATCCAAAAATAAATACTCGAATCGAGTATTTTTAATGGTATTTATATAGATTTTTGATTCATTGCATTGTTGTTGTTGTTGGGCATTCAATTCAATTGCATGCCACATGCCAGAAATAGCCTTAACATTTTCTGGCAAGTACATAATAAATTTGGAGCTCATCATTTTGGGGCACGGATGCGAGACACGCCCACAACAACTAATTTGTTGGTATTATGGTTGCTTTGTTGCTTTCACTTCATTGGAATTTCTGCAATTTGTTTATGACTTTTGCTGCTTAGAAATGCGCGAATAACGGCAAATACTCGTAGCTAACAAAAACGCATGTTTAATAAACAAAAACAGACAAGAAATAAATACAAATAACAAAAATAATAAAACAAAAGGAAAACAAAAATAATATGACCAAAATAAAACTGAAACAAAAACGGAGAAAAAGCAAGCAACAAATTTAAAATACCCAAAAAAAAAATGTACCGAAAATTAAAAATTAAAATAAATACAAGAAAAAAGCAAGCAAGAAACGACTACAATAAACAGGTACCAGCTCGTGCCTAGCGCCGCTCCATGTGATTCTCAGCCCGTGTGTGCGTGTGTGTGTGTGTGCGTATGGGTAAGTGTGTATGTACCCCACCCACCACGCCTAGTCTACCCCTTCGACCACGCTTCATCTTCTTTTTATTTATATATTTTTTTTTTTTACAAATGTGAAAGATACTTTGAAATTGTATCGTAATATTTGGCAGCTCCAAAAAAATGTCAATTCGAATTGAAATTCAAAACAAAACCCCAGCTCCGCCCCGCCCCTTTTATTCGATAGCTCGCTCCGGCCGGCAGTTATCGGCCGTGATTTATGAAAGAAAAGACGGCGGCGACCGATCAGATCACAGCGCATGTCATCGCATCACATCGAATCATATTGTATCGAATCGGTTTGCTGTCTGAATGGGAATTGCGTAGTGGGTATACAACAATAAAAACATTTAGACTGGTCATACTGCCATTCTAATACTCTATCTAAATAATTACCCAATGGTAAACATATCTTTCTTACCATTTGTTAATTTCATTTGGACTAGAAACTGAATGAGAATTCAGAATTGTTGTACTTTAGTTAGTTAGTTGGAAATCAATGCTCCTTTTTTTAAAAAATAAGCTACTCAATTTTTCTAACAATATTTTTAGTTTTGCTTCAAATTTTTTTTGAAACAAGACTTATATAAAGATAGTCAATTTTGAAATTCTTTTCCACTGTAAGAGTAATAGTGAACAGCTAGCTTTAAAAAAAAAAACAAACAGAAAAAACTGATTCGTATTCCAAATCAATGCAAAATCAGCTATTAAAATGTGTCATAAGTTTTAACATGATATCAGCGTGAGTTCATTGAAACCGATCGCTTGATATAGGTACAGATACATATCTATCTATATCTATGTACAATATGTTTGTGCATAGAGAGAAAGATGGCAACCCTGGCAGGCAATTGACGTTGCCAAAACGGAAGTGCAATGCAATGCAATGTATGCGCGTGTTTCTATTTTTGTGGCAACAAAACAAACACTCAGGCAAACATCATCAAGATGATCATTACGATGACTGGCACGCTAATGATCGTTGGCATCATTCATAAGTTCCCATAGACAGTGACTCGCACAGTGTGCTTATGTGTGTGTGTCTGTGTCTGTGTGAGTGACCAAAGTTGAATGAATTCCACGAAGATACAGACGAAGCGAAGCCATCGAACCAATCGCTCGAATTACACCAGGCGCAAAAAAAAAAACACACAGAAGACGGAGAAAAGACTGAATATAGAGTGGGGGCTAGCAGGGAGTCTGAACTGAACTGAACTGAAGTGAGGCGAAGCCAACAAAGGAGATCATTAAGGGAAGAGCGCACAAAAAGGAGGCACAGAAAATTGAGCAAAAAACGTGGCAATTTTTCGCATGGCAACAGAAAACGAATCCAACGCTAGTAATGATGAGCATAATCATGATGATGGCGATGATGATAATGATGAGCGCATGCGCGCATGTTTTATTCCCCCATCCCCTGCCCCCGTAACAGTCACCCTTTAGACAACTTAGCGAAAAAGTCTTTGACGGCTAATTGATCGCGTTGATCAAGGACAATTTGTGACAACGTGCAAAACGTTACGAATACCCTATAAATTAGCACTTCATTTTTGACTTATTTAACATGATTGATCGATTGGAGCTTAATTCAAATAAAGGATAACAAATGAATTCTGTTATACTTAGCTAAACAGTAATTAACTGATTAGTTATACTCTAGAGGACAATTTTTGCGTTCACAGATAAAAATCATAAAATTTATGAGCACCTTTTTTAATAGTGTGTTTATAAAATATTAATAATAATATTATTTAATATGTTAGTTTTAAAATAAGGCAACTTTTACAATAGAAAATAATACAAATAGAAGTGTACTTACAATCAAGATGTTTTCCCTATTTAAAGAAATATGTATAAATTTTAGACGCATTTTTTTGACGACAAATTCTTAGTTTTGAGTCTAAAATATTAATTTTGTTTGTTTTAGACTTTTAATGAAGTCCAAGATCTATTAGGAAAATCATAAACCTTTTGAAAATAATGTAAAATCTTCTGCTGAGCAGTTACGCGATCTATGAATGAACTCTCATATTTTTGGGGTCAGTCTTCGTCACTAGCGTGGACTGCTATATAGATGAAATACATAAAAAAAACGTCGCACAGGCTGATGGCATGACTGAACATCAGTTTTATGGAGCGACAGTCTGACTTGCGAATCTTAAATTTGGACTCTGTCCGTTGAGCTGTCGCTGACGAGTTGGGAAAGGTATTTAAGAATCTGGCGCGTATTTCGGTTGAACCTTAAACGAGTTTCTACTAAGTATTTATGTTGGGGGACTAGAAGATGTGGGTTTAATGCCTTCCTTATGCCATAATACACATACCGATACATATTTCTAGGGGTGCTGAACTTCAAACTTGTTTTGGGAGTTCAAGCGCAAGTTCTTTTTATTATACACGTGGCATGTGAATACAAGTATATTTTATGGGAACATAAATCTTATTATGAAATTCTTGAAATCAAGTCGCTTTGTATGTTCAATTGCGTTTAGGAAATATTATTTAATTGTAATAACTTAACCGATTGCCAAAGTGGAGACGACTTAGAACCGGAAATTTAAATGGCGCTTTAATGGATTGTATAATTGTGGACAGGCCATAAAAATAAATCGACTGAAAATTAAGCCATTCGCATTCAATTACGTGCTCCAGAGTCACAACAATCAGACAGACAGATTGACAGTGTGAGTTGGATTTGTATTGTGGCCACAAGCAAATGAAATTAGATTCATGTAAGACTACAATATAAATACAGGAAGAAGAGTTTCTCTAACATTACGTGCAGCGTCTTTTCGACTTGCGATTCATACTGGATTTATTATACATACATATGAGGAAAGGGGGTTTGCGGAGGGCAGATTGGGGGCTATGCTGACGTGATTAACCGGGCCAAGCAGCTGCTAATCAACGTTTGAAGGAAGAAGCTCACGCAACTTGCTGCGATGACGTTAGTCAGCCAATTATATATTTAATGCTCGACTGGTTGCCCCGCCCCAGAGCTCAAATCCCAAGCCTCAAACCCCAAAGCACAGATCTACATATGAATAAATATAAGTATGTATGTAGATACGAGTAAATTCTGATTTCACGTACAATTTTCTGATTACAATTAAACAAGACACAAAAAATAGAGAAAAAATGTGGCTAGGGTTGTGGTGGGGGGATGTAGTGAAAGACAGGAGCGTGGAGGGAAAGAAAGAGGGGGAGGAGCGTCAATCAAGCGCGCTTGAGCAATGTTCACAATCGCATTGTTGTTATTGTTGCAAATCGATAAACAAATCACTTCCGATGACGACATTGAGCACATGGCGTATGCGCAATGCGCGATAGCTTACCTCCCTCCCTCTCTTCTCCACTTCTGCTCTGCCCCGCCCGCAATCTCGCTACAACTGCTATCAGATCACCTTCATGAAAGGGATCAGCACGGAAGTTGTGCTAGGTTGGCCCAGTGCATTCGTGCGTGGGAATTGACGCTTATCGTGCGGCAAAGTTCTGATAACTTGTCGACTAATGGAAAAATAAAATACAAAAACAAACGGGAGCAGGCAACAACACTGAGAACAAGAACCAGAAGAATTTTGTTTTGTTATTGATAGCCATTGAAATGGATTTGTCAGCAGGTTTAATAATAAATACGGCCAAGCTACATATACATACATACATATGTAAGTATGTCACTGATATCGGTAATCATTTCGCGTTGAATGAATTACTGTGCTTTCCAACACTGCGAATAAGTTTTGTGCACTAATTGTGTGTAATATCAAAATGCATAAGATAAGTTAGTATGCAGATCAATCAAATACATTAAAAGTACGTTTTACAATACTGACAATTAGTATAATTTAAATTATATAACCAAAGCTCGCATAATCTCCTTGAGAAACACATAACAGTTGAGTCAAAAGTAAAATGGCTCTGACATTGTTCAACACTAAATACTAGTACTGTGCTTGTATGCTTTAGATATTTAATAATTGTTTAAAAATTAAATTTTTCTTTTAATTATGAATTTTAAATCATATTTTCTAACTTAATAACCGTGAAAAATATAACTGTAAGGTGACGATGTTTATGGAGAACATAAAACAAGCGCAATTACGATGATTCAATCAATTCCAAAAAACCGAATCGATAGTTCGCCCAATTTGTTCTAATCACTTTGCGTAGAGTTCGTGGGGAATTACCTTAACTATCAAAGAAAATGTATGAGAGAGGTCATCAACTAAAATATTGACTTGAATATGGGCCTTGGCATATGAAGAATGGAATTTGTTTTTTTAGTAATTAATCTTACCAAAAACTCAAAGATTACAATCGAAGTAAATATTAGAACTCTCTGCTTTAGAGGGTTTATCAGTATTACGACTTCGTCGTCGAAAATCAATAATGACCGAAAGCAATTGTTATGATGAGGCGAAAATATATTGATAAATTAGGCAAGTTTTGGGTAAATGGCCTGCGTCAATGGCGTTATGAGTGGGCGTAGCCGTGAATCGGGCCAACTCGTTGGCACTTGAAGAGGTGGCAAATATTCCGCATATCATTCACAATTGTTATTAATTGGAAACATTATGAGACGTTGTGTTTACACAAAACTTAGCAGAACAAAAACAAAACCGAAAAAAAACAAAAAAAAAAATTATTGCAGAAATAAACAAAAAAGTAAAAGTGGCGGCGCTGAACGACTAGGCTATACCCAGTATATATATATATAGACATACCAAAGTAATGAATAGAGAAAATGTAATACATACCAACATGATTGACTTTAGCCCTAAATGTTTTTGAGATCCATGCGATGATACAGAAAGACATGCCCATTTTTTCATATGAGTTTTTATATATATATATATCTATATTCATATATATAAATGTATATATATATATATATATGTATTCAAAAAAAAAGTATCTAATTGAAAGCGTAGTTTTTTTTTTGGTTTTCGTTTTTGATTGTTTTAGAAAATTGGTATGTGATTGAAATGTATTTTTATAACGTCTCGGAATATTTAAATTTGCCTGTTGCGTTCAGTAGGCCGTGCCCGACCGCGTGCTGCCTGTCAGAATTCACAACGATGCTGACATTTCATTTTTGACATTTTCATTCAAACAAACTTGAGCACATAAGTACATACATATGTACATAAGCATATTCATATGAGTGTACTACGTTGTCACAACAAACTGATGGAATATCAACAAATTTCGAGTAAGAAAACATTGAAGATTCTCTCACTCGAAGTTTAGAAATGATCTATAATTAGAGCCATACTTTATACTACATAAAACATAATCTGGAATGGACCCCAACAGTTGCCACGATATTATTATTAACTTACGTATGAGTAAATGTGCATTTGAGCCATCAGAGCGTTAAATTAAAGTCTGGCAAATATGAAATTAGCCCATCAGAAGTTTATTGAAAGCTAACGTAACAGTCTGGCAACATTATTTCGTAAGAGTTTGCACAGTTATTATTATTATTATTATTACAGTAACAAGTTAATAACTTGGATGACCTGAAACCTTGTTGAATCATTTAACTTATCTAACGAGCTCATCTATTGTTCAATTATGGCAAGTGCTTTGAATCTAATTAACTCCACTCTCTTGCAAAAAAATTAAGAAATTACGAATAATAATAGCAAAAAAGTTTGACTAGAATTGTGCGCTGCTCGTTTGCTCTATTTTAACATCCATTTCCAGTCCCTTGGTTGCACACACAAATGCAATTAACTTGGCTGATGAACATCTCAAGTTACTTGAATAACGGGGCCCAGTTCTTGGCCCGAAACCCAGTTACATCGATTCTCTATACAGATGGTAAATCTATCATACCACCGACCTATATAATAACAGTCTATGAATGTATCTATAACTATAGTTGTAGTTGCAATTATAGTTGTATTTGTGTTTGTGTCTGTATCTCAATTGTGACGCCCACGGCAATATTTAAGATTATTTCTCAGGTGGCGTCGACACACAGATGCCGAATACTATATAAGAAATGTTGTTTTGATTTGTGCTCATGACAAAATGATTTCATGCTTTGCTTTTGTGTGAATTTCATTTTATTCTTGTGTTTTTTTTATGTGTTTATCAACGTATTTTGTTTTGATTCGTTTTGCATTTTGGTTTCGAGTGCCAAAATTTCATATTCATTCATACAAAATGTACGCAACAAATTCTTTATGAAATATCCCATATATACTATACTATAGCATCAAAATAATATAGAATAGATAATACTTAATTATTATTATAATATTATAAAATAAGTATTATAAGACATCCATAAATAATGCCATTAAATTCTGATCTTCCTATTGCTGACGTGTGCTTTTATTTTGCTGCTGTCATTCGTTTATAGACAAATACCCTGTACTTTCTAAATTGTTCTATGTGAAGTAAGAGATCAAAGGCGCTAGAGCTGGAATATTTTAATAGTATCTGAATGAAAAATGAACGTCAGAGGTAGTTTTTGGTAGATCATTTTTTGTATAATCTTAATTTATCATAACAATTCATTGATTATTACAGGGCAACTGACAATGGATCACCCTGGATGATAGTATTTATTTAGTTTATATTTTCGTTTAATGTCGAGCTTTCTATATATATATATATATGTAACTACATGCATAGTTTGGATTTGTTTTAGGTATTTTCAGCGACATGAGGGTATATTATTTTGCGTAAATAATACAAACCGCAGCCGCAATGATTTATTTGCGCACAAACGGGCAAACGACAAACGTGGAAAATGGGCAAATGTGCAAAAGTAATCAAAGTAATACAAATGAGCGCACAATTTATAAAAATAAACAACAAACAAAAGAAATAGACAGACAGGCAGACAGACAAGTAGATACATAGATAGATAGATAAATGAGGGAATTGTCGCAGTAAACAGCATAAGAAGTATCTTTCTATCTGTATCTGTAGATGTAGCTGTATCTTCTATCTGTTAAATAAGTATCTAGGGGATCTAGTTGAATGCCTAGAACAAGGGCAACATGGCTAGAAAAATTGATGGCAAATTTTGATGCATGCCGGCAGCTGTGTGAAAAATAAAACCAGCACAAAAACAACAAAATCAACAACATCAAAATATAAAAAAAGAAAGAATGAGAGAAAAATAACGTTGTGCTTTGGCTTTGGCTCTATTTGCATGCGTACTTATTTATTTAATTTTAAATAGAAAGTAACCTCAATTGCACTTGTGAAAAACATAAGTAAATAACATGAAAATACATAAGAAAAGAAAGAAGGAGAGACAGAGATAGAGATAGAGATAGAGGCGCATGAGAAGCGAGGCGAGACGAAGTAAATATGGCCATGCCCCGTTACCCAAAAGAGTAGAAAGAAACAGAAAAAAGAGCTAAAAAAAAGCTGATGGATATACACACACACACAGCGGCAATTGTGAACTAGCTATATTGTGAATGCGTTTCGAGTGAAAGGCCAAGTGGAAAGAGGAAGAAATTTCATGACGATCGTGATGATGATGATGATGACGATATGGGAAAGTAAATAAGGTAAAAAGGCAATAAAGGCTACAAGGGTACAAAAAAGAGGAAATAAGTGAAAAAAACCAACAACATTTACCTGGGAATAAAAATCAGTTAAGAAAATAATGCAGAATGATAAAAATGTTGATGATAAACAGACTTCAGGAAAAGCAAGCTCATCAAAAAAAAAAATAAAGAAATTAAAATAAGATAATATCAGTTTGACGCTAAATGATATAGTAATCATATCTGATCTGAAGAGTACAAAATTCCATTTGACGCAGTTTGAATATAAGAAATACAAATCCAGATGTGTATCTTTTATGTTAATTATGAGAACGGAGCACATGATTCCTAAATAATATAGTCACTGATATTTGATAAAAATAGTTGAAGAATGATAAAAACCAATTCTCAACTTCAGGTGTATCTTTTATGCTTAGATACTTTCACTAATTGCAAACTTCTACTACTGTATTTAGATGTGAACTTCATTATTCATGTACAACATCAACAAATCTGATGTAATTTAAATACAATTTTCTAACATTAGATGCGTATCTTTTATGTTTATTGTGGAAACTATAAAGCTTAGATTTGGCAGGCTTCAGATATGCATTTCCTATCAAAGTTGTCATACTTTCTGGTGTGTAAGAGTGCTGTAATAATATTCTCGGGCTTGTCATACGACGCGATGAGTGTGCGGATCAACAAGTTGGCGCTGAAAACCCGCAAAAACCATAAACAATAAAACGAAAGAATGAAACAAGCAAAAAACTATACAACGGTACAAACAAATGTATATTTATATTTATATATATTTTAATCGTGCAGACGACAATAAAGCTGCATAGAAAACGAAAAAACTTAAAGCATTTTGCAAATTTGCTGTTTACCGCCTGTCAGAACAATTACATGCAACTATTTCAATTCAACTGAATTAAATGTCATCAGAAATTGGGACAAACAGCAACCATAATAAACAAAGAAACAAAAATAGAACTACTTAGAAGAGAGTCTACCCCAAAAGAATTCTATTCACACTAGCATAATTACTTACTAAGTATTTAGGCGAGATTGCGTCAAAGCAAATGTTAGACTGAGAATAACATTGAAGCTATTAACAGTCAGCTGTTAACTTAAATTTTCAGAAATCTTAGCACACTTTTTTAATAAATACTAAAAATAAATAGGATATAATAATGGAATAATCAGAGGAAGAGTTGCTTTTGGCAATAGTTTAAGTAAAATGAAACAGCTCCTAAACTAGTATTAAATAAAAGGCATGAGGATCTAGTCTTTTTAAAAACCCAAAATATGTTTCGATAAACTGGCAAATTAAGCAAAAATCTGGGATTCAACTTGGAAACTTAAAAAACTTTCTTACAAATAGATTTCTTAATTTATTTTCAAAACATTAATTTCAGGTTAATGTTGTGACTAGAATTCAAGGGAATAAATAAAATAAAATCAGGCAAATTCCAAGCACACAAACACGAGTATGACGATTTATGCTCATATATAAGAAGATACATATACATATTTTCTATATATAACATAAATGTTTTTTATTGTAACATTAAATGTTGAAAGGTTGCTTGGCAACATGCTGCTAAGGAACATGTTGCGCGCGAGAGTAAAAGTGCCTTCAATTAGCCTCAATTTTGTTTATGGTTTTCACACTGGCCAAATGTGACTCGACACTAACAACAAAAATAAATACAAATACAAATGTTTAGCACTCTCAGTTGAATATGTGAATATATATTTGTGTGTTTGTGTGTGTGGGTGTGTGCGTTTCTGTTGCAATTATGTGCGCGTGAAAACGTGTTAACAACTGAAAAAAATAATAATAAACACAGCGCCACAATTTAAGTTATTACTTGGGAGCAAAAAGACTTGTCTAGCCGGCCGGCGGCCAACTGACAATAGCTGACCAGCTGACTAACTAGCTTTAGTGACAAACTTTTCAACTGACCCTTGACAAATTTCTGTGTCTAAATGTTGTTTGGCTTTGCATATTACCTAAGAGCTTTAGCTACTGCTAAAGTGGTTATTGTTGTTGTTGTCGTTTTGCTTGGGCCAAATTGGTCACACTTAATTTGGGGCATATTGCGACTTGTATAACACTTGCCAATAAATTGGCCAACAGGGCCAGTCAAAAGACAAAAGACATCAGCAAATCGTCGAGTTTCGTTTTTCATTTCGCATTCAAATGAAAGTCCCAAGAATAACAACAACTACAAGTGTAACTTTAGGTCGCCTGAAGAAAGTGTCGGAGTTGCCAATGTCTGTTGGCAATAATAGTAAGTCAGTCAGTCAGACAGTTAAACTTTGTGCAAAGTGTGTGATACACAACAACAACAATTACAAAAAACTACGACGACGACAAGTTACAACGGCCATTAACAAAATGTGAATGGTTGCTAAATAATTTCACTAGCAAATGTGTTTTTTTCCCTGTCTCCTTCTCTCTCATGCGCTCTCATCTAATTTGATTTTTCATTTTTTTGTTAATTAAAAGTTTTGTTGGAGAATTAAATCACGATTGATTAAATTTAATAATCCTTGATCTCTCGTGTCTTTCGATTTTTCCAAAGCTGCGGTGGTTTTTCAAAATTATTTTTTTCAATTTTAAAATAAGAGAAACTCTTTAATTTTTATTTTAAAAGATTATAATTTTAAAATTTTAATCGTGAAATATAACTTATTTTACAATTTCTTAAAAAAATCAAGAATAATGTTTATTTAAGCTCAGTTAGAGTCGAGTCTGGATATAGTGAACAGTGAAACAGTTATAGATTAAAACACTCATCGAATGAGTAAAAAAACGACTGTTGAGTATCTCAAGTGTGGGCTGACAATTGGGTGATCTATGGGTAATACCCTTACACAACTCGAGTATCTTGACAGTCGCGATTGCCACAACCAGCTCATTCATCAAAATATATACTTGTGATTTATGTCTATGTAAACAATATTTGATTATATACATGATTTATATATTTTGTATTTTTTCAACATGTGTTGCTGAGTTTTGAATTGCGGCACGTTCAATCAAACAGCAACGAGGCAAAGTGAAAACGGAGCCAAGTTAAATAAGAAGTTCAAAAAGCAACAAAAAAAAACGAAACAACTTTCGCTTTGGCTTTGGACTTGGCCATCACCATTGGCCAAAGAAGAAAACCAACAAAAGCAAAGCAGATGATGTATATACATATGTATATATTTACGTATGTATGTATCCGTATGTATAATGAAATAAGCCAAAATTTAGCTGGAAATGGAAATGAATGAAGAGATAGTCGTCGGGTCTTTTACTGGTCTCTTTGGTCTCTTGGTCTCCGGATTTTGCCACGACAATGGTGGACGACCTTTCTTATGTCACGTATTCAACCATGTTTATAATTTTTTTCTGTCTTTCTTTTTTTTTTTTTTGTTAGTTTTCTCAGCGAATTTCGGAATTTCTTTGACTTTTCACTTTTGTCCAGAGTTTGCGCTTTTTTAACGCTAATTTATTGTCTTAATCGCATGGTCGATTATGTCACGACATAGTCATAGACAACACACGAGGCACGACCCGACCCTGTCCGCCCCTAACCTACGCTGAGTGATGCCCTATAGTTTTTGTTGGCCAGGCCAATTCGAAACACGTTAAGGCCACAGCAGCTGCGTGATTTAAAGATTATATAGGCCAGAGATATTTGTATTGCATATACACAAAATAATACTTGAGCACATCTTTTTTATTTTCGTTGTATACGAGTTCTATACCGTGTAAAAGAGCAGCAGAGTGGGGTTGCATAAATTACATATAATTTTACGAAATGGTGATAATTTTCGATTAAAGATAAATCTGAAGCATGTTTATTGTTATACCCCATTGAGTACAACTGATGACTACAGGGTATGTGTTGTATATATGACAGTATAAATTGTGTTCTAATATCAACAAGAAATGCGACTAAATGCCAGCAAATTAGCATAAGAGTTCAAATAAATTAAATAAATAATCGCGCAATATGAATGAGCATAAACAACAAGAGCAGCAACAACAAAAACAATAACAACAACAGCGGCAATCACAATAACAATAACAATAACACCAGCAATAGATAAAGAAGACAAACATGTTTTTGGTCTGATATCAATAATCAAAATCATATGATCATGATGAGTGCCCCGCAAATTGTGTAATAAAATTAAATAAAATGCCAAAAATAAAACATATAAAAACAACAACTTAAGCAACAAATTACGGCAACTTTGGTAGAAAAGTGTCAATAAAGTAAAGATGGCATAATAAAAACACTAATTTTGAGATAATACCACAAGGGATGCCAACTGATAAATCCGTAATAAACAAGCGATTACAGCAACTAATGTAATAGATCAATATATATTTAATAATTGACATTATGTCACACGTATTATCATTATCAAATTGATTTGAACGTCATAATGTTTGACATTGCTGCTTGTTAGACAGTGCGTATGATTGATATGATGACTGGGTGTATACATGATGCGATTAAACGATTCGCTGGATTAGCTGTCATCGCAACTAAAAACATATATACGTATATATATATAATTTCGACACAGTCACCAACTATTTAGATTGTTTAACTAACATATAATGTAAATAATTTCACACTAATAATGCGCATTTAGTGCAGTGAAAAATATAAAAACAAAAAAGAAAATCATGAGAAAACAACTTGCAACTTACGATCGGCGATTGGTGACAGTAATTAGGGATAAGTTCAACAGTTGATGGCTGTTAGACATGCACCAGTGTTGCATAATGCAACAACAACAACGACAAGTTGAAAAAATAATCAAGCTACTATAAATCACAAATAGTAAATTATAATAAAAGCTAAAAGTTTGTTTAACAATAAAGATTTTTTAGCCAATTAACTAGCACTAGTTATCACCGTGCCCTATTAAAGCGCCATCTGGCGTTGCGTGCAAGCAACGTCAACGAAAATAATAACTGCAACATTGCAAAAAGCGCGGGAAAATTATATTGAATTTTCTTATATGCATTTGTAACCTATAAGCCGATCAAAAAAGTGTATTTGAGAAGTCATTAACTCCTAGGGTAATCATCTACTTTTTTGTATAGAGAATAAGCTAATTTTGGCAGTCACTGTATGCCATAAGTCACAGCAAATGCAATGCATTTTTGTATCTTATTTATTTATTGAAATACATTTACTGCCTCTAAACAGCTTCAGGCTTCATCTGTGTGTGTGTGTGTGTGTGTGTGCGTGTCCGTGTGTGTGGCACACATAAAAATAAATAAATGAACTCAATTTAAAGAGCCGAGCAACAAAAACAACAACAACAATAACAAGAGCAAGGCAACCACAAAAGTCAACGAAAATAGTTGGCAAAAACAAAAAGGAATAAATAAAAATAAATATACATATATAAAAAAAAAAGCAAAGTAAAGTAATGTTTACTTAGTGTGGCCAATTGCGTGTGTGTGTGTGTGTGTGCAGTCTCAACTCTTGTTTACACACACTGTAGCTGTACTCTCTTAATTATAGTTTAAAGATAGACAAACCACAGACCTTTCCCAACTAAAAAGAAAGTAAGTCAGCGTCGGTTTCAGTTTCGTGTGCTAATTTTAGTTTTTAGCGATATTTTTTTCGTATTGCAACGAAAGCTACCTAGATGATTATGTAAAGATCCAGTTAGGTGTTACACTCGTATTAAAATTTATATAAAACTTGATTTTGTTTGTTGCTCAACAACGAGATTGACCATCAACGTTTTTGTTTTCGTCGGACTGCGTCGCCATTTGTCGAGTGTTTCCCGCTTTAAACTTGAAGATACTTTTTCCATGTAACGCCTGATTGGTAGCTTGTTCTGGCTAATTAATTTCAGATATTTGCTCAATCGCTCAAAAGTCAAACCGGGAAGAATGCGAGTACAAGTACAAGTACATAAATATATTATAGTATGTATGTACATTGTATGTATATATATTCGCTAGGTTGTTATCATTCGAGATACTGCAACAGTAACACAAAACAAAAAAAAAAACACACAATACAAAACTCATGGGATAGGTCAGGCCTACCTCACATATGCCCTCTATAAATCCCCTTTATATAGTACCATACATAGATGAAATACATCTCATGCTGATTAGATGCTATTTATGGAATGACGTTTTTCCCACCTTACTTTTTTAGAGTTTTCTAAATTTCCCGCAGCTTTTTGATAAACATGTTTATAGGTTTAAAGTCAACTTTAGTTGAGTTTATAAATACTACTACTACTAATATATATAGAATATACACATGTATGTGTGTGTTAATACAGCCAAGGGGCACTCCGAGTGCACACGTCACATTCTTTGGGAATGTCCCAAGCGCAAATTCTTTTTATTTGCAATTCGAGTACGTCGCAGCTGTTATAACTTACGGCCTGAAAGTCTGCATCTAAAGTGGTTTAAAGGGTCTTTATTTATTTAATCGCTTTATGTGTCATATTAACTTAGTCGGAGTAATTTAGGCTACCAAATTAGAGCAACAGCTTAATTAAAAAAATATTGAATTAAATTTAAAAAAATATGTATACAAATATATTTATATACAATACATACTCAAAACAAAGCTTGGGATATAAAGAATAAAAATAGTCAGAAGAAATATATGGACTGGAAACTGTGATAATTTTGAGAACAGTTCATAATAATTCAAAGAGAATAAAAGTAGTTTTTTAATTTGGGGTCCTTATTATAGGAAAAAACTGGAATATTAAATCACTAGCATGTATTAAAAATGGATGTAAATTAATTTCAACACATACATACACATATATATGTATGTGTATCTTCCCAGTGACATTCCCAATTCTGAGATATCTCATCGACTGAATTAATTTTGGATGCGTCACAACTACAAGACGTAGTATATTTATTGTCAACTTAAATTGAGTCACAATTATTTAAGCAGAAGTTACACATACGTTAAAAAATGTTTCCTTTTATAAAGGACAGGGACAGCGATAGATAGGGAATGAGGGAGCGAACGAGGGGATAACTGACGTGTTTAACCGTTAATAATTGCTAATTGATCGATAACGCAAAATGTATATCGATTACACACATACAAATTAAAAACTTACTTTTGCCTTTGGCAAGTCCGCTGGCAACTTGCAGAAATCCATAGACGGCGATGATAACACAGGGAAGCGCTATCACCCCGAAGGACACGTAATCCATGTGCTCGAAATATTGCGTGATTTGCTCCATTTTGATTGTAATTAATTGTAATTGAATTTATTGTTTTATTATTAGGTTAAATATTGTTGTCACTGCACGACACTTAACACAAAAAATAAATCAAAATAAAATTATCTAAGCAATTGTACATCAATTTTCTTGACTTTTTTGTATTTCCCTTCTTTTTTTTTAATTTTTCGTATCTTTATATTTCTTTGAAACTTTTTTTTTTCTTTGCTGTTGCAGAGCGCAGGCGCGCGTACTTTAAAGGTTTTTTTTATTTTATTATAATTACTTTTAATTGGGTATGTTTTAATAAGTGTTCCCTTTTATTGCGGATTTTCCCAAATTAATTATTTTATTTGCGTATTAGCGGTTCACGTTTCGTAAGAGTTTCGCTTCTGCATTTGCTGGTTGCGTTCCTTTATCAGTTTTGTTTTTGGTTTTATTTTTTTAGCTTGACTTCCTCGTTCAGCTTCTGCGCTCATTCTATTCATTCACTTGTGTCGCGTTGCTCTGCTTGTTGTAATTGTTGTCTGTGGCATTGTGTGCGTATCCTTTTGCTTCTTAATGTGCCTGTGTTTCGTTGCTGTTACTGCTGCTTCTGTTGTCGTTGTTGCTGTTATTATTATTGCTGCTGTTAGTCGTTGTTGTTGTAACGCCATGTTTTGATTTGCATGGACCCCCAAATATGACTGAGACACCCGTCCACACACACTGCTTGCTGTGGACCCAACTGTTTTTTTCAATTGCACGCGTTGCTTTCGCCGCACCAGAAACAAAAACAAACTTGCAAATATTCGCAAGCCGAAACAAAATTTAAAAAGATTGTCGCGATGGGTACGCGTTCGGAATTATTATATATTTACTTTCAACGAAAATCAGACCGGAATTAGGAATCACGAATTTACGCTCGCTCGCTCGCTCGTTTGCTCGCATCGATCGTTACACGTCCGTTTCGTTCGGCTTTGTTTTTGCATCTGTTTCATCTGCTTCTCATGGCAGCGTAACATGCGCATGTTATTGACTTGGTTGCATCTGTTATTTGCGCGCTGTTAAGTCGCGCATGTTAAACGATTCATAACAGGCGCAAGCATGCTGAAAACGGCACAATATGTCTGTTAACACAAGCACATGTTAATGTTATACTCAATTTGGCACTGCTTACCGCAAGTATAACATTATGCTAAACTCACTCACGCTCTCTCACAGCACTCTCTGGCTCCAACAATAAGGAGAGCGGGTGAATCAAAGCGGCAAATGTGACAACAATAATTGCGCGCACATTAGGCGCTCAAATTAAACATTTAAAGAAAGATGGAATATAATAAATGGATAAATGTAAAGCCTTGTTTTATCTAATCAGACATTAAATATTTTACCCTTCCTGTGCTTAGTAAACTTAATTTACTAATGTAAGCTATGATGTAATGGTATGCCATATGGGGACCACTGTGCAGCGACGATTCAGCTTTTTGCACTTAACACAAACTCTCTGTCGCTGGCCAACTCTCTCTCTCTCTCTCTCTCTCTTTCTCGCCATGTTAGACAGACTCTCAGGAAAATAGCACGCGGTTGGTGATCGCAACAACAAAATGCTAAATAGCACGTGAGTCAAGCCGCTTACAAATTTTGGCGAAACTCGTCAAAACAACCATCCAAAAGTAATGAAAATATCTCTCCAAATATATATTTGATTTGATATATGTACATACATATGTATGATCTAAGCTTTATAATAATTAGTACTAAGATGCATACATACACAGACAAGGTATTCATATATGTATAACTATAGTTAAATTACGCACAATGTTATCCAAGCAATTAGATCCAATGTGCAAAATTTCTCTTAACATAAGATCAGCGCATACATACATATGTATATATGTATGTACATTTGAGGGTATTTGTTTATGAATCCTTGTGCTTAATTGGCCGCTCTGCAAGTGTTCTCTAATGCTTAAATCATTTGATGTACTTCAGTTTGCAAATTGTGAAAGAATTATGAAAGCTGCGCAAATATGGAGCATTGCAATAGTTTTAAATGCAACTTGCTAATCAAAAACAATCATCCCTGCATGTGGCATGGACACACACATACACACGCAATTACACTGGTCCCACTGTGCGCTCACTTGAGAGACGCTCTCGAAATTCAAGCTTTTTAAAAGGAGGTTAGGAAACTTCAAAGCGATTTGATCAACAATAACAAAAGAAAAATAAAAACAAAAAGTGGAAAAATAAAATTGATTGCATGGGGTGCAATCTTGAAAGGCCAGGAAGCGTTGGCAATAGACACGTACACAACATGCGCCTTTGTTGCTACCACAAGGGTACATGCCGACTGCAAACATACACACGTACAAACACACACACGCAAAGGAAACACTCTCGCACACATGCATACGGACAGTCGCTCACAACTTATTTGACCCTCTGCATTTTTAGCAATGTTATTGCTTGATTAACAAATAATTAAGATACAAATCAAATTAAAAGGTAAATTGAATTCTATTTTTTGTATCCCTTCGATCACAAGATAAGTTCATTTAATAATTTGTAATATGTAAGAGTTGTGGGTCAAATTAGCTAAGGGCCACTGTGCTTACGAGCAGACTTGAGAGACGCCTTTGTGGGGTCCGTTTTGGCCTTCCTTTTTTAACTGCTCCCCCTTTTCCATTCTAAATTCTGCTGACTGTTGTTGTTGTCAAGTATAATTCAGTGTTGGCCATTAGAATAGCATACATACATACATGCATTAACATACATATATGCACACTCTCATACAAACATGCATATGTAGATCCCGATTTCGATACGTATATGTAACTTACATATGTATGTATATCGTCCCTGACTTTGGCCACGTCAGCTTTAAAAAAAACAAAAAAATAACGCTTTGCTTTGTCGTTTGTCTTTCAGTTTGAGGGTGGAAATTGCGTCTTGTTTTACGATTCGATATAAAATTGTATAAATGTACGGATTGAATTCCTGAAATCAATTTAAATGATTAAAAAACTTTGGCATTGATTCAATGTTAGGTTCGTTTTGTGAATTGATTAAGGCTTTGATTTGAGCTGGTTTCTTACTTAAGAAAATTTAATTCACATCAATCAAACTTATTCTTTATTTAAATTATTATTGTAATTATTTAATTTTAATAGAATCACCATTTAAAAAATTATCGATCCATTTCGGGAAAGGAATGTGGAAAGAATATCGTGACCTTTTAGTTATAATTTTTAAATGGATATTTGTTTGCTTATAAGTATGTAAGTATTTCAACATTAGTCTTTGGATATCGATAAACTTTTATTCTAAATAAAAATGTGCTTGTTGTTATTATTTTAAATTCATTTTTTGTTTTTGAACAAAATATTTAAAGATCTACGAAAGCAATACATTATAAAACACTGTTTAATTACACTCAAATCTGAAAAAGTGTACAGCAGGATTATCATTTCAAGAAAAAAATGTTAACTAAATTTAAATGAGACTTGGAAAAAGTCAAGAGTTAAAATAAGTATCTTTGGCTTCCTCATAAAGAGAAATAACAATTTATTGTATTTTTAAGGTCTGTTTAAAACGGGCATTCATGTTGAGCAGGTGTGTCATTTGTACCTGAATGTACATATATACTCGTATGTACTTGGTGTGCATCCAAAACTGGGCATCTTATCGAACATCAACCCCCAACAATGGACAGATGTTCAGTTCGGTTCGATGTTGCACATGTCCTTGCACAATGCACGATCTGTTCAGTTCACCTGCCATCTCTGTCTGTCTGTCAACATCTCTATCTCTGTCTCTGTCTTCGCCTCTGTCTGTTGCTTGTGTGTTTTTGCATTGTGTAAACAATTTCGTCATGCGGTGAGCAGATGGCAAAAGGCTAAGAAACATGTGTCGCCAGTTTGTATCTGAATCTGCCGCGTCTCCCTTCCTCACTCTGCAGTCTGCACTCTTCAGTCTTCCTCCTTCCTGCCGCCTATCTGCTTCAGCTCAGGTTCAACGAAACATCGCTGCCAAAATGTTAATGACTCCTCGCCTCGCGTCGCGTCGCGTCGCAATTGCAACCCCCAAAACAGGCCCCGCTCTTTAATCTCGACTCCACACTCCTTCAGTCTACACTCTTCCCACTTTTCCAGTTGGCCCCCAAAGTTGTTGCTGTTGTTAATTCAATAGTCACACATCTGGCTGGGCGAGTGTTTGGTCGTTGAACCCACTGCGAAGGACTTCATTGACTCCTTGCCCGCCTCCTCCCACATCACGCCAACACTTTCTCACACACCGACACACACACACACCCACGTTTCCTGTCTTGCTTTTGGTTGTTGTTATTTTAATCATTTTTATGGTTGATAAATTCGCTCAAAATTTATGCGCTATTCGAAAATTATACAAATGCAACAAGTTTCACATTTAATTATATGTTGTTGTCGTTGATTTTTTGTTGGTTGCTGTTGTTGCTCTTGTCTCTTTGCCAATGCGCAATTTCTAACGCGTTTGGCATCATAAATAATTGCACAATATTTTTTGTATAAAGCAATTTGTGATTTTGAGGCGTGGTATAACAAAAGTCTCGGCAGCAACTTACCCAAAATAAATAACGTCCATTAATTGTTAGAAATTAAATAAAAGTTTTGAACTCACCTGAAAAAAAGTAAACAGAAAAATAAAATCAATACAATACAATTATTAAAATTTTAAATGATTCTAGTAGCATTATTTAATAACTGTTTGAGATATTTGACTATAGGTTAATATTATAACAAAAGCGTAGTACACTTGTCATTTTAAAAAAATGATCAAATATTTAAAAATAAAATTTTTTTGAATTTTATAAATATGTATATACTAGAATATCAGCGTTTTTATTATCCTCGCCATAAAGTAATTAAATACAACTTTTAGATACCTAAAGATTATTGTTAAATTTAATTACATCTCTTCAAAACATATAACTGAAATGTTATTAAGTTTTCATTACAAAAGAAATGGATAAAAAACAATTAAAAATGTTTAAGAAATTAATTAAAATTATATAATTGTATTTTTATAACCAATTTCGAAAGAGAGTTGTGAGTAACGAGAGTAATTTTCGCTTTAATGTGTTGTCAGTATCGGATAAGGTTTATGCGGAAGTCATTTGGCCTTATCAGAAAATAATCAAGCTAAAAGGTTGCCACCGTTTGTTGCAACATACTAGAAAGGAAATTGCTTGGTTCAGAGAGTGCAACGAACTTTGTGTATGCGAAAGAAGATTAAAATAAATTCAAAATAATTGTCAAAGCTTAAAAGCTTTGCTGTGTTTTTTGCAATTGCGTATGAACTTTGTTCATTTGGCCATTTATGATCTCTGATCTCAATGTTCACCAAGGGTTGTAAAAGCACATAAAAAAACGGCTTATAGAAAGCCGCAAGTTGCTTTAAGCGCAGTTAATAAATTTTGAAAAAAAAACGACAAATGAAACTTTGGCCAGAAACTCACACCCTTGGCAAGAGCAGAAAAAAAGCTCATCGATGAAATGAACCGTTGCTAAGTAAGCACAACAATAAGAGAAAGGGAGAGAAAGAGACAGGGAGTGCAGTTAGAAGAAAGCTAAGCCAAGTCAGAGCAGGTGCATAAACTTTTTGGCTGCAAGTTTAATTTGTCAGTCGGCTGTTAACCCGTGTGGGAGTGCGAGAGGGAGAAGGAGAGTGGGAGACAGGGAGGGAGCAACTGTTGCGCGTGCCTCAGGCCATTGGGCAACAACAGTTCGTTCAACTGGCGCAATTTCAAAATATTAGGCACAGACACAGCAGCAGGCCAGGTTGATTGAACCAGCCACGTTTATGTCTCTCTCTCTCTTTCTCTTTATCTCTCTCTCCCTTGTCCCAAAAGACCCGACGCTGTCATGGCAATAGCCTTAGCCACGGACGCGTCTGTCCTTGCCTTGTGACAACAACTGTAACAACAGCAACAACTGCAACAACAACAATAATAACGACAACAACCCAACGACAACGACGCAAATTGTTGGGGTAGGCGACATTTCGACTGTCAAGCGAGGGGATAGCGAAAAAGAGAGAGACAGAGAGAAACAGAGAGAGGGGGAGGGCAATGCGCTAAATAATTAATAAATTGTAAATTATCATCATATATGCACATATGTACATACATATATTCGTTGTCGTTGTCGTTGTTGTTGCCCCTTGTCATTCAATTTGCATTGCGTTGCGTTCTTGGCTCATGGTCATGCATTAAACAAAAACAAGAATCATTTTTATTGTTATTGTTACTGTTGTCGTTGCTGTTATTTTATTTATTTTATTTTTTTTTTCTCGATGCTCGTTGTTTTTATTTTGCCCGTTTCCTGTCTACGTCTCTTTGTTCATCTGCCGACTACGCACAGGAAGCAGAGAAAGACACACAGAAAGAAAGAGATGCAACAAATATTATTGATAACTGTGGCGCCTTCCCTTGCTGACCACGCCCCCAGACGCACCTGTGTCAAGAAAAGCACCAAAAAAGACAAAATTCAAACAAATCTTTAGCACGTGGCGAACTGCAGCAACTGAACTCGGAAATTGCGGAAGTGAGAGCGGAAGTCTTTTTGCATTTATCGTTTTTCTTATCGCTCTTCATTTTATTTATAAACTCCATTGCACTTCCACAAAAATGGATCGAATACTCATCTTAAATTTGAAAAGAAAAAAAAGAAAATAATTTTAAGAGAAAAGTACAAGCATAAGTGGACTTCAAATCTAGATGGTTTCCAAATGATTGCATTTTTGTAGTTGAATTGAAATACTAAGAATTTTATTTTGAACTGTAACACAGTGCGTATGCGCAATGAAGCTGCGCTACTATACTAACTCTTATTAAAAGCACTTGTTAATAGTCTTAACATGTACTCATTAAACTCTGTAGCCGTTATTTAAAGTTACCACTGTATTTATAAGGCTTCCAAATGCCATTTGTTAGACTTACAACAAATTATTGTTAGAGTCTGCATGACACGCGGCGTATGCGTATTATAAAAAAGTGCAAGTTATTATCGTTGTGAGCTTGCGATAAGTTTTAATTAAAATGAATGACTCTTAAAGACTTAACAAATCATAAAATTAATAATACAAATATTTTTTGAGCAATGTGTAAAAGTTGAATGAGCAACACACACGAAAGGCAGATAAAAAAAAAGAGTTTGCCCAAGAGATGATTGCTGAAGTAATGGAAATGTTGAGGTAGAACAGCACATACACATGTATATATATTTATATATGTATACATACATTAATAAATACAGATGTGCGTAGACAGATGCATATATGTGTATAAAAAGAAAGACATCCATACATAACACAGATTAATCTTTAATTAACATTTCCGAGTGCAAGCAAAGAGTTGGCGAATTGGCAGCGCAAGTGAAAAGCTTTTGCTTTTACAAAGCACTGAAAGCTTTTGCCATTGCCAGTCCATGCGAGTGTATGTGTATGTGTGTGTGTGTGCGTGTGTGTGTATGTGAGTGCTTGTTTGTGTTCTCGCAAATTGAATTCTACTGCGCGTTAAGTGCATTGAACCTATTGTTTATTTAATTTTTGGGCAATTCATTTGTGTGTTTTCGATATGAGACGCTAAGCAAAAACTGCTGATATTTTAGAAAGCAGCAGAAGGTTGTAAGATAGATAGATAGAGAGAGAGAGAGAGAGAGGGTAAAAGAGAGTAAGCAAACGACAGACGCCAATGTCAGGGCCAAAATTTCCCAAAGAAAAAAAAGGTCCATCCCCTGACGCCACTCTAAAAAATACCCCGCCCTCATGAACGGACAGCCGCCAATCGAACAGTGGCGCTGGGGAGGCAAATTTAGCCTCGAAAACAAACTTTTGGCTTTCAAGTTCATTGCCGTGCCTTAACCTTCTGAGTGCGTTGCCTCTTTCTTGTTATTATTATTGTTATTCTTGTTGTTATTGTTGTTATTGTTCTTGCTCTGCTTGTGCTTGAAATGCCGGCGCATTTATTGTGCTTGCATTTATGAATATGATTATTGTTATATCGCTTATTTCCATTGTTTAGATACAAAAATATATTCTTCAAATTTACCATGTTTTTCAACATTTCACCAGCATTCCAGGATAACTTAAAAAATCCATAAATTAACATTGAATGAATTCTACGAATATTTAAATGTATTTTCCCCTGTTTACGTGATAACCCATAAATATAAGCTCGCTGATAATACAACATATAGATTTTGACGAAGCTGTGGGAATATAAATAAAATTACCTGATTAATTAAATGGGCTTCACCGAAAATAAAAATTATGAACTAATAAAAAACCAGCACATCAAAACAAATCTGAAGCATTGGGTTTGACACTTGGGGCTTATCTATTATAACATTGCTTATGATGCAATCTATCGTGAAATTCCGCTACTGGGAAATATATATGAATATTGCGGTAGCTTTTCAATTCCCAAAAAAAAAAACAGGATCTGCCCTGGCAATTGGGAATAACTACATAAATTGCTCCTATGGTATTCAAAAAAACAAGAACTTTTGTCAATGCGCAATTAGCCGACTTATTCCGCAAAAAGTAACAGTGAAACGTGGGTATTAAAAACGAAAAATATGTATATTAACTAATAATATTTTCTTAATTCATATTTAAAAATTTCTGCTTTAAAAAAGAGCTGTAAGATAAAAACTGAAGTGTGTGCTGGATTTAACTACTAGCTAGTCTTAATTATTTATTGTTATATTTATATATTCTGTTTGTTGTTTGTTGTTGTCATTTGATTGCAACAAATGAAAACAAATAGTTCTATTTAAGGAGTGTGTACTGTATTAAAGACTTGCTAATTTCACTAATACATTTTTTAATACTAACTGTTTTCAGCTTTATTATTTTATTTATTATTTCAAAAGCTAAGTTATATACATAACTTGGATATAAAAATATAAGATAGAAATGAAACCTTTATTTAATTGCACCAAATTAAAACAAATAATTCTTCTATTTAACGAGTGCGTACTGTACGATGGTCAAGTTAGTTTGTTTGTTTTGTTTAGAAATGGCCTGTTGTGTCCCACTGTGCAGAAGCAGTGCAATCAGCTGTTTTCAATGCAGGCGTGCAGCTGTTAGCTGAGTTTTTGTTTTTGTTGTTGTTGTTGTTACACCTTCCTCTTGCATTGCTGTTGCTGTTGCTTCTTTAACTCATCGTTATTGTTGTTGTTGCTGAGCTAGTGTAAAACGTGCAATGTGATAACAACAACAACAGTCAAAATGACAATAACAATAACATGAGTCGTAGCTCAAAACAATAATAAGAGAGGGAAAAAGAGAGAGAGAGAGAGGGAAAGAGAGAGAGAGAGAGAGAGGGAAGAGAGAGAGAGAGAGAGACTCACATGTTGCTGCTGCTGACGTTTGCTTGTTAATAAATGTCGTTGTTGTTGTTATTGCTGTCGTTGTTGTTGCTGCCGCTGCTGCTGCTGTTGTTGTGGGTGTTATTGTTGCTGTTGGTGCATTTATGTTTGTTATTGTTATCGGAGCTCTGGCCCAAAACTGACGCGCATTCGAATTGTAATACATTTTGGCCTGTTGCCTTTGATGATTGTAGCCAAAGTTGTTATAGTTGTAATTGCTATTGTTGTTGTTAATGTTGTACATATTGCAGCTGCCTTCGAGCATTCTTCGGTGTTGCTTGCGTCGCAGCTCCTGCTGCTGCTGCTCCGGTTTGCGTTTGTAGGCCACGGATGCGGTGGCAATAACAATTCCGGCTACATTGACGTTAACAGGTGACGTTGGTGCCACAACAACAAGTTGCATTTTGTTGCACGTAATATTTTGTTTTGTCAACTGTTTGCAATTGTTCCTTTTAATCACTGTATACAAATTGTGATTGTTGTTGTTGCTCGCGCATAGTTCAAAGTTGAAATGACAAAACAAGCGAACAAGTCGACTGCCAAAAAAAAACCACAACCAGATACAAATGTATCTCTCAAGCGGCCTGCGACTGACGTCAAATATATTTTGTGGCGCGCGACGCGAAGATACTTTTGTTGTTTTACGCAGCACTTGAACGAAAATGCGTTGTTTTTAGACAAAAATCTGATTTGCCGCCCTTTTAAAAAGAGTTCACTTGAGTCACAATAAAAAAATATATGCATATGCGTAAGCTCACTTTATTAATTGTATATATTAATGCGTGTGTGTTTTTTTTTTGTAAATCACAAATGCGTTTTTTAAATTAAATTCAAAAATATACAAACTAGCGCAAGAAATTGCACGCCCAGCTGCCTAACTTGTTGACCAGCCAACAACAAATTAAATGTCTGTGGTCTCCGTGTATGATTAAAGCTCAGAATGGACTGGCAGCAGCAGCAGCAGCAACAACAGCGACAACGTCAGCAGAGCAGTCGCAGTCGTTGTCGCAGCCGCAGCAGTAGCTTCTCTCTCATATGTGAGAGTTTGCATGTGTGCGTGCGAATGAACTTGCCAGCTACTTTTGCTGCAAGTGTAATTGTAACAGCGACGCCAGCGTCGAGGTGCTAGCAAACAAAGAAAAAGACAAGCGTTGAGCGGCGCTATTTTGCTCTGTTTTGCTCAGCTTCTTGCTCTGCTTGGATCTGATGCTGACGCATGCTTCCAATTGCGCCTAACCCAATTCAAGTGTCGTCATTTTCTGGTTGTGGTCATGGAGCAGCAGAAGCAGCAGCAGCAGCAGTCGATGCTAAAGAGCTTTCTAAGCTGCAGCCTGTGAGTCGAAAGCTTTCGCCAGCGACTGCAATGTTCACACCGCTCTCTCTTCAACTGAGCATGAGTGCAGTGAGTGTGTGTGTGTGTGTGTGTGTGCTTGTACTTTGGATTTTGGTTATTTAACTTCCGCGAGAGACAGTGGTATTAAAACATATGTCTAGGAAATGCTAAATTTAATTTCTTTTTTTGAGCACTTGAGAAAATAATTTTTAGCGCAAGCTTTGGGGACATTTGCTGCTTGCATTGTGCACTCATGTCGTTCAAAACATATACATACATATGTAAACTAATTAATGAGTTTTGGCAGTAATTTAAATACATACATACACATTCGTACGTATATTCATATGCTGCGTTATAACGAGCACCTATGCTAAACATAATTAGATTTAATATTGCAATGAACACACGCAAATTCAAAGTAGTTTCATCTGACATTCAAAGTATTTACAGATATTTAAATAAATAAACATCTTTATTTAAACAAAAATATATGGTTAATAAAATGTACTACTTACCAAATGTTGTTTAAACAATGTGTAATGTTGATTATTATTAGCTCACAGTTAAAAGTCAGTTACTGATCTTCACAAATGTTGGTAAATCCGCGTTGTTGATAAACGAACCTCACAGGATCAGCACGTTGAGTTAACTACTCCCGGCCTGCCCACATGTTGGTAAATTTATAGGATTTAGGACAAGGCGCAGGCAAAAATATGCTTAGAAAGTGATTAAAAACCCATTGTCGCTGATAAGTGAGCAGGCAAAAAGGAGGCAGGTAGCGAGCAGCTTGGGACACTGTGCAGCTTACCTACAGATGATGACATGCAGGCGCGTGTCGCTGTTTGTTTTATTGCTCTGTTGCTCTCAGTTGCTGTTTTTCTTTTCTTTTTTTTTTGTTACCTGTAACTATCGTTTATTTGAGTAGCAATTCGTACGGCTGTGCGTCACTGTGCGACCCAGGCTGTCAAAAGCTTTCTAATGCTTTGAAACTTTGCTCGAGCTTTGATTTGAAACTTGGCTGTGCGTGCTTAAAACTTAACAGCTGATAAGACGTGTCGCTGTTGCTGCTGCCGTATTTGCTGTTTTCTTGTTCGCTTTTTGCTTTGCGCTCGAAATTCTAAACAGAATTCATTAAGCATTGCATGTGCATGTGCCAATGGAGTGTAGGTGTGAGTGTGCTCAATTGTAGTTGTAGTTGTAGTTGTATTTGTGTCTGCGATTGTGGAGTCAGAGTTGCGCTCGAGGCAGCTCCAGGCACGTACGATCTCTTCGACGCCAACGCCAACGTCAACGTAAGCGTCAGCGTCGTCGTCGGCGTCAGAGAGATACAATTTGCATGCGCATCCAATGGATACAGATAGAAAGAGCAAACAGACTGCCGAACGGTGCCTTTCGTCAATGCCATTGCCAATTGCGTTTCAATTTCAATTCAAGACTTCTCGAATGGCGACTTTTTCACAGCATGAGCCAAATGCATACCCGGTCACTGAGTCACGATCGCTATATATGTATATATACATATGTATATCTGCATCTACAAGTAATAATGTGAGTATGAATATGAGTAAAACCCCCTTTCGCACACTCTCCTCTATCTCCTCAGCACCAAAGTGGAGCACACACACAAATTCCACACCTTGTGGTTGAGTATCAACAAAACATCGACGCGATGAGCGGAGGAGTAGAGAAGGGAGCGAAGTGTGTCGACGATCACAGAGTGCAGCTAATTGTGTCACCGTGTCATGTTTGACTTATAATACCCATTGTGAAGGGGGGAGGGGCGTTGGAGTAGAAGGAGTTGTCGCTTACCGTTTGGGCTTAAACAAACGTCGTTCAACTTAATGCAAATACCATAAGGAAGTCAAACAAATAAAAATATTCTAAATGGAAAAGAATGCCTCTTTTCGACAAGCTGAAGATTTAATACACTTGCAGAGAACTGTATTAAATTCTAAGTCAGCAATAAGATAATTAAAATTTAATTTAATTTAATTTATTTCATTTCTTTGATTCCCAGCGCTGCAAGTATTATGTTTACTAATAACAATTTGATATAGTACTCCGATTTTATACAGTACACCAATTATAGCCCAATGTCATCTGGTTGTATAAAACAATAACAAATACACAATCTGTGAGTTTTATTGAGATATCTAAAAAAAACAACAAAGAGCTTTTTATACTAAAAGTTGATTTTCGGTCGATCTTTTCTATGGCTGTTATTTAATGTTGTCCGATCAAGAATATATATGTATATATAGTTGACTACACACCTTCTTTAAAGCGTTACACATTTGCTGACAAAAACATAACAGCCTTTTTAAGGGTATACAAATAAAGAACAACAATAACAAAGGCTCAAATACAGTTATGACTTGTCGTTGGCTTTTTCATGTTCATGGCAAAGTTCATGCGAAGTTCAATTTGCCTTACAGTTAATCTGAGTGTCAGTTGTAAATTAAATGGACAGCACTAATAACATAATTACGTTAAAATACACGCGAAAATCAGTTTTGAGATCGGAACATCTAAATATTGCTGCCTTAACAATCAACTGTCTGTCTCTATAAGTTAAGAGTGACTTTTAAACTTATTTGCATAAGTAAAGTAAAAAAGTACATACATATGTATGTAGAAAGTGGATTAATGAAAGTGAGTACAAAAATACATAACTAGGTATTTGTTTACTTCTAGTCGTTAAGATCCGCATATGTTTTAATTTTATATTATTTCAAACTCTTTTTAAACGGAGTGTTTATTCACCCAAATATTTCTAAAGATTTGACGATATTAATTCGAATATTTGAAGTGTGCACTTACCTACAAAAAGTACTCTTTAAGCTGCTTCGATTTGTTTAGTTAGTGTGATGATTTGCTTTTATCCTTGTTTAAATTTGAGTTCCATTGATTTTAGATTTTCCGATTCTCTGCTATATTCTTGAGCGTCGATTTAATTGTTGTTGTTTTGTGGCAGGTCCGCTCTCAAGCGCGTTCGTTTATCAACTAAGCGGCGACGTGAGCTTCAATGGTGAAAAAAATATAATTAAATAAAATCACTGAAAAGAAAAACGAAGAAAGAAAAATACACAAATATGAATAGCAATAAATGAAAAATGAAAAGCACACACGTGTGTACATAATTAAGTGTATGTAAATATATTAATCAGCTCGTACAGAAACAGAAAAGTTGCGTCTCAATCAATCGCAAGTTATTGATTTTGTATTTTTGCGGTAGGTCAGCAAATTGAAATCACAACAAATCCATATATGTATTTCTGAGCAACTGTTTGTATTGATCGAAGAGTGGGATGAAATTGGCCCTAAAACCCTAAAAACTTGTCACGCCAAATATCAATCAGCTTATAAAAAGGAAAACATAAGAGCTATTGAAAGCAAAATAAAATGTTATATTTTTGCAAATAAATTGATAATACCTATATAAAAATCGTATCTATTATTTTTGTAATTAATAAAATTGTCTTCAATAATGTGAATGTACATATTATTCTTAATATTTCACTGAGGTATACTAGACATTTATTTATAGAGTAGAGGATTTGCAATTTGCCAAAAATCAATTTTGAAATCTTTTAAGTAACTATTACCAAAAAAATCCTCTGGGAAGTTCCAATAAAACAATACAATGTTTAGTTAAAAAATAATCAAATCTTAAGTTCGTTAGCTTGGGAATGACAAACTATAGATTTACCAAGACTGAGGGTTCTGAACAAAATCGATAGATATCTACCGATTTGTTAATGCAGCTCTGTTTCAAATGTGTCGTTTTAAAACAAAATTAAAAGAGATTTATTTGCAATCAAGTGAGCTTTGCTTTTGACATCTGGCAAAAGTTGATGTTTCTAAAAAAAAGAAAATTAAATTTGGTGAAATTGATTTGAACGGAAATCAAAAATTAAAATGAATCCGCTGGAGAATCCTAACATAACATCTAACATTGAGGTTTGTTTTGGGGGTTTTAAACCAAAATATTTTGTGGAAATAATTAAAATGTTTGATTTGATGCTGGCAGCACTTCAAAAGACTGATGATTTGTGAGGGTCACAGCAAGATTCAGATGCAGGAGAAGACCAACAACTTTGAAGGCCAGTCGCAGATGTTGCCAAAAAGCAACATATTGGATTGCTATGCCTTTCAATCTTTGGAGGCAACAGCCCAGTTAGCAGAACTTCATGATGACACCTTTTCTGTCAGAATCCGAATGCTCTATTCGAAATTGCCGCAGTCAGCGGATGTGGGGGCCAACAACAAGAGAAGTTATCAGGATGCCGCTCAGGTGAGTCACAATATTAAGATTCAAATAAATAAAAAAAATTTAAAAAACTAAATTAAATAAGAATGTTCAGTCTGACAACGAGTTAGAGATGTGGCAGCTCTTGGGTAAGAATGTTGCCCAGTGGACAATGCAACCAAATGGACAACCTCTGGCCTCCCATCGTTCGCTGACCAAAATGACTGGTGTGGAAATTGCCTGCGTCCTGTTGGCTGCACATTTGCTGAAGCAACGCCAGGATCCCAAGGAGAACTGCATATTGACCCATTACAATTGCAACGAGTTGCGCAGTAATGTGATGAAAAGCGATGAGTTGCAGGATGTGTTGAATCGTTGCAAGCAAGGGGAATGCCCCACCTTATTCTACAATGTGATACCACATCGGGATGCGCCGCTGCCAAGTATGTTGCCACTGCCGCCCTTAAAGTGGCTGCAATCCATGAAATCGAAGCGCGAGGAGACGCACATTAAGCAGCAGGAACAGGAACAGCAACTGAAACAGGAGACGAAGCCGCAGCCGAAGTCGGAGCAAAAGGAGTTGCAGGTGAAAGCGGGGTCAGAGCCTCAACAGCGACCGCAATCGTTGCCAATGCCAAAATCAAAGCCGTGGCAACATCACCCAAAACGATACTCAAGACAATCGAATGGAAATGGCGGCAGGAAGCGCATAAATCCCAATCATGTGCTGACCGAAGTGTGGCATCCATCCGCAGCCAGCCATAACTACAAGCTGTACTATCATTAAACTCGTCACATTCCAAATAAATACGCTGATTTATCGTTTTCAGCACTTTCATTTATTGCTATTGTGTTAGAGCGAATAATTTTTATTAATATATTCAAAAATCATTTCTAATGTATTAATAGATCAATATATATCGTTTACATTGTCGATAAATCTGGTGTTGTATATCGATAACATTATCGATTCAATAGTACATCAACAGAGTCCCCTCTTTTTTATCACACACATTCCAAATAAATACGCTGATTTATCGTTTTCAGCACTTTCATTTATTGCTATTGTGTTAGAGCGAATAATTTTTATTAATATATTCAAAAATCATTTCTAATGTATTAATAGATCAATATATATCGTTTACATTGTCGATAAATCTGGTGTTGTATATCGATAACATTATCGATTCAATAGTACATCAACAGAGTCCCCTCTTTTTTATTGTCAATCAACAAAGCTGCTTGGAGTTTTTGATATTTAATTTTCTATATTTATTTGTATTATATTGTAACTATATAGATTTATGTATCATATTGTGTAAGAGTATTTAGACTTTAATATATCCAAGGCTAAACTATTTATTGATAAACAATTTTGTTATTGTCCCATGAATTCTCAAGGGGTGTACCTAATACATTGAATGCCCTTGCTGTACCCTATACATATGTGGGTATCAATGTAAAATGTCATCATGAATGAATTCAATTATAAGAAGCATTGATAATGATAAGCTTTATATACAATATATTTTATTACAAAAGGATCTTACGAGGTAATATCGTTTTGTTTCGATGGTAGAATCACTTATATAGAAAATGTATTGAATAAAGGTTACTAATGTTGATTTGGCATAGAGTATTCAATCTGCGTCCTACTTAAGATATTTGAAGTTTCTGTTTTCTCATTGAAGTTTAGCGTGTACTTTCAAAAAATGCTTAAAATTTAGTTCAAGTTTAATGCACTTTTTGCGCAGCAATTATATTTATATTGATTCTACAAATAATCATATTGCACTTCTATATGTATTGATTTTCGTCTATCTGCAATCTGGCAGCATGCCGATATATTTACTAGTATATTTTATATACTACTCTATACGATGTGAATTGCTGTAGACAAAGTAAATATGGCGATGCTACTTGAGTTTTGACACAGTTCGAAATCGTTTAGAAACTGCTAGAAGACGCAGTTAGTCACTGGCATTCTATTAAGTCAATAGAGATATGTATAACACTGTTTAACGATTATATGTATATATGTACATATATATTCGTATGTATTTATGTACTAAACATACACTTCCACTTCGAGTCGTATTGAGCAATTGATCAATCGCATTGTTGTCAATGTTTGCATTGTTCGGGATTGGCATTTATGCCAAGACAACTCAACTCTTGAGTGCCTGAAGGCTGATCTATCTATATATATTACGTATACGTATGCTCTTAAGTCTCTAGTATATCAGGTATGTTTATAGAAATATGTCTAGGCACTTAAGACCATCAATATGATAGTCCAATAGGGGCTACGACAAACTTACATAAGTGACCTGAGATCCTTATCTTTGTTCGTGTGTTCTAGACTTTGATCTCCGATTTGTTGTACTCGTATTCGTTTGTGAATGTAGTTAATCATTTTAAGATAAGTTATTCTTCTTCTGATCAATTTTACACATTGAGATCCAATCAATAACTAGATCAATCATTTTATATCATATATATTAATCAATCAATCACTAAATAAATCAATTTGTATTACTTTTCAATAAATAATTAATTATTATTTTTTTAATCAATGGTCGATCACACAATCCTTTCGGCGATGTAATCAATCGCTCAGTCAATCCATTGTCTTCATAAGTCAAATTCAATTTTTTTAACAATGAATTTTTCCATGTTTCAGATCCGATTTATTCCAGCTGCTCTGTCGACCACGCGTTGAACAGTGGTGATAATAAAGTTTCCAGAGCATTTTTGGTATTAAGTTATTATCAATGGCAAAAATTATTACCATCGCGATTTAAGTTTACGACAAATTAAGTATTTATATTTTTTGAAGTGAAATTTTAATTAAATACAAAAAATTAAAAAATAATTCACACCACTGTGCGTTGGGCTGCTTTGATAGAGTGTCACCTGAATGACCGTTGTAGATTTAAGTTATCAGCATGCCAAGGTCAGTCGGTCTCGTAGTTTAATGCGCCGTACGTCATTGTGGTCTTATTAATAGGTATACGTATTTAAGATGGGCTCTTATCGCCCATCTCACTGTTCCCATGATGAATACTCGGACATTTCATAGTAGTAGTTTAGCGACACGTCTGCCACAATTAAAGTCCAAGTTGAAGATAGAAACTAGACGGCAGCCAGACTGAACACTGATAGTGCCCCGATCTGATCCGATCTGACAACGGATCCACACAGATCGTTGACTTGACATGGCGCCAACCAGTGCTATATATGTATGCATGTCTCTATCGATATATGTATGTATGCATATGTAGTTGGCTTTGTTAGAACACGTAGCTGAGCTTGAGAAGCGCAGAGAAAGGTGCATCGCATATATTAACATATATGCTTAGCATATCTGATCAACATTGCGGCACGAACTCGTTTCCCATTGCAGTTTGGCCACAGATGACATAATCTCCAGTTGTTTACTTAATTCGACGAAAGAAAATCAAAAATTTCATTGAGTAATTAAAAAAAAATGAAACCATAAGAAACAAATCAAAACAAAACAATTGCTGTAATTGCAAACATTAATTGTTGTTGTTGTTGCTGTTCTTCTTCTTCTTCTTGTCGTTGTGCGCCCCCGAAAAAAACAGAATTCAAGGTCATCTTCTTAATGCCACAATCTGCTCCTCACACTGACAACAGACCTTAGGTTATCTGCAACAGGCTCTTAAATGCAATATGAGTGCAATTAAATACATAAATACCCATAGAAATTGTTGGTAGATCCAGAGAATGGGAATATAGGAATCTAGCTATCGATAGCCTTCAGTAGAACAGCTCCACGAGACTTTGGTGTTTAGTTCCCTCAACTGCAAATAAATCCAAATCCGAATTCCGAATTCCCAATCGGAACTGTGCAATTTCCTAGAGTGCAGCAGCGTTTGTACGATAACCTTTTCACGATCATTAATTTATTTTTATTAATTTTTAATATGTACTGTACTATTTGGACTATGTACTATGTTTAAGCTAAGGACTTTTAACTTGATACTTGACTCGTGTAAACTTAACTTGTACATTTTATAATTCGCATTTCTTCTATGTTCGGTAACATCGGTGTATTACAAAACTAATTTAACGATAACGCTTGCAGACATTGTTCGTGATAAGATCAAATGTGCAATTTTGTTGTAACTACTTTCAACGGAACTGCAATTAATCGGCCAGGTGAAGTTCAAGGCAGTGTGTAAAGTTGCCAAGGCAATTAACTTAAACACTGATTGGCTTACAAAGTTGCCTTTTCCCTTATCTTTAACTATACCTTTGCCTAAACCTAAAACTATAACTATACCAATGTCTTTAGCTATAACTATACCTAAACACAAATCTATAATTACACAGTATGTCAGGTTATTCTTTTGACAATTCACAAATAATCTGTGTTTTCGTTTTTTATATGTCTAAAAATCGTTGAACTCAATAGATCTAATTAATGTGTGTTTTTTTTCAAATTATTCTAAGAACCATAAGTGAGTATAATAAAAGAAGAATAAATAAAAAACAAGATAAGGTTAGCATAATAAAATATGGAACATTTTCTTAATTTAACAAAAAAGTTTCTTGAATAACTGTTCATCGATTAAGCTTTAAGTTTAATTACATCTAGACATCTATTTCTATATCTATATCTATATCTATATCTATATCTATATCTATATCTACATCTATATCTATATCTATATCTATATCTATATCTATATCTATATCTATATCTATATCTATATCTATATCTATATCTATATCTATATCTATATCTATATCTATATCTATATCTATATCTATATCTATATCTATATCTATATCTATATCTATATCTATATCTATATCTATATCTATATCTATATCTATATCTATATCTATATCTATATCTATATCTATATCTATATCTATATCTATATCTATATCTATATCTATATCTATATCTATATCTATATCTATATCTATATCTATATCTATATCTATATCTATATCTATAACTATATCTATATCTATATCTATATCTATATCTATATCTATATCTATATCTATATCTATATCTATATCTATATCTATATCTATATCTATATCTATATCTATATCTATATCTATATCTATATCTATATCTATATCTATATCTATATCTATATCTATATCTATATCTATATCTATATCTATATCTATATCTATATCTATATCTATATCTATATCTATATCTATATCTATATCTATATCTATATCTATATCTATATCTATATCTATATCTATATCTATATCTATATCTATATCTATATCTATATCTATATCTATATCTATATCTATATCTATATCTATATCTATATCTATATCTATATCTTTATCTAAATATGATATTTGCTATACTTATTCCTATTCATCTTGAGATCACTGTGCAAGATTCTTCATCACGGTAAGTTCCGGCTAGTTGTCTTAAATTTTATTCGATATACATATAGATTCTTAGGTATAGCAACGGAATCATGTGAATTTTGTCAAAAAATTATCAGCTTAGCATCCCGTGGACTGTTGCGATCGTCTGTCTATATAATATGTGCAACTCTGTGTGTCTGCATGTGTGTGTGTGTGTGAGGGTACAAATGTCTGAAACGTTTATCACTTGATTGAATTGATGGCACACGTAGACGTGTTCATCATGAATCGTAATACGTATGTGTATATGTATGGTATACATATATATGTATGTATATAAGTAGAGGCGTACGAGTAGTGGTCATACCTGCTGCCTAGGGACGTTACTTATGGGTCCCTTGTCTAGTCTTAAGTGTGTGGCGTTGCGACCACTCGATTTTTTATTAGATAGATTAATAAGCAAATATTATGATTATAACGCAGTTCAGTTTCTTTCGAGTGCATACTTACATTTTTTATACATACATATATAAGATGTATATACATGTGTACATCTATATACTATATATGTGTATAGGGCGATATCATGTGCATTAGACTAAGCCCGTATCGGATCGCGGATGCCGAAGTCGACACGAATGTCGAGCTGACTTTTGATAAGAATATTGTACAAAAAAAAAGAAGAAAAAAAAGACAGTGTCGACAATGAGAAATCCGAATATATTTAGAGGAGTCGCCTGGCGTGGCCACAGTTTCCCAAGCGACGCAGTAGAAGACAGTCCTTTGAGCGGATATACATATAGAGAAGTTATTATATATATATACATACAGGATCAGCATGAAGCTGGAGAGCGAGAAACGCATCAACCAACCGCCAAAGTATCTCAACGAGGACTTCTTCAAGGCCGCCCTCGAGGATGGCCTCCGCGACATGCGCGTCGACATCAAGAAAATCATATTCGCCGATTCGAGCGGCGGCGGTGGCGAGAACTATTGCAGTAAGATCTATCGGGCCCGGGCTCTATATAGAAGCAGCAAGCGTCAGCTGGACGAGGAGCTGGCGTTGATTGTGAAGAGCATAGCGATCACGCCGGCCACACAATTCCTCGAGGAGTTGGCCGTCTATCTGCGCGAGAAGATCTTCTATTTCGATGTCCTTGGCAAACTGGAGGTTCTCATCGGCGATGGCTCGAAATTCGGTGCGAAATGCTTCTACACGACACGTGAGCCCATTCAGACAATTGTCTTTGATGACCTCACACAGTATGGCTATAAGTTGGCCAGTCGCCAGAATGGCTTAAACGAGGAACATTGCGTTGTCATACTGCAGAAATTGGGCAAATTCCATGCCAGCTCCATGCTATTGGCCGAAAAGGTAAGTGCAAAAATCATGACATGAAACCCAGAAAAATAAATTCGGAATTTTGGAAAAAAATCAATCCAAATGTGTAGTCAAAAGTTTCGGTAATCTGGAATGAGAATTTTTTCAGTCAAAACAACTGTTTTTGGCTTGTCTTAACTATTTTGATGCATAGTAGTTGCCATTTTGTCCACAAATTGTGTTCATTTAATAATATAATCTTGAATGCATACTTAAAAAATGACATGCTTAAATCTAGAAACTGAAACTTACATTTTTTATTTAATATTTTTTTTTGTGTACGACTTTTTGCAATCAAATGGTAATATGAAAAAAAATGTGTTCGAGTAGATTTCGTAATTGGCATTTATTTTTCGATCAATCCTTTTAACAGGAGCCGAGCCTGAGGGAACATTTCACCACGGGCATGCTGGATGAGAATTATATTCGCACCAATGAGAGATTCATAAATTTCATGACACTTCAGCTGCACACGTTGACCAATGTGGTGGCCAAATGGCCCGGCTATGAGCAGTTGACGGCCAAATTGCTTCGGCACTGCGATAACATCAAGGAGAATCTGGTTATAACCGGTCGTCCGATACCCGGTGAAATCACTGTGCTCAATCACGGTGATCTCTGGGTCAACAATTTCATGTACAAATATCACGACGAGCTGCCCACGAAGCCCATCGATGCCATCTTTGTGAGTAGCAAATCGATGCTAAATTTAATTGAAAATTTAATGCGAATCCCGTTATTATTTCTCCCATTCTTAGGTGGACTTTCAGAACAGCTTCTTTGGCAGTCCCGGCTGCGATATCAATTTCTTTCTCAACAGCAGCGTCCAACTGGACGTGCTCGTCCATAGGCGTGAGTTCCTCATCCGAACCTATTATGATGCCTTGCGGGAGAGCCTGGAGCGTATGCACTCGGAATTTGTGCCGAGCTATGAGGATATACAGCATGAGATACGATCCCGTGAACTCTATGGATTCTTCTCGTCGTATGCTTTTCTGCCCATGGTCACCATGAAGAAGGAGGACTCCTATGACCTCAGCCTGGAGGCTCTGACCGATTCCGATTTTGCCAAGAAGAAGGTTCAACTGATGTTCTCCTCAAATCCACGCACCACGGTTACCCTGCGTTATGCCCTGCGACGATTCGATGAGTTGGGCATTTTCGATTGATTCGGATTCGGTTGCGAATCATTAATTTATATTTATAACTTTCACTTTGGTTATCTATATACTTACATTCATACTTTTTTTTTCGTACTATTAAGCTTTATGTTGGTTCCCTTTTATTTTTAATATTTCTATTAATTTCTTCTTTTTTTTTTTGTGTATTTAATTTAGGCGCATTTGTTTATTTTTTATATAAAATATACCTATAAAATGCTTATTTCTATGCCAAATTCGGTGTCTAATTCATCAGTTTCTCTAAAACTCCCACGTGGACATCCACTTGAGCTTATGCATTGTCGAATTTGGCTCATTGGCCAGTGGTCCACTCATCCCATAGGCCAGCGGGGAGAACAGGACAAAGCTGTAGGCAACCAGCGAGAGAAGCGCTCCAAGGAGCACGTGTTGCAGCCACTTGGGCAGCGATCGGATTATATAATTGAACATAATGCCTGAAAGTAGTAGCACAAATGCATACCAATTACAATATGAATATTAGATAAGTATTTTTCATTTAAATTTTCGATCGATATTAACGCTAAATATCTTGTAAATTTCTTGTAAATTGAAATTGGTAATTTTTTGAAAACTCACAACTTTGATAGAACTTAAACAATTCCCAAGCGAAATATTTGTAGCATTTCTGGAAAAAACTTATGCTAACAACTGAAAAGAGTTGCATGAAAGACGAGAGCTACTAATACGTGAATATTGAAAGGGCTATAGTTAAGCGTGCTTGACTGGCAGATACCCGGTATATCGAAAGAAGGACTTACCCGTCAACATAGAGTTGAATATCAAGGCGGGAAAGTAGTGATGGAAGTAGAGCACCCGACCCATGGCCCAGAAGGGTAAATAGTGCAAAAGCCAGCCGATGAATAGCCAAGCAGCTGCCTTCAAAGACATCATCGGTTGTGGATGTGGATGCAGTTGAGATACACTTGAAGTGGAGGAGGCGGCTTTTTCAGTTGGATTCGCATCTGGACAACAGCTGCAGATCTCTGTGGTAGCTGGAGAAAATGGCTCGGAGCGTGCAATTGCTGAATTGGCAGCCAATTGACCTGCCCGACGCTGCTGGACAATCGCATTCCATAGAAAGATGCTGACAAAGAGCAGGAGAAAGATGAGATTGCTCCACCAGATGATTGGATTGCCAAGCAAATAAATGCGATAGCTGCTGCCCGAGAAGAATTGACCCTAGATGAGAAGAGAATAATTTAGTTGGCTTAACATATTATCATAGTCACATCAAACATATAATACTAACCCGATAGTTAATGGGCCACTGCCACGGCTGACTGGTTATCTCGCCTTCCTTGGGCTTGAGTCCAGCATTGCCCTGCAACATGACCGCATGCGACTCCAAGAAGCGCGCAAAGAATCCAGGTGCATAGATGCTAAAGTTGACGCTGGGTACTGTCCACAAAAATAAGAAGAGGTTTCATTTGAATTCGAGTTAAATAAATAATAAAAACATATATAATGATGAGCTTACGTAATTTGTGCTGATTATCCTCGACATTCCATTGCGCATTCTTATCGCGTATGTTAAGATTGCAGGACACCTCCTGCTGCTCGAATCCCCATTTGGGCAGCTGCTTTCCACTCGATGTGAGCACACAGTTTTGCAGATAATGCACGAACATCAAACGTGAGGTCACCGTGTGAATCGTGTCGTTGACCCTGCCACCAACAATTTGAACACGCCACACGTCGTTGGCATCGCCCACGCCCAACTGCAATAGCCAAATTGTTGATTGGTTTTTCAAGTTCCTTGACTCGATTTTCATTTAGCAATTAATCGAGTTGATTTAATCGACAACTCGCTTTGTAGAATCCAGTTTAGTTAATTAAGAAATGAGGAGTTGATTAAAACTTGAGATTTATAATTTTTAATTTTCGAACATTTTCATTTCCCCTCAAAAATTGATATCTCAAGGCAAAATATTGTTTTAACGAAACTAATAAAATTTGACTGCAGAATGAATTTAGAGGTCAACAGTTATTAAACTAGCATTCCTCTTGGAATTATGATTAGCTTAAATACAATTAGTTATATTTTTTTTTTTGTGAAAACGGAATCGGAAATATTTGGATATATATCGACAACTTGATTAATTTTTGTACATTTCTACAATTTGATATTAAACTCGATGCTCGTCTGTAAGATACTCGGTAGTGAGTCGTATATAGTATTATAAATTGAAGAACGCGAATACTACATTTTAGTTCTATTATAATCTACGAGATCTATGCGATCATATAGTAATATATAGAGCTAAATCGACACTATTTTTGACATTCACACGATAATATGAGCATATGGTATGAATACTATATGCATAATCTTCGGCCTGTTATATGTACATATTTGTGGTCAAAACTAAGCCAGGTCTTACCTCTCCATAGCCAGTGACTTGGAGATGTTTCTTCGTCATCGGAGCCGGCTCGCTGTGTGAGTGCAGATTCCGCTTGGTCACCAGATGCTCCAAGCGCAAAAGGTCACCATGTCGGAGTAACTGAAGTTCGCCCTCTGGTAACTGCTGCTTGTTGTAGGGCTTGATAACCCATATATTGTTATCATCCTTGTGCGTATACGTTGTAATCTAAAAGATGAAAATTAGACGAAATCCGCTTTGGTAAAAAGATATTACTAAAGATATTTGTTGCAATCCTAAGAATTTGCGTTATATTTGATTACATTTCAGTTTGAATTTGAATCAAAGAGTTGTCTTTTTTTTAACAAATCAATTATTTGTTGGACTAAAATATGCTTAAGTGACTTTAGAAAGTGGTTTATTTTTGATCAGTGTATGCTCACCTGTTGTTGTCTGGCGCCGTTGTCCTTGGGATAGAGATGGGAATGCGAGTGGAGATATCCACCGCCTGTCTTATGATTCTTGATTGTGACCAGTGCGCCATATGCCACATCCCGTGGCATGCTGGCATTGAACAACGAGTTGCCAATGAGACGCGACTGAAAAGCGGAGCTGTAGAAACCATCGCCATTTCCACTGCGATTAAGGACTTTCAGATGGATGTAGAAGAAGAGCGTGTAAAGGATAATGGGCCAGATAATGAGCGTCAAGGCGCGACAGGCAATCTGCTTGATTGTCTCCACAATGGGCTTCTCAAGGTCGCCCAGTATGAGCCACAATTCACTGGCCGTATGGAGACCCACCAGCAGCACCACAAACAGACCCACAAACTTGACACTGATCGTGCAGGAGAGCATGGTGCCTGTGAGCAGCAGCCAGAGCCACCAGCGAGTGGTGTATGAACCACCCGCGGCGGTGGTTTTCGATATCTTAACCATGCCCCACACCGAACCCATCATAAAGAACAAGAGTATCGGATCCAGGAGTATATACTGATTGAGGGTCAGCAGGCCAACATCTGAGGAGCAAGAGAATTATTAATTGAAGATATAGAGAGGAGTCTCCATCCTTACCAAATATAAGATATGCTGCTGATATCAAAGCCGCCTCATGGGATCTCGTCAGATCGTAGACCGTATCGAAACCCATGGGCATGATAAGTGCACCCAGCGTAGTACAGAACTGTAGAGAGAGAGAGAGAGAGAGAGAGAGAGAGAAATAGAGTGTTTACTTAGAGTTTAAGCCAAGTTCTGATTTGACTTACATAGCGCATGCCTTGATAACGCGTCTCATTGTATTTGTCGCCTGGTTTCTCGAATGGAAAGGTGCCATTGTAGCCCGTCAAATAGCCAGATAAGCCAATCAACATCTGTAATGGAGATAGATATATAATATGAAATTAAATTGTCATACTGAAGATAGATCAATAGATTGATCGATAGATAGACTATGATTTGATATTGAAGTTTTTGGTCTAGTTAACAGATTTACAGATAAATGAGTGCAGATCTTCACAAAGATCACCCAATAAAAATACCCAGAAAGCGATTATAAAAATTGGAATACAAATAAATATGAAACACAAATGTCACAAATTTTTAATGTATTTTTAAGATACACCTTCAATAAAGACATTGCTCATTTTTATTCTGATAAAAAAGTGCTTACCTTGCCCAGCGGTGGATGGACGTCAAAGAAGAAGGTGCGATTGATGTACCAGCTGCCCATTTTACCAAAATGTGTCTCATCCCAGCTGAAAATGTGAATTGATGATGATAACCCAAAGACTTTCGAGAGTTCACCTTTTGAGCACTTACCAAATGTGATCTGGCTCAGTTACCTTATAGAAACGTGTGCCAAATGTGATGAGAAATACAGCGCCTAACAAGGCCCACCAGCGCCTAGAATAAATAAAGAAATGAAAAGAAAAAACAACAAGAGCTCCATCAAGTTTGTTGCCTGCAGTCTTTTGTTTTAGCGCATGCTCACCAATTGCCATCATTCACTTGTGTATGCTCGCTTTTAGCCAATTCTTTCGTTTTTCGCATACATTTCGGCGATTTTACCACACTTGCCGCCATTTTGGAGCCAAAAAACAAAATTAAATTAATATTTAGTTTAGTTAAAGTCTTTTACATTTTAACTGTTGCACACGTCAACAAAGACAGGCCAGTAAGATAGCAAGCGGCCAGAATGCTTTCTCTTGTGGCATTCTTTCATTTCCCCACAATCACAATAACAGGCCGTTGAAGTGAGTAAAACCGGTCTTGGGTCTCTTGGCCAACTTAAAACAGCTGCTTAAAGCGTCGCGACGCAAGCTTACGGCTCACATGCCTCTTGTTATCGATAAAACATGTATCGACTATCTTAGAATATCAAACAATTGGTAAGTTATACGAGGTTAAACCAAATTACATTTTTAATAACGCCAATTTGTTGTGTTTAACTAAAACAATGTTACATACTAGTAAAATTCCATCTCGACTTAGAATATTTGATTTGATGGGATAAATCGATGTAAAAGAAGTCTGGTACCTTGCTTGTGGAAGCTATTAAAAGTATTGCATACTTGTGGGCTAAATGTATAATTAGATTTAGTACTTGCATTTTATAGCTTTGCACTTTTAGTTCCTATACTTGCAATGCACTATTGAGCATAAAAAAGTTGCATACTTGTAGTTCAAGTGTAACATAGATATTAACAACTCGCGCTATATCTTATAATGAAAGCTGAAGAAAGTACTACACAGTTGTAGATTGCATGAGCTTCATCATTTTGCCAGCCGTTTATGCCTGCATTGCAGGGCCAACAAAAAGTGTTGCATACTTTCAAGCAGTGCGGGCGTTTTCAACGTACAAAAAGTATTGCATACTTGTGGGCGGCTCGTAAAATTGATTTTATTCACGGATCACTTGATATAAGAGCACATTAATACTAAAATTAAAATTAGAGCTATACTTAATTACGCTGCACTAAAAATAATATAGAACAAAAATCACGGTCCATGCACGCCCTGCAATACTTACAAAAAGTATTGCATATTTTTGAGCACGGCATCGAAATAATTTTTGGTAGATTAGGATGAGCATTTGCTTGAATTTAGCCACAAGCTTTTTTATTTTGCTTTTTAAAATTTCTTTTCATGGAATGGTTTCTTACACAAGGCTCAATCAGTGTGTGTGCGTAATTTAATGTTTGACAGAACTCTTTCATACGCTTTCGAATAAAAAGGCTTACAGCTGTTGTGGGCGGCTTGGGTAAGCAGTAAAGAGTTATTTGTTAACTGGGACGCAACGTGCAGTCATTTGTCTCAAATGCTCGATCGCCCCCACTGGCCAAATGAGCTGCATTTATTTTGCAAGAAATAAACTTGACTCGACTTGGACCACAGATACGTTGTTGGCCAAGTTGTATGAACATTTAACACTTGTAAATGGCCAACAATCATTTAAGCCACAGCAGCGAGGCAAGAGTATATGTACACTTGTACACTGAAAAGAAAACATTCTGAAATTCAAGTAAAACTTATATAAAGTATTTGAAGAAGTTTCGATATTACCAAACTTTTAACACTTTTTTTGAGACTGATTTTATAGCAGATTTTTTTCTTTCTGTGTACGTATGTATCTCGCCCCCTCTTGGCATTGTCTATTTGCTGTGAGTTTGGCTTTTGGGCACGTTCTTTTGTTGTTTAGCCAGGCAGCAACTAAAAACAACAACCAAACAGAATGATGATTACGATAAAGCTTTAATGTTTGGCTTGGCTTTGAGTCTACTGAGTTGCAGTTTCAGTTTTCTTTAGTCTTCAGAGTCTCATTCTCTCTCTCTTCCTCTCTCCCTCTCCCTATGGTTACTGGTCGGTGTCTGGGCTACGTTTTAGCCAAAGGGGTTCGGGCCACAGCCCTTGGGCTCAGTTCAGTTTTAGTCGAGGCAGCGGCTTTAATCGCTTTGATCTTGGCGCACAAGAGTTAATTGCACGCTTGCTGCACAGTGGCGGCTATTGTTGTTGTAGTTGTTGTTGTTGTTGTTGTTGCTGCTGTTGTTGTTGTTGTTGTTATTGCCTGCACCGGCAGCGTGGCAATTTGTAAGATAGAAACGTTGCAAAGGCACGCCGTGTGGCAGCTTCAATCAAATTAATTGCGCACTCTTCTTGTTGTAGTTGTAGTTGTTGTGTGTTTGGTTTGCTTGTTCTGTTTGTTGTGTGTGACACTCACAGGGTGGTTCAACATCAACATCAACATCCACATCAGCTGCAACTGCAACAAAAACAAATCGACGACAACAACTTGAGACAACAAAATTGTGGCAATCAACTTAAGAGCTATCATTAAGCATTCTTCTAATTGCCCAACTCCACTTCGACAAATAAAAGAAAAACAGTAGCAACAATTAACTCATTTTTGTCCGTATTTAAAGTTTAGGTTTCTGCTGAGAGTTTCTATTTTCACACACACTGCAGTTGTTAAAAAAGTAGCTCTATAAGATACTTCTAATTATGCTCTAATTATTAAACTGAAACTTTTATTAAGATCTTGGCTGACAAATGTTCATCATTGCCCATAGTACCGGCGAAATAAGATTGATGCATTAAAGACGAGAATTTGACCTACATACAGACAAAAACAATTTTAAAATTCCATATCAAAAAAGAAAAAGATGTTTTAATATATTTATAATTTGAATACCTTTAATATTTATTTTCTGTTTAATACAATTAAGACTAATAATAATAATTATTACAATAAAAATAATAATAATAATAAAAAAAACTATATACATTGTAAGTGTACTTAAAAAAATACTCAAAACTGTATTTAAAGCTATTAACACATTTCATTTAGAGGCCTACATAGGGATGGGCTAATTTCAGATCCAAGCTTAAAGCCCAAAAGGGCTACACACTCTATAAATCCATATTTATACCTATAGACGTAAGCTGGATCGATCTATACCCTGGACTGATTGGGGTTATAGACGGGCACATTGTGGAAACTGATGCCGGCATAGAGGGGCGCCTGCGAGGAGGACGAGGAGGGGACAGCAGCAGTTGGGGCCAGCATCGACTTGCCGCTGGCATAGAGATGCTTCTTGGGCAGCGCGGCGGCTGCCGATTTGTGTTGTGTCATCAGCGACGAGGTCGGCGATCCGGCGACGAGGCGACTGCGATAACTTTCGCAGGTCTTGCGGGACCAGACCCACATGCCGGTCAGAGTGCCGCCCACCAGTTGAAAGAAGATGCGCACCAAAGCTGGCCAAGCACTCAGCTGCTCGGGCTGTGGACAGTCGTCCATCGTGTGGCAACTGGCAATCGCGTCCACGAAGCGCTCGAAAAAAGCGGCAACAACACCAGCCGCTGTTGGCACAAAGAACAGCAGCGAGAAGATCACGAAACGTTTGCGAATTTGGGCGAAACGTTGATGTGCCAGCGTCGGTTGCAGCTGCTGTTGCAAGCTGTGCAGCGATCTGGAGGCGCGCAGCGTAAAGTACAGTCCCAGCAAAAGCAGCGCCAACGCCGGCAGCTCGACAAATCCAGGCGCCGTGCACATGCCCGTCAGCTCACTGGGACGCACTCGCTCCAGCAGCAAGGCGGCAATGGGCGGAGCCAACGGTGGCACCCACGCGAGCACATGAAACAATCCCGAGCGCTTCTCGAGCGCCTCACTCGACCACTTCTTGTGCGAGGACAGGTAGAAGCAGAGCGCGAAGATCAGCCACCAGCTGGCGGCGCACAGACTCAGATACGAGGTGCTAATATACGAGGCCAAGCACGGCGGCGTCAAGGCACACGGCGTGCGTGCTCCTCCTCCTCCTCCGCCACCGCCTCCGCTTCCACCGCGTCCCGGCTCCTGCAGCAGCGCCAGGCTACGCGACTGATGGAACACGATGCGTTCCAGGTAGCAGACGCTAAACAAATTGTAGCACAGACACAAGAACAGCACTGGTCGTTCCGGGTAGCCGAATCGCGTGGGCTCCGCCCAAAAAGTGACCAGGGCAAAGAGCGTCAGGACAAAGCAGACGGCGGACAGGCCGAGAACGAGACTCTCCGTTAGTTTCTTCTGCTGCGTCGTGTGGAAGGCGTCGCGTTGACATTGCGGCAGACACTCTTCAGCATTCAGCGGATTGCCACTGAAGTTCAGCGGACAGTTGATGATGCCATCGACACGGGGCAGAGAACTGCTCGCTTGGGCTTTGCCCAGCTGCGAGGACATTTTCCAGGCCATCCACGACCAATACATTTGCTGCTGCTGTGGCGGCTCAGCGGGTACAGCTCCCGATACTCCTTCTCCTCCTCCTCCACCTGCTGCCGCTCCTGCTCCTCCAGGTCCTGCCGTTAATGTTGCTGCTCCCTCGTGCGCCGTCGTCGGGACTCCTGCCTCACTTGCCGCCGTCTCCTGCGGTATTTGCATGCACAGCTCGTGATTCTCCGGCTGTGGCAACGAATCGCAGCTGAGAAACGGCGGCCATAGCTGCATCAACTCCGGCGTCGCATTCGCCGCACATTCGCCCTTCACCGTCTCGCAGAGCGACTTGCAGGCGGTCACGGGGCGTGGCACATCCGGACTGCAGAGCGGAAACAGCGCCGAGCAGAGCAGGAAACGCGCTCGCTTCGAGCAGCCGGATTCGATCAGCGGCAGCAGCTTGGCAATCTGTAAAAAATACCAAAAAAAATAGGATATTAGTAAAGTTGGCATACCTTACAACAAATAGATAGAAAGGTAGGGTGTGAAGTCTTGCGATTCCTTAAAAGGCAAACGCATCTTAAAAATTCTTATTATTAGAGATATTAAATTAATATACACCAGGCCAATTAGAAAAGAATTCGAAAAATTAGTTACGAGTTTATATAAATAAATTCATAAAGAGATTGATCTTCCAAAAGTCCTTCAAGGACATATATATGGGCATATTTGAAATATCAACAGAACGACATTGATGCGTGGATCATATAAATTGATGTGCCACTTATTAAAATGTTACACTTCTATTTTATATTTTTAGAATTATAGATCGACTCTGTATTAAATTATACAAATATACAATTAAAAAAAATTATTAGAATCACAGACTTTTCATTTATTTTTTATATTTTATATACAAATTAAGTAGTTAGGTTTTCTTTAAAAAATATTAATAACGTTGTCTGTATGTCACGGCATACCCGTTGAAATGTATCTCTATCTAGAAGATTGAGTGAACTGTTTTTTCCTCTCTCCCCCTCCTCTCTCACTCTCTCACTATCTCTCTCTTTTTGAATTCATCTTCAAAAACCATTAGCAATGCAAATTTCAGACGCTCTGCTCTGGACTTGCCACTATCTTAAGTCTCGACTCCAGTTTGGTTGATCGATAGAGATACGTGGAGTGAAGACATGTTATCGTTGGGGAGAATCGCATGATATGGCAAACGATTTTAGCCTTTTATCAATTAACAGTTGTGTATTCTATCTATTAGAGTGTTTGGGCCGGGCGGGGCGAGGGGCAGAGATGAAAGCACGCCGACGAATAATTAGATCGAAATGCGCTGTTCGATAAGCAAAACTACACAAATTGAACAAAAACGAGGCAGAAACACAAGGCAAATATTTTGTGTGCAAACAGAAACGAAAAATGGAACAAAAACAAATCGTTGACTTGAAAAGGAGAAAACGGAAAAACAATAGTAACAAAAAAAAATAGATATATATATATAAAAATAAGAACAAAACAAAAAAGCAAATTCACACACACAAATGTTTGAAACAATAAAATTGACAGCGTTCCCATTCACACCTCGCACCTGACTTCCCAGCTTTGTTAATTGTTGTTGTTGCTGCAATTTGTTGATATTTGCTGCTATTGTTGTTGTTGCTGCTGCTTTTTCGCTGTGATGTCTATAATTTTATCTAATAAAAATGCAATAAAAATGTAGTCAAACGTAGTCGGCGCTTTCTGCGATTATCTCTTGCTTTGTTATTTTGCCGACAGACTGGTCAATACTAGCAACAACCACAACAGCAACAACAACAACAAGTGATACAACAGCAACAACTACAATTATCAACAATTATTGATAATTGTTTACACTATCGAAATTGGCAACTGCAACAACAATTTTAACTCATAACGCACACATCATGTGCTCACACTTTGATTTCGTATCTTTGTATCTTACGGATACCGACGCATTCAATACCCTGTCAGCTGCAGTCAATGGCAGACAAACATATATTTAATTGTTAAGCAATTTTGCTGGAACATAAGAATTCTTTCAAATAACGCATTCTTTTTAATCAAATAGTTGTAGTTCGCAATCTGAAGAAGGTATAAACTAAATATTTTTGTAATAAACAAATAAAATATGTAAAGTCCTTTAAAATAAGTCTTAAATAAAAATCCAACAATTCACATCTTACAACTAATATTTACATATGTTATTCAACAGAGTATGTTAAATGAGCTCTGTAAGTGATCAAATTGAATTTTCTCATACAGTTTTGCAACTTTTGTTTGCTTTAACCGTAGTTTGTCAATACCGTTTGCTAGCTTGGAAATTGGCGTCAGATTTCACACATGAGACGACTGTCCAAGTTAGAAGCCGATAACGCTTCGATCGCATTTCTCGGCTCACATTCCCAGGCGCAAGTGTCGAGTGCAATTATTGAGCTAATTACACGCGCAATGCAATCTAATTGCTTCAAATGGCAACTTAGAGCAATTTCCGCAGTGTTTGCTAACAAAAAAAAAACATGGCTAAGAAAAGACCGCGTAAGAGGGAGAGGGAGAGAGATTGAAGTATAGAAAGAACTGATACATTATAATAAAGGCAAACGTTCGTCCCCAGACATGTCCGTCAAATGATGACGATGACGAACCTTCGAGTCTTGAATGAGGCATAAACATTTATGAGTTTGCGGAATTTTTGTTGCTCTTTGCCTGCCATATATATATATAAATTTTGTTGTTGTTTTTTGACTAGACGGCGCAAAAGGGTTTAAGCAACTAAAACTTCAATAAAAAAAATATGTATAAGAGAAGAGAGAGAAAAAAAGAGCAGCCCCTGCATCAAATTAGTGAGACGTTTTCTCAGGAAAGAGCCAAAAGCCAAGTCGAGAAAAGATTCGAGCTGCGGTTCGCATTGTGACTCCCAGAGCGGCACTTTGACATGCATTTGATGGGTTGACATGCGGTCTTTGGTCCCTGGTCCCTGGTTCCTGGTCTCAGGTCCCAGATCCCAACTTCAACTCCAATTCCAGCTTCAACTTCAGCTTCGAGATCGACTTCCACTTCCACTTCCACTTCGACTTCGACTCCAATTCCAGCTCACAGATCAAGTTTGAGCTTCAGCTCAGTGTATTTCTTGCATGCAGTGGCTTTTGTTGTTGTTGTTGGCTAACAGTAACCGTCTCTTTGTTGTTCTTGTTGTTGTTGTTGTTGTTGTTAGCGTTGTTGTTCGTATAATTAAGGCACATTAGGGCAGTTAAAAGCCACACAGAAGAGCCACAAAACGCCGTCGGGCATCTCGAACGGCGCATTAGACACGCAATTTTCAATTTGTATACACTTTACCCTTTTACCCCTTGTTGTTGTTCTTTCCTCACATGAGTCAACAGCATATAGCAAGTTATACCTTTAAAGGGTATACTTTACAGATACATATACTATACGAACTGAATCTTAAGTAGAAAAGTCTGTTGATAATGTCAGTTGTAGTTTGTACATATATCAATATTCTGTAGGGTTCTAATTTGATCAAATTTATAAATTTTTCAAAGTATAGTTTTTAATTATAGCAGAGAACTGAGATTTATTTATACCAGAGTCTTGGCTTAGTGCAAATTTAATAAGTTTAAATTTTTGCAAAGATAATTCTATGAAATTTGGTAAGCCCCTTGTTAAATATCCTTTTCATAGTAATATAGAAATCTCATAAAGAATCTGATTATATTCTAGAAGAGTAGGGTCGGAAAGACTTGCCGAGATTTGTCAAGAAACTTTGACATGGTATTATATATTCTTATAAATTTTATTTACGTGTAGCTGAGTAACTAGTCTTTTAAAATTAAAAGCTTCTTACAGGGTATTCCATAGTCGGGCATGATTTAAATGCTTCGCTTTGCGTTGCCTTTGACGCAGCCGCCTGCGCACTGCGATTGAGACGATCCCTTTCTCTTCCCCCCTTATCGAATTGCCTTCTCTCCCTGTCTTCTCTCGGCCTTTCTTTTGTCTTAGTGTGTCTATGGAGCAGTACATGAAAGATAGCCCAAGGCAATAATAATTTAATGATGCTGCAGCGAGAGCTACAACAATGGCAACAAGTGTCAGGGACTCGTCATCATAATCATCATCATAGTCATAAGCCAAGTTACAAAAAAAAAAAAACTGAAAGGCAATCAACCTAATAGACAGGCCAAGCATCAGATAGAAAGAGAGGTAGATACAATAGACAGAGAGGGGGAGAAGATAAAGCAGAAGCAGACAGAGTTGAAAGCTGTGCTACGTTTTGGGCCACAAGCAAACACCAAGCCTGGTCAAGAGTGTCTAAAATGTGTTATTAATGCCGCTTTGTGCTTTTGCCTGGCTAAAAATGCAAAAGGGCAACTTGGCTATAACTGCGCGTTTGTATGCCTCAGTCAAGTTGCCACAGACACAGTCTTAGTTCAGTTCAGTTCGGTTCAGTTCGAGTCGCATTCTCATTTCACGTCGCTTCGCGTCTGCGCGTCGAATGCAATCTGCAACGCTTCGAGCACTTTTTGGCCACGCAGTTGCCGCCAAAAAAAAGTGGCCGCAATTGGCTATGCCGCACCGACGCCGACGTACACCCGACAACAAGCAACAGATTCGCTGTGGCTAGAAAAAAACGGAGACTAAAGAAAAAGTCTGTACTGTCTGAAAATAGTCGAAACTTAGCTTTAAATCACTGACGGCAGAATTAAAAAAAAGCTAGCTTTGAAGCAAAACAATAAAAGCACATAGAAAAAAATGCTAAAAATGGCTAAGTCGAATTGCACTCGAAAAACAAAAATAAATTTGTGGTTTTACTATTTCTCTGTACTTTAAAAAAATGTTGAAAATACTAAAAATAGCCAAATTTAGATCATAAGGACAACATTACTTACAATGCGAATCGAAATTTCTGATGTAAGCAAAAATAGTTACAAAATAAATATATTTCTATGACAGTTGAAAAGGCTAGTTTTTGAAATGAAAATGCTCAATATAAAACTTAAAACACAGAAATGACTTCTTTTTCTTTCTTTAATGGTAAACATTTTAAAAGTTGCTAAATCTCGTTTAAAGATCAGCTGAATTAAGATTGCAAAACGAACTTACTGATGTATACAAAAATACATACAGAATATTAAAATTTTTTCCTTTTATTTTATTCACTAAATCAAACTAGTAGTATAAAAGAAAACTAAACCCTTAGATATATAGATAGATAACTTAAAAAATACTTAATATATACTTAATAAAACCAGGTCCCATGAAAAGTGTATTCAAAGTGAAGCCGACACTTTTGTCGTCCGTACAATGCCCACGAAGAAAACCGCTTTAAATTTTGGTGTGATTTTAAAAAATCGATCATGAAATTAACTTTTGTGTCATCGCGGTCTGTTAGAGTCTTTGTAAAATGAAAAAGCTATGCTTAATTTGTTTCAGCAAAATTAAGTGTTTTTTTTTGTATTTTTTTTTTGTTTTTGCCTCATTTTTGTGAACGTCTCTAGGCAGGTCCGCAGCTCGGCAACGCTTTGTCTATATCGCGTTTTCTTTCAAGTTTCGTTTCGCTTTTAGATTTGAAGTTTTTCGTATATTTCTTGAGTTGTTTCGTTTTTATTTTTTTTTGACTTGGGGCGACTCCTTCAGCATGTTTCACACATTTTTATTTTTTATTTTTTGACGACTCAAGCAAAGCCAAGAGAAGAAAAAAGAAAACATTTAATTTTTGTTTCAGTTTGATAATGTTTCTGGCTTGTCGCTGAGTTGCCATGTTGCTCGACCATGTTCACAATTCAATTACAAGCCGGAGAACAGCTACAACAACAACTTGAACAACAACAGCAACAACAACACGGTTGACACCTCAGCGTAAACGCAAACTTAATGATTTTTTTGATTTTGATTAATGATTTTTTTAGCCGCAACAAAATCAAATAAAAATAAAAAAAAAACCGAAATGAAATGAAATGAAAGCAAAGCAAAAGGCGCGTTAATGTTGGTAGATGTTGTTGTTGTTCTTGTTGCGGCACTTTGACTTTGAATATTCGAAAGGCATTACATGAGCAGCACACAGGCGCAGATACAAATGTATCTACGCGTCTATGTCGATGTGGCGATGACTCGCCCCTGCCCCAGTTGGCGGCATGTTCATTCATTAACGCTTAATGCCACAAACTACGATACTCGCCGCTCGCCGGCGACATTTAATGCGCTCAGACATCTGCATAATCTGCTCTTAAGTAATGGATTAATTTATAATTTTTCTACGCTTCGTCGTCGCCTTCCTTCCAAATGCAACGCGGTGCCGGCTTCGATTATTTCTACCTGCCCCAAAAGCATCTCTCTCTCTCTCTCTCTCTCTCTGACTCACTCTCTCTCCGACTCTTTATAGTAGCGTATACAAATTATAGGCTTAAGCGCCAGGCAAGTGGAACTTCACTCCCCGTACGTCTTTGCTATCTCTTCTCTATCTTCTGCTCCTTCCACCTTCCCCGACTCTTCTGGTTCTTGTCTGTGAACTGGTAACTGCCATTTGGGACTTCGTTTGGGCCAGAAACTAGCCCTGGGCCATCTTCATGCAATTTGTTATGAGATTACTTTATGCACTCTAATGAGAACCTGTGCAACATGTGGCAGTTGTCCCAGCCAACTTGCTGAAATACATAAGACTCCAAAATTATGTTCCTTTCATGCCCCTTAACCAGACGTGTTTTCAGCTCGATCGAATGAGCTTATAAAACGCATTTCTAAAGACCAAGAATTGGCAGCTTAATAGGCAAATGGCTAATGGAAAGTGGCGCGAATAAAAGAGGAAATGGGGGGTATTCACTTTAGAAGGAGACAAGTGAATAGTTTGACTGGCTGAATAATCGAGAGTCTTAAGAGCGAAAAAGCCAAAAATTGCATTTATGAAGGGGAAATTAAAAAAAAATATATATTAACTACCAAGGTGGGTAATTGGGTTAAAAAATCTGTTGAATGTGTCTTTATTTTAAAACTCATGCAAACTTCAGAAAAAACCAATTATATTTATTTATTTATATATTTATTGGTTCGTTTCCATAGCACATATTTTATAGACATAAAAAACTGAGGCAAAGAAATTAAATTCTAATTTATGTAATTTGTTTTTACCATCTATAATTTTAGTTCAGCTTAATTTAAAAGAGTGGATAATTAATAGTTAAATCATTCTCTCCACCAATTTTTTTATCTATTAATAATCATAAATATGATCAGGATGCCGCCAGATCTAAAACTCAACACTCAAGAGCTTTCAGCACTGGATTCCCAGCTGTGTTTCAAACGCACAATTCAAAAGACTTCAGACGAAGAAGAAGTAGAAACAGGAGGAGGATGAGAAGGAGATGTATAAGGAGGAAAAGAAGTCATGACAGGCAATGTTATTCAGAGTATTCAAACTATGAATGGATTTGTTGGCTGCCTGTGAGGAGTATCATTCATTTTTTATTTTGTATTTTTGTTGTTGTTGCTCAAGTGTTTCTATTTGTTTTAGTATCTGTCGGATGCATCTTGAAGTTGCGCCTGCGAACTGACAGAGTGACAAGTGTTGCAAAATGCTTTGTGAAAAAGTACCGCAAGCTATAAAGTTACATAGATAGACAGAGAGATGGAGCTTAGCTCAGATACTAAATCTCGAGGCCTGGCAGCTAACTTGGCTAAATCGAGTCAAAGTCAAGTTTGGTCAGCCGACAAAAGCGTCGCTCACGTTGTTCACGATGAGAAAGACGGCACTGTTTTATCTTGGCTGTCAGTATCGTTGTCGTTGTTGTTGTTGTTGTTGCTGTTGGCAGTGCATTATTTGATTTGCGCTTTATTTGATTTAGTTGGCCGCTAGGCAACGTCCAAAAGCATTTGATAGCAGTCAGGCACTTGGCATTAGGGGTGGCGGTTTATGGCCAAGTGGATAAAAGGGGCAAAGAGGGGGGTAGACACTCGTAGTCAGTGCTTTGGGTGCCGCTTTGGGGCCAACGTCGCGTCGGCGGCTTTTGAAGTGCGCCAATTGATTTAATTTGCTTTGAAAGCGCTTGCAATTAGCTCCAGCTGCGAATGCGAATACCGAATACGAATACGAGTATGAATACGTAGAGAAATATGAATGTCCCGCACAACAGGTCAACATGCGATGCCGTCGTTTGTCTTATATACCCTGTAACGAGAATATAATAAGTGCGTGCAAAGCAAATCAGGCAGAAAAAGAATACACAGATGAACATAAATAATTCTAAAGTTGATAATTAAAATACTTGATTTTATAGCGTGCATTTGTTTCAGAGATTGTGTGACCTTAAGCTTTGGCAAACTTTACAAATTTCGTTACTGACAATTAATTCCTATGATATTTAAAAAGCCTTTGTCCAAAAAAGAGAAGAGCTTATTACATATTTCTTTTATTTTATTTTATATATTGTTTAGTAACAAGATCTTTATATAAAAAAAAAGACAAAGTGTTAAGAATGTGATAAGATTTAGGCTTTTAACCTTATTTTTTTTACTATTAGTATGGACCTGGGCGCAGGGTATTTCGTAGCTGAGCACTCTCGACCAAGCTGGCTTACTTGATTTAATTTGATTTTGCTTCTTTTCTGATCTTTTTTATCTTATTTTTTCTGTTGTTTTTTGGGGGGTTTGCTAAGCGCTGTGATAATTTGCATAATTAAGATGCTGCGGCAAGCGGCAAAAGGCGCGACAACGATGCGATGATAAATCGATGCCGCCGCCATCGTCGTCGTCTCCGCCGAAAACAAAAGCTGCCAATGAGATCATAGCATATCCATAAACTGATCAATCTGTCGCTGCCTTTTTTCTAATTAGAGCCGCAGCTGATAAGCTTTGCCTAAGCTAAAGATGCAGAGATATACAAACATAGATGAAGATATAGATACGAATACAGTACACTGCTGTGGCAGTTGCAACTCGTGGGGCTGTCGACGACTCTCGGCGACTCTGCACGGCTGACATATGAATCTCTTCTCACAATTAATTGACATTTTGACTGGCGACGATTGTCATTCAAAGGCAAAAACCCAAAGGCGAACAGCGATCGGCCATCGGTGGAATGCAACAAAGCCAATGCCGCATGTGGCAGGCAGACCGAAGACAGGAGGCAGAAGACGTTGCAGCTACTGCAGGAAGCGATACCATCCTCTGTATTGGACTACAGTCACTGGTCAGCAGATTAGAAGCACTTAAGTATGACATGGTTAGACTAAAAGCTTGTTTAAGCCAACCAAATAGGTGATACATTTATTAAAAATATTATTTTTTATGAGTGTTACATTTAGTTGCAAATTCCACTAGCTGTCTTTAATGTGTTTGGCAGTGCTGTAAAGCCCACCGAACTATTTTTAAAAAGCGACTCTTAATTGTATATATGCTTTTTAAAGAAAAACAAATAGTGAAAAAAAGCTAGTTTATTCATTGAAGTTTATTCATTTAGTTTATTCATTGAAAGATAAATTAAGAAAAAAGGAGCTACTATTGAATTGAAGTATTGCAAAATGTAAGATAAATTGTCACATCTCGTTACTGAAATCGTTTCTAAGCAGATGAACAGCTGCTGTGAGTGCACCAGCTACAAATGCAGAAAAGCTCCGCGTGGCTTTGGCTTTCTCTCTCTCTCTCTCTCTCTCTCTCTGAGTTAGACAAACAGTCAGCGACAGCATCGGCTAATCTTTGGCAGAAATCTGCCAAGAGGCTGCCAGACATCCGGACAGCTGAAAGCAGCCGCAGCTGGAGCTGAACTTGGTGCCACAGTCTCAGACTCAGTCTCAGTCTCAGTCTCAGTCAGAGTCTCAGTTGCAGTTGCAAGACTTGAAAGCAATTGCGCTTAGCGCATGCTACAGTTGCAATTGAAGCATCCATTGTATGGACGCTGGTCGCGGGCTCTTTATGTACTTAATGTATTCAGTTTTCAGTTGCTTTTAGGTTCAGTTCAGTTCAGTTTAGGCCGTTGTGGCACTTGTAAATCGACTTGCAACTGCAACCGATATTCTGTCTGTCTGCTGACAATTTTGTCAGGTTGTCGGCGAGGGATTAGCAGCTTACATGAAATTATGCCAAGTCTAAGGTGTGACAGAGGCAGAGAGAGAAGAGTTGCAGCTGGTTCGTCTGTCCGCTTGCCCTTTTGCGGCTCCTCCACTTTTGGCGGGCGTTGCGGCTGAGTTTATCTTTTGCCAAAGCAATTCACGCGAGCGCAGGCGCGCAGTTCAATTAACTTAATTGCCATGTAATTACGCGCAATAACAACAACAACAACAACAACAACTGCAGATGTACAGCAACACACACAAGTACACTCATGCACACACACACACACACACACACACACACACACACACACACACACGCACACACGCTCACAAGTGAACGTCATCTTCTTCGCTTGGCGTTCGGCATTCAGCATCCTGCTGCCGCAAAACAAAAGACTTAAGACACAAACCTGCTGCTGAGGCGGCTCATGCTCTTCTTCTTGCTGCTGTTGTTGTTGTTGCTCTCATTTTTGTTGTTGTTGTTGATGTTATGCTTCGTTGTTGTCGCTATCCGCATTGTTATTGTATTTCTGTTTCATTTTGTTTTTTTTTTTTGCCCTGTAAGCAAACTTCATACATACGTACACATTTCGCCTCATCGAATAAGTAAGTATGTAAGAGTAAACACTCAGCATAAGCACCATAAATGTCAAATACAGGGTATCTGCTAGTCACTCACTTTTGCGCAAAAGCTGGTATTGGCTTATGTAAGCATTTTAGAAAACTGTGCAAAACTAAAATGTATTTATAGCTAAGACATTTTACAGGGTATTTGATAAAACAGCAATTCATGTTATCTGCTAGTCTATCATACTCTATATGTGTCCTAGAAGTATTATTCTAAGATATCGTTCGCTCAAAAACTGCAATACAGGGTATGTGCTAGTCAAGCATGCTTTTATAAAACGCCTGTTATTTGGCATTAATAGATACATATATATTGAACAATGTTATTTCACAACAACGATACTCTCTGTTAATTAAAACAGATACAGAGGGTAACTGTTAGTCGATCATTCAGTTAAAGTTTATTTTGCTCACTGTCATCGCGGCATCGTTACTCTCGACATTCCAGCCAGGCTTTTTCACAGACGCGGCATTTGAAAAACGTTGCTGCATTTTTTGCGTGCTTTCTGCCTTCGTTTGTCGTCGGGGAAGAGAAGAGAGTGGAACAGAGAGGGAGAAGAGAGAATGAAGAAGGGAGAGAGGTAAAGAGTCAACTAATTGTTGTTGCCTGAAGAGGGAACTGGAACTGGAACTGGGACCCGGCATTGGTATGAGGTCTGGGCATTGGCAATACTGGACCTCAGCAACCTTTTGTCAAATCTTTTCGTCAACATTTGTGGCTGTGCTTCATCATTATATCCAGTCGTTGTTCAGAGTTATGCCGGCCCATTGAATGACAAACGATCCATAGTTAAGCATTGTATATACTCGTATAAATGCATACACACACACACACACACACACACACACATACACATACAGTGGCATTTGAACTGCCTGCGCCAGACTTCAAAGTCATTTGTCTATATGTAAGTAATGCATTATGCCATAGCCCTTGTTAGAGTTGCTGTTGTTGTTTCTTTTTTTTGTAGTTTCTATTTCTTTTGTTGTTGGTCGGTAGCACTCAAACATTTGACATTATCTTTACTAAGTCAGCTCAAATGCCGCCCTGACATTCTTTTTTTTTTGTCTTTGCTTATATTTTTTTTACTTTTTGTTTCTACGAACGTTGCCCACATAATTACTATAAAACTACACAGCTACACATGCATTTCTATGCCTATACATTTGTTTGTACAAATATATGTACATGTATACAAGTAACGTGGTAGCTTCTGCTAAATAGAAAACAACAATAACAACGACAACGACAACTTGGCGCTGTCTGATAAGCAAACTCTTATCAAAACGCAGCTACGGATTAACTCTGGATGAGTTTTTCTTTGCCAACCAACAAAAACAACTACAGCTAGAAAAAGTTATATACATTTATAGTCATTGTTAAATTAAGTGATGGATTCCATTCATGGGCTAAACTTAATTAGCCGCACTGACGGTTGATTTAATAAAGCAAGTAAAAATCTGTTTGATTAGTCGTAACACAGATGAAAAATAAAGACACTTTAAAACACGAATAGCTTGGTCTATTTATTTTTATGCAAGGTATCCAAAAATATTCGAGTTAATATACCGTTAACATAGTTAGGAAATTAACAGATTAAACAGGATAAGAATGTGAATTTATTTTCTGCCTCATTTGCACAAATTTTTGTTTTTCTATGTGGACTTTGAGGTTCCGTTGGTGATGACATCGCGACCGTCGTCGTCGATCGTCTGTCCTAATCAGATGATAGAATTGTTGACTGGGTTTTTTTGGGTTTGCTTATGGTTCGATATGAAGAACGATTCCATAATCTGTGGATTGCGTCGACTTTTTGGAGCAACGCAACGTTCAAATCAAATATTGTAAAATGTTGAAAATATTCTTTTTGCGTTTATTTTGCTTTAATCAAATCGTGGTTCAAAATATAGATATACGAAGATATACAAGTGGCTATAAACACAGCTATAGACTATAGACTATAGACTCAACAACCTTAGTTTATATGAACTGAAATATATATTTGATATTGGTTTGGGTTTGGTTCTTTCGAACGATAAGAGGCAGCCTGGCTTGCCATAAACATTTATGGCGCATATTCTTCAAGAGGTGCCCGCAATGAGGCTCTGAGGGGGATTCCATGTTCTCCGACTGTTTTTCATTTATTTATTTATTTTTTTTGTTTTGTTTATCAAATTTTATTCCTCTGTAGCTCTATCGCTCTTTGGGCAATCTGCTTAATGGGTTCTGATTTTCAAAATCAAACAATTTTATTGTCGCCATCGTCGTCGTCTTTATGGTGCAAACTTTGCCGGTCTTATGTGATGTGATGTGTATGATCATAAGGGGAAACCATGTCTCGGAATGTGCGAGAAGGAGATGGAGGCAACTTTGCTAACAGAACTTGGCTGCGTCAGCGGCTAATGCGTTGTCTAAACAACGCCCAAAACGCAGTTCAAATATTGACAATTACTTTACATAAACGCTAAAAAGCGCAACAGCTTTGAACGGCGGGGAAATTGAGCAGCACGGACGGAGGGGGTGCGGAGAGCGGAAAGTAGAGGCTCTTCTTTGTTTGAGCACTCATCTGTCATATTTAACGCACAAATCCGACATCGACTCCAGGCCACGATTGTGACGACGACGTTCAACCGCTAAAGATGACACTATCGATATACATTTTTACATACATATAATATAGAGATACATTTTCTGATAAAAAAAAATATCAGAGAATATAGATGGTTTAAAGCAAAACTCCCATTTGTTTCTATTTAAAAGCAAATTTTTGGTTGCTTTGGGAACAGTAAAATAATGACAAGAAAATCATTACTTCAGGTTACATTTTGGAATTGAAAAATTATAATTGTTTAGAGCAAACAAAAATTATCAAAATTTCCTTACTTTGTTTTAAATACTCTAATTTCGGTTGATTTTGGAACAGTGAAATAAGATGAGAAAATCATTATTTTAGGTTAAGTTTCTTAAAAGTTAGAACTATAATTTGTTAGCTAATTTGATACACTTCAAAACTAAGAAAATTGTTAAATAAATTTTCAAAACCAAACACGATCATTTTGCCATCTCTAGTAAGCATGGCGAGGGGGGCCGCATTTAACTACAAATATGACGTTTTTTCTCTATTTCTTTATCGGAGGTGATATGACAAACATGACAACGAGGAAAGCTAACGGCAAGTACACCCGCCTGTCTCTGGCCCCGCCACTCCCCTCTACCGTGAACTGGGAGGTTTTTCTCGTTGCCACGTGAAATGATAATGGACAAATAAAATCTAGCAGAAACAGCACAGAAAGTGACAGGGGACAAGGAAAACAGCGGAGAGGGAGACGTCGAGGGGCTAAAGAAGGGACAGAGACAGGAATGGGAATAGAGCATAAACAAGTCAAATCAAATAAAAAAAAGCAACTTTCAGTCAAAACTACTTCCCCCTCTCTCTCTCCCTCTCTCTCTCTCTCTATTTGTGTCTCTTTGCTGCCTTCTCGCTCCCTCTAGCTAAATGCCACTATCTCTGTGTTTACACAGAGGGCGTTACGACCAAGTGCCGACAAAGTGCTCGTCAACGGACAATTACAAGCAAATTAATTCAATGTACGCTGCAATGCCGCTTCCCCTCCCCAACTTCACCTCCACCGCCACCTCCATCTCCTCTCCGCTCTTAACTCTCCACCAGCCGTTGACGTTAGCGGAGCGACCCTCTCATAGATAAACATCAATGAAAACGCTGGAAATTGAATTGAAAAGCTTGGACACTTGCTGAAGTGTCTCATGCCAAAAGCAGTGACGAAGGGAGTGATGTTTGCCCGGTGGAAGAGGGTAGAGACTCGGAGAAAGAGTGGTAGTGGAAGTAAACAATTATATTACTTTCATTTTCAGAGGTTACACATCTATTAAAATTGAATATGTCGGAGACTTTATCCAAATCCGGAATTCCGGGGCAAAATCAATCGGATGCAGTGTCAGAAGTTCGATAATTCCGGATTTTCTTAAACCAAGTATGATATATTATTTGATAGTCAGAGCTCAATACCAATTTGTCCAATGAAATCAAATTTATTGACTGTGATGTTAGTTTAACAATTATGTCCGAATTAATAAATACATGCATTTTTAGAATGATTTCTTTTTCCTGTGAACTATCTAAAACTTTCTCACCCAAGGGTGGGAAATAGTTGACTAAGTATTGTGTGAAGCCTTTATCTTTTTTAAATTATCATCATAATCGCAACCATTTCAGAAAATTCAACCCCTTGGGTAGGAAATGGGATCAAAGAACACAAAATTGATGCTAGATACTCAGAATCAATTTTAATAAAACACTCATTCTATTTATTTCCTTCTGTCTTTTTATCTCTCTCTCTCTCTTTCCCTCTATATATTTTCTCTTCGTCTCTGATCTCTTGCCTTGGGAGATCGGAAAACAAGATTTCAAATTGGTTTGCGTATGGAAATGCATTTTCAGCAGAGGCCACAAAGCTTTTGATGAAGATTGTTGTTGTTGTTGTTGTTGCTGTGGCTTTTAGTTGGCCTTTTGATGTTATTGCTGTTGTTGTTGTTGCTGCTGCTGCTGCTGTTGTTTCAATCGTGTTCGTTTTGAAACTCTTTGATCTGTTTTACGTGCTTCCGATTTAATTTTATTCGTTTGCTGCTTTCGTTTTTATTGCCCACTTGAAACATGTTCAACTTTTGTCTAAACAACATACACAGACACACTCTCACACAGAGACAGGGACAAACATCCATTTAGGGTAGAAGAATGAACATTTATAGCAGCGCCAGGCGCAGACTCCTCCAAGCGATAAGATGAGAGCAAAGTAGGAGGCAACGCGATCCAGACGCCCCCTAAAAGCAACAATAACTACGGAAAGACCAACAGAGCACAGGTACGCATAAGCTGATACTAAATGAACAACTAGTAAATACCCTAGACTTTTATTTTGAGTAGATTAAATTATTTTCATCATATGCTAATTGTTTCTCAATCGACTCTAATTAAATGTTTGATTTTCTTGAACATCTTCTATATACATAGATAGATGTACCAATAACAGTCATGATATCATGAATATTAAAGTTTTTGTCTGAAGTGAACATATTAGAAATTATAGTAACGATTGGGAAAACTGCGTAATCTGTAAATATACTAATTGCATTTCTGTAAAAATTCTTGTTTTATTTTTAAGTTCAAATATTATTATTATTTTATTATATTAAGAAGAAATAACTTGATAGAAAATAAACAAAAGCATATGGTAGTACAATCAAAGTCTATTTAAAATACAAAAATTCCTAGTTTTGAAACAGCAAAATCTCTTTTTGTGCTACCAGTATATCTAAAAATTCCATCCCACTTGGTCACAAGTATAGGGTATACGGAAAAAGAGCATGGGCAGAGCAGATAAGTCGAATGCAAAGGACATCGGTGAGAAGTTTTATGAGTTTCATTATTTTTTTTTCGGGACTCTGACTCGGAGTCGCACTCTTGCAGCTGAAAATGGCCCCTGCGGAATTTCCTCACCCCTCACCGCGTCTCAGGACAGCTGAGCTCGGCTCAGTCGACGGCTGCACTTAACGTGGCAGCATCATTGACCATTGCCCATTGCCCATTGCAGGGGCAAAGGGGGCACGCCATGAAATGCAAGATATGGTCAAAAGAGACCCGAAACCGTTCCAAAGTCGGGCCGAAAAATAAGAGAAGGTGTTAATGGACTTTGGGCCAAAGAAAAGGCTCCGACCATGACCGGCGACCCCTGCAACGTTTGTCTAAGCGTCACACACATTTCTCACTTCTTTCAATTCCATTTCCATTCTTCTTTCTCTCGAAATCCATCTCTTTACATTTTTTTGCCTATTCTTTCTACTCTGATGCCGCCTAGATTTACACTAAACGTTCTGCCCATTACCATCACCATTATCCGCATCGACTTCGTCTTTCACCGTTTCTACTACTTCTCCTTCTTCTTCTTCTTCTTGTTCTTTAGGCACGCACTCTTCGGTCTTTCGTCTATCGCCTGCCGACTGTTTTCATGGTAAATTATGGCCAAGAATGACGATGCCTCTAGTCTCTAGCAGCTGACCTCAAATGCACTCGCGGCCAAAATAACACAAAAAACCGACTTCTTTTTTTTTAGTTACTGTTAACAATTTTTGTTTTTTTCCTCTCTTCGCCTTTTTTCTTTGTAGTTTACTTCTGCCTCTTTTTTTATCATTTTATCTGGAACATGCAAAGGCGGCAGCGACGCCGACAGCGCTGCCAGCACTGACGTCGCTGATAGCGGGCAGAGTTTTACATTGAAAAGCAATTAAATGTTTGCGGCTGTCGCTTCTCCAAAGTCTTTTGACTGATAACTCTCTGTTCTGTGTACGTGTGTGTGTGTGTATGTGTATGAGTCTTGACTTGTTTGCTGACTTGTCTAGATATGCGAAGAGGAGCGTGAGCAGCAGAAGAACAAGAAGAGCAGCAGAAACACAGCGGGGAAAACGATGCATTCAGAAGCCGCAAAGTCCTGCAGGATTGACCTGAGGAAGCTGACAGCAGGTTGATTAATTTCTATTTATTAGTTTATCATACCAGATGTCATTTCTTAACTCTAGCCCAAAAAGGTCAGTTCTTTTTCACAAGAGTTGGCAGTCTATTAAAGCTAGAGAGTCAATTAATCGAATTTGCACTTTCGTTGATCAAGGTCAATTTTAAAGTTCTAAAACTAATTTATAAATTTTGTCGACATAACACATTAAAAAAAATGTACTTGGCTTATACTCTTAAAAAAAAACAATAATATTTACAGAAAAAAGCATTTATAATAGGAATTCCAATAAGCACTTTAATAGGAGATCATAAAAAATATGATGATTATAGTCACTGTTCAAGCTTCTATTGAAACACTAAATTATCTAAAAATATTCAACATTTACAAACAAAATTTACAATGGATCTTTAATTAGGATGGTCAGTATAGGGAATTAAAGTAATTCTTTGTCCAACTTGATATGTAGTTACTACTTTTAAGTTCATGGTGTAAATTAAAAATGTATGTTTTATCATATACTAAAATCTTTAACACCTTAGTATCTGGATCTACCTGTGATCTGCGCTAGATCTAAGCCTTAAATGTGCTCATTAGCTAATGCCACTCTAATTGGCATGGTCCGTAGAGGGAGAGGAGAAAAAGAAGAAGACTTTTTTGACCAGTTCCATTTGCTCGTACATTTCAAATTCAATTTATTATTGTCTTATCTCATGTACATCGCAAAAACGACAAAGGCGAGACAACAAAAAAAATAACGAAAATCCACAAAATAAATAAAAAAAAATAACGTCAACAACTAAAAAGTAGAGGCGCTTTGATGAGCTGCCGCCAGTTAACGTCAAAGTCAGAGCAACTGACACTGACACAACTTCAACTTCAACTTCAGTTTCGGCCATGTCCATATCCATATCCATATCCACAGTTACAGATCCGTCAACGTCTCCGTCTCTATCTCCGTCTCCGTCTCTGTCTCCGTCTTAGTCGGTTGGCTTTCGCAATGGCTTGTGAGTTTTCAACAATTTTGGTTTTCGCACGTAAGCGTCGAGAATTGTTTTTATGGCCACACATACACAAAAGTCGCGCTTATCGTCAAAAGTCGCGGCAATCAGTTTTTGGCTTTGTTTAGTTTTGGAGACAGATAGAAAGACGGACAGGTGTGAATGTGAATTCTTCTCTTCTCTTACCTGCAGCTCAGCCTCCAGCTGATTCGTGTGCCCGGCCAGATTGGGCAATGCGGTCATATTGTAGCCAAGTCCCTGGCAGGCGGATACTGCAATCCGTTGGCATTGTAATCCATTCGAGATGCCACCGCTGTTGCTATTGCCGTTGGTGTTGGTGTTGCCGTTGCCGTTGCCGTTGCCAACACTATTGACCGCCTCACACTGCAGCACAAGGCTGGCGAGCAGCAGCAGCACGCGACTTGCAACTGCAACAGTTGCATGCATCTTTCACAAAGGTAACGCACTCAAAGTTACTTCTCACTATTTGTGGCACAATGGCCAGGATCGGATTCAGGATCGCGTTCGGGATCGGTGTCGAGATATCGGCGTTTAGGGTCAGGGTCAAATTGGCCTCATTCTGTGGGCGCAATGTTCTCACTCGCGAAAAGTATCTTTATTTTTGTTTTCTTATTTTGTATTTTCTTATTGTTTTCACAAGCACACAAAATGAGCACGTGAAAAAAAATGTATTGTAATTTAGGAATGCTCTAACAAAAAACACATGCACAGCTCTCGCGGCTTTTATTATTATTTGATATTTACGACATAAACTGCCGCTTGTTTAATGCTTAAATTACGTTCAATCTTCCAGTTTTCAACTGCGACTGCTGCACGTCCACACTCAACGAAGTATTTTCATGGACTGAACAAACTGCACGAACGAACGTTAAGTCTGCGCTGCTGCAGAGCAAATGCGCGAGCATTTAACAGAGAAAGAGAGGGCAGAACAGAGCAGCACTTAACAGAGTCTGTTAAACGCAGAATAGGCCCAGTGATGCCAATTCACTCAATTTATAACTAACCATAGCTATTATGTAGCTCTGGCTATTTGAAATAATTTACTATACCTTTTAAAGTCAAAAGCTCGTTAAATAAAAACTGGTTTTCTTTGCTTCTAATCTGAAATGAAAGATTTACTCTAAAAAAAAAGTATAAACAATATGTTATATTTTAAATAAAAAGAACCATACCATACAAGAATTTTAAAAGTAGATTCTCTTCATCATGAGACACGAATGAACCAGAAAATTGGGTTTAATAAAAGTTACAATCTGGCTTATAACTAGTGGTAGTCGTCTTTTATTTTAGAATATTTGATAAATTCATGCCCCATCATTCGAATTAGCTAGAATTGCCCTTAAAATCATCGCATCACTGGCACAGGCTGTGAGCATGGGAACGGGACAGAGAGAGCGTGAGAGCGAAGAACAAGCGAGGAAGAGCGTAGCAGAGCTGTGAGCGTGTGCTCCATATCGAATGTATTTCTTCTTTCAGGTGCGCGCATTGCAGCATTAATGGTAATATCAATAATTAAGACAAAACATAATGTTAACAGTGCAGCTAACAGAGGCATGTTAATGAATTGATCAAGCAAACTTGAGGATAGTTCAAAATCAATGGAAAATTCAACAATTTATATAATAAATATGCTAATATCGATATTATTACTGCAAGTACTACCCATAATAATACTGATTTAAAAGATTTTGGTGGAATTGTGCCTCAATTACGCTTATCTTGCAACTTGCAACAATGCCGATCTCTGATCAGCGAACCATAGATCTTTTTCTTTTTCTTTTTTGGGGTAAGCTGACCAACCTGCGGGGTTGCAACTTGCAACTTGCAACAGTGGCAGGTGAATAGCCAGCGCAACATAGCAATCAAGCGCCTTTTGACTTGATCATCGTCAATGATTGTCAGTGTGTGTTTGTGTGTGTAGCCAATCACTCCTTGCTGCTTGAGGGGAATGGGAAATTTGATCGCACACACGACGATCTGCGACCAGAAGAACAACAACGACATCAAACAAAACTGAAAGGTGGCCCCCTCGCAGCGTACACCTAGAGAAAAGACCCAGTAAAAATAAACACAATCTTATTTTGTACTGAATTCAAATAAAGAACAAAAAATTCAATATAGTTTTTTAGTATTCATATTCAACATTAAAGTAAAATATTTTTGGGCTTGCTTGCAGTGACGAGCAATACCAATGACGATTGGCACTGAAAGAATGAAGACTATACTTCGCAGGCCTATTTCCGTAGTCTGTACATACTCGTACTAACTTTTAAGACTCTCTCTAATGTCATACATATATTCTTATGCCTATTATAAGAAAATTTTTTGATTAAAGTCTGTAAATTAAATTTTAAAATAATTAAAATTAACTGTGAAATATTATTAATTGATAAGGCTTACAATTATTTAATTTAAATTTGTTGCAATTGTATCTATATATTTTAATTGAATTTATTATTTAACTGCATTGACATTAGATTTACAAATGTAAACGTTCACATCCTTTTTCTCTGAGTGTAAGGTGACGGGAACAGGGCGGTCTGCAATGTCGCTGGTCGCGTGGGCGCGGCGGGCAACGGGGGCACTTACAATTGAACACCGCGGCCGCCGCTTGCAGCAGCATAACAACAGCAACAACAACTGCAGCAACAACAACAACAGCAACAGCAACGACAACAACAACGACGACGGTGTCGGCAATCTTTGATGTGCGCTTTGATTTCCGGCAGAGAGATAAGATTTTTTTCTTCTGCTGTTCTTGCCCCTTGTGGCACTCTCTCGCTCTCTCTCTCACACACACAAATAGGAAGGGTGGCACTGCAAAAAATCGCAAATCAAAACGAATTGCAGCAAATTTTGCGCCATGCCACGGCGCATCAAACGGAGTTGGGCGAAGCGTAGCGAGATTTTTATCGCCGCAACTCAAAAGGAGGCGTTGCACATGGCTGGCAATCACTGGTGGCAAGTCGGTGGGGCCAAGAGAGAGATTTATATTTTTATTTTTTTTTGGGGAAGCAAGCTCAATGCCACTGCCAATGCCATAGAAATTGGCAAATGCAATCGATGTCATGTTGCAAGCAACACCTGTTTTTGTTGCAAGTACTAGGAGTACTCGTCTACGCTCTATTGGCCGCAAATCGAGGCACACTTCCGAGTGTGCTGAGTTGTGAGTTGAATTGAACTCAGTTTGAGCCCGAAACCACTTTCAGTGATCTTTCAATTGTCAGCAAGTCTTTAATACCCTTGTAAGCCCCCCATCTCTTCAACCAATTCGGGCACTCTTCATCCATGAGTCTCATTCCCATTCCCATGCCCAGAGGAAAACACTCATGGGTATGGAATGAATGTACTCGCAGTTCCATTGTTTGTTTGTTGATTTTCGAAATCTGCCAGTTGTTTGAACTACGTTCGGGGCGTACGTAAGAATATCATCAAAGAGATCTCTATGCATCTTGTCTAAGAGCGGGATGGGGGCACGAATGCGGGGGAGGCGGAGAGGAGGGGGACAGCGGCAAACTGCGGCTACCCTATAATAGCTAATGTAAGCACATACACTTGCCCTCCTCGGCTTGATCTTTTGTTTACACAATATGCTCGTCACATTTCTTTCTCTATCTTTCTCTCTTTCTCCTTCTCTTTCTCTCGCTCTTTGGTGTGCTGGGTTTTCCTTGAGTGGCCCTACTGGACTCAGCCAGCACCTACAACCATTGAGGCTTCTCAATTTTGAGCATCACTTTGCATTGTCTTCAGTTTCATCGACGAGTTTGCAGCCTCAGGTCAAATCATACAATTTGGTTCCATCAGCTCTACAACAATAACGCTTTAGATTACGAGCACTTCAAGTACTTATTTTTTTTTATTAATCTCTGCGAGTATTTAGGGTATACGGGGTATATACAGTTGAACTATTTCTCGATTGGCAGTAATTTTAGTTTGATTTATTTGCCTTCAGCCTTTATTTTTGTAATTTTTGATTTTTCTGAACCTTAAACATTTTCTAGTTTTGGCCAAGCTGACGGGTTTGCATTATTGGAATTCTATCTATATCGATATCCGAAACTAACTTTAAAGTTGTCAAATATAACACTTATAATACAATTTTTCTGACATTGTAGATATTAATGAAGTTATGTAAAAATATATATAAAAATCGACAACCCCATTTTTGCTAAAGCGACTTTCAGTTACATTTATTCGATTATTTTATTACGATTTATTGATCGAGTTTCATGAATGATTTTCATTAAACTCAATTTACAGTTTAGATTTACATCACTAAATTTCATAATTAACGTTGACTCTTATCAAAAATTTCAAACTTTCACAACTTTGTCAGAACTTAACCGATTTTCTTGTGGATTGTCAATTTTATCACTGCTCGACATCAAAATTTTGGAAAATGTAGTTTTCTTTTCCAACTTTTCATAAAAACTGAGGAGTTTTTCAAGCGACAACTGTTTTGCTGAACTGAATTGCCTTCTCTTATGGATAGTTGACTCCGATAATGTTATATTCTAAAATTAGATACTATAAGATATATGTATGTGGTATATAGTTAAAGTAATTGTTAGATTTCAACGTTATATTTTGAAATGTGAGCTGTTATCTGCGGCGGCTATTAAATCAGCGTATGAATCTTCAAAGAGTCCGCACTGTCACCAGATGCTAAACACAACTGCAGGTTGACTCTGTCTCTCCCCTTACCGATCGCAGGCGTTACCTCTCCTCAACCCCCCTCGGCTACATTTCAATCTCAAGTGGGCACTGCAACTATGTTTGCTCGCTGCTGTCAACAGGGTCGTCTCTTTGCATCTTAACATCTGCGACACCGTCACCGTCTCCATCTCCATCTCCATTTCCATCTTTATGTTCGTCTCCATCTTCATCAACGTCTCTCTCTCTCTCTCTCTCTCTCTGTGTGTGTTTTATTTGTGTTTGTCGTTTGCTTTTCTCAAGTTGTGCGGCTTTGGACAGTTTGGCTCTTGATTTGTTTGCTTATTTGCGCTTTTCAAATTGCCATTTCGCATGCGGCTTTTTCACCAGCATTTTCCACACCGTTTCCTCTGGACAAATTCATGGTTCCAATAGCAATGCTATTCCAAATCCGAGTCGTGGTCCCGCTCTCAGGCTCCCTCCCATAAAGCTGAAGATGTCCACAATCCATGGATGAAGAACTCCCTTTCTTTGGTCGGCGCCGTTTGCCGTTTTCTTGCTAATTTTTTTTTTAAATATATCCTACCAAAGGGTATTACAAATATGTAAAAAATTGTGTAACAAATTCGTCAGATATTTGAAATTATTAATATAATTGAAATACATTAAAGTCAGGCCTAGTTAGTTCAGTTCTTAAGCTGTTTCTTTTAATATAAATATATCTGGAATAGACTCATTAGTCGCAAGTTTACTTACAAACCTATCGACAAATTGATTTAACTACTTTGGAATAGATTAAAGATATAAAGATCATATATGGTAGCAATCTTTGAACCATTTGCTGGATTATACAAAAGTGAAGCTCAAATAACAGATATCTATTTAATTTTATTGAATCATTGCTAAGCTGCTCCGAAATATAATTTAAGTTAAGTTAAAACAATAATTATTAGATTTGGATATCTATATAGTATTTGCTTTATAATAAAGATGTCGGTCTTAAGTTGTTTGTCACTTGTGCGCGGAAATAAAAAAAATATCAAAAGATGATGGTCGAGATATTATAAAAGAGTATTATATCTTCGACAGCTGAAAGATAACTGTTCTTTTGACTTCTTTTTTTGCTTGAACAGAGTGGTCTGTTGTTGTTGTTGCTGTTGCTGTTGCTGTTGTTGTTGTTGTTGTTGTTGTTGCGAGTGTGATGTTGTTGTTGTTGTGTGCCATTAACTAGTTTTCTGGTCGGCTGAGTTCAAAAGCGCTTATTAATCTCTGGTACTTGTGTTTAGTGCTTTTAAATACGTTTTGAGTACTTTATTTTAGTATGCTTGATGTTTTACCGACCGACTGCAAGTCACGATGTTTGCTCTTTGCTCTCGTCGATCAACCAACCAACGGGCAACTGAAATCGGCATCTCCATCGTATCGATTCAACTGATTCCGGCTCTGTCAATGTTTACCTTGGCCAGAAAACAGACAATGGGACGGTCAGTTGCTTGTTTATTTCGCCCCAAACTGGCGCCCGTTTGTAACTTAATATGTTCCACATGAAATGGACTCTGGAAAAAAAGGAACATGACAGGGGGAGTAGCAACTTGGCTGAAGCCATAGAATTAATGCGATAATTACAATGCAAGAATCATTTCAAACAGTGGCAACAAAGCCCCGTCGACTGGACTCCACTGACTCGACTGTCAAGGAGACAGTCGACGGTCGACAGTCGACAGTCAAGCTCAGAGCGTGTGAATTACCGCATCGCATCGTTAAGTCAAAGAAACAACAACTTCACAACAATGGCCATTGCGGCATCTAAAGTTACATTTGAATACTTTGGAGTATTTCACAGATGGAGAATGAGGATGAGGGGGAGTGGGATTAGAATAGCGCAAGAATGACAAAGGAAAGTGTCGTTGTTGTCGGTTGTTGCCACACGTAGCAAACAAATGTGTTGTATGCCAAATGTGTCTGGCAGCAAGATGATCTCGTATGCCAACAGTACCGCACAAAACTATGCTGACATCTGAATTTCACTTTTGATATCTTAAGAAGACAATCAGATTATAAATCAATCAATCAGCATGGATTTCACCCTAAATATTATCATATAAATACGAAGGTTTTTTTAAGCTAGAACAGCATTTTGAAGCGATCGGTTCAAGAGCATAAATCGTAGATATATATACTTATTGAGATTAATATATAAATTGATTAAATATGCAAAATGTGTTGAGATAGCTTAAATGTATCAATTATTGTAAATTATCTATGTATATATGAGAAAAATTGACTCTTTGGACTCTTAAACAAGCACAACTTTACTAAAGCTCATTCGATTTCCATGAGCAATGTCTTATTTTTCATAATATTAACTCTACTTTAACTTTGCATTTAAATTTTATGCTTCTCAAGCAACATTTTTTTTCGAAAATTTTTAGATTTTTGCATAGTAACCCCTTTACATTTTTCGAAAATTTTCAAAAATTTGTATCTTAAATTTATTATTTTAATCGACTCCTGGTGATAAAATTAGGGTAAAAAAGTTCTTTTGAACTTACTTCCCCAATTTTTCTTTAAAAACTTAACGTTTATTTCGGTTGGGATAATTTCGGTTTTTGGGTCTCGTGTCGCCGATTCGACGAGTTCTAATTTTATATATACATATATACGAAGTTACAAATATATAGTTTTTATATCAATTCTGCTTGTACTTTTTTTGGCATAAGTGTGGGCATAAATTTTTCAGATCACAATCTTTTAGATTTATAATTGCCAAAGGTTAAGAAAAGAATAGCGCAAAGTACTAATATTAGCATTGTTTTATCAGTACATGTTTTGTAAGAAGAAACTGCGCCAATACTTACGCACAGCACTGTGTTAACATGTCTCTGCATCGGGCTGCTACTTTGGTTACACAAACGTCTGCCGCATAATTTTGCTACTAAAGAAGCACTCGGCCTACAAATTGTGGCAAACAATTTTACCTCAGCTGGATGCATTTCAATCTGAATCTTAAGGTTTAATTTTGTAGTCATTTGGCTGACGAATTTAATCTATCTAATATAAATATTACTTTCATGGAGCAGATGCAGAAAGAAAAAAAGTATAACTCGATTCGTTCGAGTTTCTCTCGAGGATTTTGAGTTCTTTCATTGCTTGGAGGGGGAACACAAGTTCCGCTTGAAGTTCTCAATTGGCCGTATCGTATAATAGAACCAATTGAAATTGATACCGACAGGCAGGCAGGCAATTGAGGCAGGTAACGGAGCCTGGCGCTTGCCAGGATATCACAGGATATGCCAAGCAACAACTACAACAAAGGCCACTCAACTCGAAATGGAAAGGCAGACAATAAAACCAGTTAAATAATAAAAATTCATCATAAAAAAAGCGAGCGAAATAAAAATCAAACGTATGACAAGCAAAAGAAAACCACAAAATAAAATAAGAAATAAAAATGAAGTAAAAATAATATAATCGCATGCTTGTGCTTGGACATTTGTCTAGACTCTAGAGTCTGTTAAGGCTTTGCCATCTGAGTCTCTGGTTCGGTATGAATCGAGGGCGCGCCAAATGTAATTTGCCATATCCTGCGTGCAAAATTGAGAAACTGAAAAGAATCGATGGAATTTGGCTTTTATCTATACTCCGAACGAGAGATACGCTTTGGATGTGACAAGCGAAAATAAATAACCAAAAATTATTTATAAATCCTCTTTTCGAATCAGTCAGTTTTATTCTCATTCTCAAAAGTAATATATTAAAATACAAATTGGCATTTTATTTACGCGACAAATACATATCTTGGGTGGGAACAGGTCTTTTCAAGCAGTTACATAAATAGTACTTGGTTCAAGTGTGTTTTTTCAAATCCTGTCAGCATATATTGATCATCAGAGTTCTTGTAAAAAACTTTAATTTCAATAATAATATTTAATATTTTATATATTTATTGTTAATATATTAATTTAATTTATACATACTTTAATTAAAGTCTAATTTTTTTCTGTGTTTTTTTTGTTCTTTAAGCTATAACTGAAAATATCGAATATTTTTAAAAGGAAGTCTTTAAATCATATTCATATTATTTTATTTATTTATTTTTTAATTGATACTATAAAATATTGATTGCAATCTTTAAAATTTTTAAATTGTTCTCTGATTAAACATTGCTTTGTCTGACAAAGAAGATGGACTTTGCCTACAGGGTATACGGACTGCTCATCATCAGAGGCGGCAGCGGCAAAGATCAAAGGCATTGGGGTGCTAATAAAGTTGCCAGCGTTTCAAATGTTGTAGTTGTTATAGAAGTAGTAGTTGTTGTTGTTGTTGTTGTTGTTGTTGTTGTTGTTGTTGTTGTTGTTGTTGTTGTTGCTATTGTTATTTGCTGTGGAATCGCCCTGTGTAGGTGCTAATTTAGCGACCCACCGCACAAGCCTCGAGGGTAGACTGAAGACAAGAAAGACGTCGATCGCTGGAAGCGCTTTAAGATAGAAAGAGGGGACTATTAGGGGTAGGTAGGAATGAGTAGAGAAAAAGGGGCGCAGGGATTTGCATTTTTCAAAAGAAATAAACTTCAGATAAGAAACTAAATGTCAAAATTATCTACACACATGAATTGAAGGCATTAAAAGAAGGATGCCGAGGGTCGTTCAATGTGTGAGTCGATATTGCTCGCAACGGCAACCAAAGTGCAAATATGTGTAGGCAAAACAGGCAACAACAACAACAATAACAACAACAACATCAATATCATGGCTGAGTGAATCGCCTTACCTCGAGATGCCAAAGTGCATCAGGCAGTAAAATGCAGAAAATTGAAACAGGCTTTTTTAATGAAATGAAAGCGCCGCAAAGTCGCGTCTGCAAACCGAGTGACGAGTTGAGGGGGAAGGGGAGGGAAAAGTCCCTCCCAGTCCCGCTGCCATCTACCTCAATGACTCTGGCCTGTGGCAGGCAACGAATCAGAAGGCTAAAAAGGAGAACACAAAGAGTCAATTAATTAGTAGATGGAGCCATGATTATCGCTATATTAACATTGCAGAGGCCAAAGACTTGCCACAACTTGTGGCAGGGCCACAACTGCCGTCTGCCATTTACTTAAGATAAGACGCACGTGTGGCAACAAAAAAAAAATATATATATATAATAAAAAAAGGGGGCAACTGGCAAGATTAAGCTGCAGTTGGAGCTTGAAGCTGGGGCGGCGTTCATTAAATGATAACAACGGGCGGCGGCAACTGCCACATACGATTCTTGCAACACCGAGTGATAAGCGCTAAGCGCTGCTCATTCTCTTTGTGCCGCCGCCCAGGTAAAAGTACAGGTAGGAAAAAAAATGAATGCAGCTCCACTAATTTATTGAAATTGATTGATTAAATTCATTTGAAGGGGCATTAAGAACAAATCCAACTCCAGTCAAAGCTGAGGATCCGCACCTGAAAGGCAGCTTGCAGCTTGCAACACACAAATCTTCTGGTTTTTTTGCTGCATCATTTCCAGGAATTGTGGCTCATAAATGCCAGTCAACCTGATGTTGCAGCCGTTTCATTGCTGCCACATTGTGGGTGCCACACAGTTGATGATGCCAGTAATAATAACAGATTCATTTGTATCCGAATTTGAAGCTATACATCAACATATGTATGACTAAATCTTATATCTATCATGCTTATAATCTATATCTATATTCAAAACTTTATAAGTAAATTAACTATATACTACACTTCGGCTCGCGGATCAGTTTCAGAAACTTCTGAGCTTTGCTTTAAACTATTTTTAAAGTTTCTTAATTTTTTTTTATCAAAACTTAAAAATACCAAAATAACGACCATTTTTTTTTGTACTTACATTTTTTTCTTCAGTTAATAAGCAATTTATAATATTGGTGCCTTAATGAGTCACAGGGTATATCATAGTCGGATATGCTCGATTTTGCCTTTCGTTCTTGTTGTATCTGTAAATGTATCTGTAAGTGCATCCATCTCATGGGGTTGCATGTCGTCGACTGTGGGCCAACAGAAGCTGTAAATGGAATATGATTTAAATACACGCAATCCTTGAGGCGCCACAGCGGGGCATACGATGTTGCATATTCAGCTTAATTTATTGCGCAATTTGGCCGAGAACAACAGGCAAGCCAAAAGTCAAGCGGCAAGCAGAGCTACAATCACAACAGGTCAACGCATCTGATATACCCTGCACTTAATCCAGTCAAGCAGGGCCACAACCCAAGATACGACTTTTTTTTATAAAATTATGATCTGCCTCAGACATACGAGCTAAAACTTGAGATTGAAAATTTTTATTTTTGAAAAACACACATGAAAAAACAAACGGCGAAAATAAATTATTTTGACGAAGCTATTTAAATTTAAATGCGGAACAATCAAAAATTTCAAACCAAAATCAAAATCAGTTATGTAAGTTTTGGATTTAAATATCAAAGTATGTCTGCACTCAAATTGTATATGATGCCTTTATAAATAAAGTTGCCTTTGTAGGGTATGCAATAATGAAAAACTGGGTACATGCGTAAAAGCAAACAGATTTAGTCAGTTCGCGAATTGTAAATGAGTTTTAATTGTGGAAATAATCAAGCGATATTTCATTGCCACTGCGGATCTGCAACAGAAAGTTACCATAAAGGACATTTGATTAGAGCTTAGATAATTACCAAATAATTTTATTCTTTAGCTTTTAAATAGTTTAGAGTGTATGATATTGACATGGGGTGAGCGCAGATTAAGAAACGTTTGCAAAGAGTAAAAAGTAGGTAAGATACTCGACGATCAGGTATTTTATTTTCAAAGCGGGAACATTTCTGAAAGCGTGTCTGAGAAGAAGTATTTAGAAAAATTAATGTAATCATTCAACTGCCAGATGGCTCTATATAAATGGACAGCACTGTAGACTGCCTGTAATATAAGTGCTTAAGTCATAAAACTGAAGAATGCTAATGAGTCACACACCAAGACCGTAAACCACCAAATTGGCCAGATAATTACACAGTCAACGATTGCAGAGCGGTGGAGAAAGAGTTATAGATTCGGGAGGGCTATCTCAAAAGAGCTATAAAAGAGCCTAGTTAATCAGGCAATCAACAGAAGCTTATGACTGAAAGGCCTCCTCTCACTGTCATTGTCATATTGAAATTGATGGGGGCTATAACAAACTGACTAATTGGAAATCGGATTTCTTATAAACAATATAAAGAAAGAGAGAGAGAGAGAGAGGTGTAAGAGGGAGATAGAGTGAGAAAATTAGCTTCCCTTAATATTTTTCTATAAGACGAATTTATATATTGATGTTCTTTTAATATATCAACATATTATAATCCCAAGTTTCTGAGAGAAAAAAAATTAGACGGGAGAGCAAACAAAATGGTTACCGATGTTTTATAGCAATAATATTGAGATTTTAACAGAAATCGGAATATGACACAGAAAAAATAACTAAGGAAAGAAAAAGGTCATTTAAAGGTCTCCTTTGACATCAAAACGAATTTACTTGTTTGCAGGGTCTATTATTCCACAGTTTGCCTTCATTTGAATTCGTCATAAAGAAAATGTACTGTATTCAATGGTAAAGTCAATATCAATCTCTGTAAGTTCTGCGAGATTTGCCTAAAATCACTTTTAAGTTCATTGTTGAGTATGTTTCCTGTATTTGACTGACAGCATTTATAGATGGCATAATGATTTGTAGTAGGCTTAATGAAAATATCAGAGCAGCCCCCAAACAAACAGTAATAAAGCTGTGGGCCCAGGGCGAATGGATTTAAGCCGGGCCTACAGGTAGCCTCAGCATCTGCTGCAGCTGAAGAAGCGGAAGAAACAGGAGGAGATGGAGACACCACAGAGAAATACACGTAACAATACAGAGAATACAAAAAAGAAAAAAAAAATGGAATACTAAACTGTGCTTTGCATGTACATAATGAAGATGATGATGCGGCTAAGGATGGGACCAGAAGACAGAGACCGAGGCAGAGAGTAAGAGAGACAGTTGGAGAGGGAGAACGAAAGGTAAAGAGCGGTGACTGTAGTAGAACTAAGAGGAGAAAAGAGGAACGGCAGCCGTCGGTCCAGGAATCGATTTACGTCTTCTGCGAAATATTCATTACAGCAAATTGGTATTGGGAAGCGTGAAGGGATGGGAACTGGGATTGGGATTGGAGCAGCCATCTCTCTCTTTCTTTCTATCTCTGCTTCTCTCTCCCTCTTTGGACTGGCATGACTTGCTGTGTCCAATGCGGGCAACATTTTCTTTAAGTTTTTATGCGAAATTATCTTTGATGGTATTATGCATTATGAGACTTTAATGTGCACAGTTCCTGTGTCTTCTGGCATTTAATTTGAGCTGCTGCAGTTACTCTGGCTGTCAGTTGCAGGTGAACAGTGCTGCACGGCAGTATTTGTACTGAGATCGCTAATGGGCAATTAGGAAGGCGAGGACACAAAAATCTCTAGAGGAATTTTCATCGAATGAAAAACTAAAACTGCCAATCGCTATAATCTTAATGATCATCTTGATGATAATAATGATGACGACTCAATTGAAGGGAATTGAGCAGACGCAGGACAGGCCGACAGTCAGACAGTAAGAGCAAAAGGGATGCCAACAAAATGAGTCTGATCCACACGAAACCCAACTCAAAATTGAATGCACATTTAATTTTTTCTTCTTCTTGTCCATTCCATCTCCCTCTCTCTCACGTTCTCCATCTCTATCTGTGTGTCTTCCTTTTTGATTGTAGTCGCTGCTGCCGCTTGAAATATTGCCCCGAAGGGCGGTACAATTTTGATGCATTTACAACATTCAGGGTGTTGGTAATTATATGGAGTTTATGTCTGGAAGTTTCCTTTATGATAGGCTTTTTATTTTCATGTTTCTCTTTTTTCTTGCCTTCTTTGTGTCGTTGAATTAAGTTGCTTGCCTTTGTGTTGGAATTGGATCTCAAAGCACACAGTCAATGTTTGTATAACCTGAAAAAAATAAAAATAAATTGATAGAAAAAACAATTATGAGAAAACATGATGCACCCTTTTATTCTTCGGCAAGCAACTGTAATTTTCTGTTAGATTATTCAACAAAACGAAATATTTCACATATCTCTGAAGTCTTAATTTGTTTTGAATGCTAAAGGTCTAAAAACGGGCAGTACATTCAAGTGGAAAAAACCAGATTTTCAAATACGCGCCGATAAATGAAACAATGCATATGAACGATAAGCAATTACAACTGACCGACCACCACATTTTGCGAAATATCGATATATGCGTGAAAATTCATTGATCGATATCGATATAACATTGTTGCCTGGCGGAGGATAAAATTATCGACTTATCGCAGTCTCGATGTGTTATAGGCAGTGTTGCCAACTCTTCGCGTCATAAAAAAGCTAAACTAGCATTTGAAAAAAGCTAGAAATAGCCAGAAAATTTTGTTAGTAGCTAAAAAAAACTGAAGTAGTGAAACGATATTTTTATTGTTTAATCCAGCTATAAAAGGCTTAGCGCAAATGATGCCAGTGCCGACAATCTTTTATTTCCTGCTGCATCCACGAAGTAGGACACTTCGGCCTAAAAGCTTGTGGTAATCTTTAAATTGGACCATATCTCCTCAATATTGGTTGATTTCACCTTGCGGGAAAATAGCTATAGTTCCCGCTAGCCGCTATTTTACAATTAATCCCGCATTTGCCAATTACAACCCGCTAGATTTAGCGGGGAAATAGCTAAATTGGCAACACTGGTTATAGGTGAATAAGTTCATTCATTCGTTCATCTTAATGACCCGTTCATTTGCACTTTTTCAGAACGAAACGGCACAACTTAGTTTTTTGTTGTTCAACTAGTGTAGACGAAGTGGTTTGGCGCAAATCTATATACGCGCTAGGATATATTTAATGTGCTACGCATATTGCAGAAACTAAATCAAGGTAATTCAACAATAACCAATTTAACGCTGACGATGAGTGTGCAAAATTCTTGAGCAGCAACACCGGACTAAATAAAAAAAGAAAAACACAAAATGCTCCAGTCCTGTGTGTGAGTGAGTGCAAGTATGTGTGCGTGTTTGTATATTGTCAAAAATTGGGTTGAGTGTCTCCCATGATTAAAATGTGGTGCTGCTCCATTGGGGCGGCTGCATTGTTGCGTGGCTCGCGCACTCACGACGGTGGAGATACAACACAAACACAAAGACAAATCACGAACACAGCAACAACAACAATGCTGCTAATATACCCAATATGGCAGCACATGAACTTAAACTTAACCTCAAAGCAACAACGATGTTAAAATTTCGACGCGTCGCTGCGTGCCAATGAACGTGTTGAAAAGATTTGACCCCAAAAAATGAGAATCTACAGCCCCTTCCCCCACCCCATCCCTTCTTGTACAACAATCCATCAACCCCCTCCCCATTAACCCGCAGGTAACAGTGGCTCGCAACAAAAACAACAACAACGGCATAAATGAAAACACGAACGACATTGTGGATAGGGTACGACTATGCGATACCCTGTCTCTATGCCCTTGTATATTCTCAAAACATACTTGCACTTAATGGCAATTTTAACCACATACGTTTTGCTCTCTTGTTCTTCCTTTGAACCGCTGATGCTGTGTGAAATTGATTTCTGCTTAATTGTTTAGTTTATTATGCAATCGTCTTGAAATTTTTAGGACTACATTATTTATCATGAGTGCCGAAATTCAAGGCAATCGCTTGGAAATTGCTCTTGATATTAGAATTGTTATTTTCGGGCGATAGGGCCGTGACATTCAAAATATAAAACACATTTTATATCTAGCTCATTTGGTTGTTTTTCTTATACTTTATAGGCTCAGAGATTCTTCCAATTATTAAACAAATACACACAAAATTAAAAAAAAACAAATACAATTATTTGTCAAAGATTAAACACGTTTCTACACCTCATCTACCCATTTTTGAGAGTTTGTCAAGCGAAAAACAAAGTCGGCGATTTGATTGTCGTTGTCAAATCAACATTTCGATCTAAAAAAAAAACCGTATCAAAAACTGTAATCAGTCATCGCCAGCGTCGTAGACAAAGGCAAAAGTTACGATTGTAATTCATGAGAAATAATTGAGAATTACTGAGAGCCCCGTGAAGTGTTCAAATGCAAAGCGAGTAGACAACAACCACAATAAATTGCATATACAAAGAAAAAAAAAAACAAAATATTAGTTGCAATTATTTTGTATTTATAAAATTAAATTAATTGTTAAACTAATTTTCTTTACATTTACAGTGCGCGCTTTAAGGACGAGCAGACTGCCGCTGGGTCAGTTGAGGATTAGCAACAGCTACAGCGGCGCCATGGTTAAGAAGCGTCAAACGGACGCACACGAGGGCGACAGCTCCACGGACTCTGGCGAGGAGGAGCTGATGAATGGACATGGCACTGCCAATGGGGCTGCCATCTGTCAGCATATTAAGAAGGCTGTGGACACGGCACGATTGCGTCGTCATCTGAAGTCGACGGGTTTGCTCTACGAGTGTGTGCAATGCCAGAAATTGAATGCATCTAACGAAGCAAGTGGCGCGGACTCGGCTGACTGTGAATATGATAATACACTCTGGCTGTGCCTCAAGTGCGGCACGCAGCTCTGTGGACGCGAACGCAATCAGCATGCCCTGCATCACCATCAGGTGAGTGTCGAAATATAATCAATTATGATTCTCTTCCTTTGCTAATCTCTTGTATACATTCTCCCTTGTAGACACCACACTCGGACTCGCATGCTCTGGTCTTGAATACGCGCTCCTTTAAAATCTGGTGCTACGATTGTGCCAGCGAGGTGAGCGCCAATTCACGCAAGAATCTGCTCGAGTGTGTGGAGCTGGTGAAGCGTCTGGCGCAAAAGCCGCCAGCGGAATCACAACCGCCAATGATTAACAACATTGAGTACAAAATCAAGTCAACGGTGGAACAGCTCAGCCATCTGACACAGCAAACAACAACTGCCAATGGTGGAAATGCGGCCATTCCGTTGCCACCGCCATCACCACCGCCCGCATCATCGGCTGCTGCTGTGCCGGGCATGGCCAAGCGGGTGACGATGGACAGAAAAGTTGTCAATCTCACGAGTCCTGTGTCGCAAACTCCTACAACTCCTCCATCCAGCAACGAACTGGAGCGTTTACCTCGCGTCCGTGGCCTTACCAATTTGGGTAATACATGTTTCTTCAATGCCGTCATGCAGTGTCTGGCCCAGACTCCGTTTCTGCTTGACGTCCTCAACGAACTCGGCGAACCTGGAGAACAGTAAGTCAACTTGCCTAGTGTTGCCACAATTTTAAGTGCTAAAATAGCTAAAATTATACAAAAAAAAAAGTAGCTAGAAATAGTTCATTTATTTTAAAGATTCAAATTTTGACTGAATCGTTTTATGATAGGGTAAAATTTATAATATATAATATCATAATTAGAAATTGCAATTCGAAAATTCTTATTTAACTGATTTTTCTGAAGCACAATCCTCTTTTCGAAATACTTCCCGAAATTAAATATTCAAATGCCTCAATTATACAGTGTTTGCTTTAATAACATTAACATTAAACTTGATATCTATAAATAGGCGGAGGATATATTGAGCTTCTTAAGTATATATCAAGTTATTTGCAAAAATAAAAATACAAGTCATTTGTTAAATTTGAAAATAGTGACACCGAACTGGCCTCCATATCAAACTCTCACCCTCTAACTTTCTATTATTTCGAATTGTTTTAGGTTTGTGTTGCCTGGCGGCACATTTAGCTTTAAGGATACCGGCGACATTGAGCTGCCCGTGATCAAGGGCTCACTCTCCTCGTGGGGTAATCTGACTTCGGCACTGGCCAATGCCCTGGAGGAGCTGCAATGCGGCGGCGGTGTCTTTAAGCCCAGCAAACTCTTTGACAAGCTATGTACCAAGTGTCCACAGTTTACGGGTGGCGATCAGCACGATGCCCACGAACTGCTGCGTCAGCTGCTGGAGAGCGTACGCTCTGAAGATTTGAAACGATATCAGCTTGTCATATTGGATAATCTGGGATACAAGCATCAGGATATCAACAGTGTGTCGGAGGAACTGCGTGAAAAGTGTAAATTCTATGGCAATCAGGCTGCCGATCGCATCCTCCGACCGGAACAGGTATTCCGTGGCTTTCTCGTGTCGACACTGACGTGTCAGGATTGCTATAATATTTCGTCGAGGCATGAATACTTTCTGGACATGTCGCTGCCGGTGGCGGTCGAGAAACCACAGCCGCCACAGCGTCGCAAAACTAGTCCTGAAAACTCGCCGCCTGCTGCCAGCAGCAGTATCCCCACCATCAATGCCAAGTTTACCAACGGCGAGACGGAGGTGCCGTTTTCGAAGCCTACATTCTATCTGCATGCAGACGGACAGGATCCGTTGGGCCCATCCAAGGCGCAGGTAAAGAAGGACAAGGAGCGCGAGCGCAAGGCCAAACGTGCCGCAAAGCATCAACGCACCAAACAGGCTCAAAAACTCTCGCTCAAGCTTAACATTAATGATGAGCCAGGAGCCAGTGCTGGCGGAGCTGGCGGCGATGGTGATGCCGATGTGGAGCAGCAACCAGGCGGTGGCGATGGACAAGTTCAGTCACCGTCTGTTGACACCGATACGGAGAAGACACGATCATCGGGTGAGACGTGGGGCGAGGGACCGCGTGTGGATTCATGCAGTGGCACCACATCGGAGCATTCGGATGCCGATGTCGAGGACAATCTGGTTGAGGATACAGCAGCTGGTGGTGGTGCCGCTGCCGTTACCAAATTCTATACTGACAACAATGGTAATGCGCAGCCCCTGGGCGAGAAACGTGACGATACACCTGTAAATATGGATAAGGACTCGCTGGAGGAAGATGAGAACGGTGAGTGTGCGAAGAAAGTATAAAAGCAGCTGGTAGTTGTCTATTATAAGTCTCTTATCGTATATTGTCATAAATAGTCGGTTTTAACTGTCTTGTGAGGTTTCTTATTATATGCATTTTGAAAATTCAATCCAATTGAAACTGCAATAACGTTGTTTTTCAACACACTGTGTTGAGTCATACGTCAAGTGATGTAAACATACATCAATAAATCCACTCAAGCGGAAGCGATTTTCAATTGCTTAAGCTCAGTTTTTGTTTTGAGGATTATAATACTTCCATTTTAAAACTCGAGTAAACACACAAAAAAATTCGTATATTCCTGTTTTGGAATTTGTATCATATAATTCATTAGTTTTGGAATTATTGCCATACAGTAATAGTAAAATGGGCACAGATAAAAAATTAAATTTCGCGACTAGCACCTTAAAAATTGAGTGGTAGTTCCAGTATTAATTACTGTTTTAATACGATAATTGGCGATCTATCGAGGGTGCTTCTAAAAGACAATTGCCGAGCTAAAGCAGATATTCATGTGGTGCATAAATTATAAATTGAATATTATCTCAATTTACAGACTCTGGCATAGCAACTAGTCCGGCACCAACAGCAGCAACCACAACAAGTACCAACAACGCCAGCGCAACCAACTCGTCCACAACAACAACAGCGACGACGGCGACGACAACGACAACAACCGCAAGCGCCATTAACAACAACGTTAACAATAACAACGATGCAGCTGAGAAGAAAGAGGAATCAGCATCCGCCGTTTTGGTCAATGCCGGACTGAGCAATGAAGGCGCCTCCTTAATACGTCAGCTGTCGACGGGACAACTGCAAATGGAGCAATTGAAGCAGCAGATGGGTCAGATGAAGTTGAACGAACAGCCGCATTCGGGTGCAGGTGCAAGATCGAAGCGTGTGCGTACCCAAAGTTATTCCGACTGGAGCACTACAATTGCGCCACGTTATCAATGCGAGGCGAATGAATGCTCGGTGCAATCGTGCCTCAATAATTTCACCGCTGTGGAACTGATGACGGGCCAGAATAAGGTCGGCTGTGAGAGTTGTACACTTCGCATCAATGGGAACGATCCGAAGGCCAAGTCGGTGAATACGAATGCCACAAAGCAACTGTTGGTCTCCAGTCCCCCAGCTGTGCTCATACTGCATTTAAAGAGATTCCAATTGGGACCTCGAGGCATTTTCCGCAAGCTGACGCGACCGGTTAGCTACTCCACGATGCTGGACATTGCCGCCTTTTGCGGTTCCAAGGTGAAGAACTTGCCCAACATTGATCGCAAACAGAAGAAGCTGCTGTATGCCTTGTATGGCGTTGTGGAGCATTCGGGTGGATTGTATGGTGGACACTATACCGCCTATGTGAAGGTGCGTCCCAAGCTGACGGCCGACGACAAGCGTTGGAAATTTCTGCCGCATGGCAGTAAAGCTGAACTGGATCAGGACGATGAGCTCGAGCAGCTGCTGGCCAAGGAGAAGGCACGCGAGATGCGCATGAATGCCATGGATGACAGCGATGATTTTACCAACTCGAGCAGCAATACATCCACCTCGGGTGAGACCTCAACTACGGATCTACCGAATGGCATTGGCGATGACGAAGCAGCAGCAGCAGAAGAGACAAGAGGAGCAACTGTTGTCAATGGTGCTGAACAGGATGAGGCGGCCAATGTCCAGGCACCGCCCGGCAAATGGTATTATGTATCCGATTCACGTGTCCAGGAAGTCAGCGAGGAGGCGGCGCTCAAGGCGCAGGCCTATCTGCTATTCTACGAGCGCATCTATTAGACCAGCCAGCTGGTCACCCTGGCAGCCATCATCGCGTTCCATCAAGCTAGCTCCTATATAGATTGTTTTATTTTTTAAATCAATCTTTTAGAATCTTTTAGTATGACCTTTATTTTAGTTTGTTTTTCATTCATATTTCACAAACTTTTGTTTCGTTTGTTATCCTTTAAATTGCATTTGAAACGCAACGGCGTTAAAACTACAACGAAGATGATGGACTGAAAACTAACACAGAACTGAGGGAAGAAACAGAATAGTAAAAAGCACAGAAAGAGATAGATAGATAGACAGAGAGAGAGAGAGAGAGAAACTACAAGCATGCAGAAATGCATTTGAATAGATTAAAGAAGGAAACATGCACACACACACACAAGGTCAGGGCAGGGACAATACACATACACAGCCTAACACCCATATGCAGGTCAGCAGGTACAACACATACACACATACAGATTACATTTTGCAACTAAATCGTATAGTTTATCAATGATAAGTTTTTTCTTTTTTTGTTTTTAATCATTTTTTTTTCTATCATAATTATTATTACAGTTGTATTTTTGGTTAATTGTGTAAAATTATAAATTGATTTTCTTATGTAAGCCGATTTTTGTTCGATTCAACAAAAGCGATAGAAAAACAAAATATGATTGAAGTATAAATAAATTTTAATATTTATTTTATAATTACTATGCGAAATGTGGCAATTAACTACGTTTAAAGAGAAAAAAAAGAAAGATAGCAAGAGATGCGATAATTAAAGCAAGTTAAATGGAAGTTTCAGATTTTTGTAAAGTTTATTAGTTTTAAGTTAGTTGCATATGAATATTTAGTCTGTGGTCCAAAACAAATACGAAATATGAACAACATTGCCTCAAAGATGACAAAATATAAAGAAAAGATAAATATGTTACTTAAGCAACATTATAAAGAAATACAGTAAAGAAGGAGGAGGTAGATGAAGAAGAACCTAGACATTAGGTAATAATAACCACACGTGTTTCTTATCCTACAAAATGCATTGTATAAAGTTTCCAACGTGATTCTGTTTTACAATACACATAGAAATATTACAACAACCAATTGCTCGCTTCTGCCAATATATTTAATTGTATTTCAATAAATATATACAATATATATACATATATAAAGCTATATATTTAAATAAAAAGATATTTAATGAAATAGTTATAAATGCATTATAAATATATTTACAATAACTGCAAGGTAAACATTTCTAAAATAGTTAATGGAGTTTATTGCAACGAGATTTATACATGCATCTAAATATACAACAAGAAAACTAAAATGAAAAACAAATGTATAAATATAGTAAATATATATACATACATATATGTATTTATCTTATGACTTAGGTTACAAAATCCGATTAAATTATAAATATGAATAAAAATAATGGACGTTTTTAAGTGGTGTAGATAGCAGAGCAGAACTGTTCTCACCTTCAGAAAGTGTTCTTTATTCAAGGAAGTATTCTTTATGTGGATGCCTCAAAAACTGAAGCATACTTTTGGACCCAGCTAAAGCAGCGAATTCCGAAGAATGTGCTACGTTGAGTACAGTGAGAAGAAGGGTGTTTGTCTCCGCTAAATTCGGTAAGCTCGATTGTGATATTTATTAAAAGAAAAATTGTATTAAATAAGTTATATTTAAATTGAATAAATAGGCATAAAATATACAATTTAAACGAATTTATTTAGTGTATAAAATAAACCAAAATTTTAAATATATTTTTGGCAGGCGATTGTTGTGCCTAAAAAATATGCCCAAGACAAAAAATCTTAGATAGTTCAAAATCACCGACATTTCGTAGGATTCTTTTCAAAGTAATTATCATTAAAATTCCTTTAGATTTGAGGAACACACCTGATGAAGGGACATTTCTCAATCGATTGTTATATTCAAAATATATGAAATGGATAACTATTTAGTAAATGAATAACTGAAATAAATATAATATAATATACAATAGTTTTCCGATACATTTTTACTTGATCCGTGTATACATGCATGGTATATTTTCGAAGAATGCGGTTGCTGTTCGTTTAGAGCTTAAGATTCAGATTAGGTTGAGAAATAACCAGGTGCCATCAACGAGATCTACTGATTAATCGAGACATACTCGTACATAAATCAACGCAAATGCAGCTTATCAGCTAGCAGTTCCAGCAGCAGTAGCCGCAAAATCAAAAGCAATAGTTGAAATTCCCGTTTTTAGTTCAAGTTCAAGTCGAAGCAGTTGCTGGAGAAGTAGTCGCAAGATGAGAACGGCGGCGATTGCACTGTTCTACGTGGGATTATGGGTCAGCATGTCGTCTTTGGTGCTGGGCAAGCGATATATGCGCTGTGAATTGGCCCGAAAGCTGCTCGAGCAGCACAGCTTTGAGCGCAGCCTGCTATCCAATTGTGAGTAACAGCCAAAATAGAGAGAGAGAGAGTACATTTTTTATAAAATAGGGATTTGCCTGCTGGAGCATGAGAGCGAATTGGATACCAGCAAGGTAAGCACCACATCGAATGGATCTCGCTATGGACTCTTTCAGATTAGCAGTCGGCATTGCCAGGACGGCAGACGGGGCGGCATTTGCAATGTCCGGTGTCAAGGTGCGCTCCTGCAAGGCTTTTCAGCTTTTAGGCCCCACTTCAATTGCTTTCTGTTTTTTTTGTTTTGTTTAGATCTGCTCGAGGAGAATCAGCGAGACGCAGCCGCCTGCGCCAAGCGAATTCAAGCTGAGGAGGGATTTCGACATTGGAACGGCTGGCAACGCTATTGTCGCAATACCCAAAATCTTCCCAATCTGAAGGTCATATGCGGCATATGAACACACTCCATTATTTCTACCCTTTAACTAACATATGTACATATGTACGAACATGTCAAAATAAACATGCTTTTTACAACTGCGCAATAATATTGCCAGTAGTTTTAGCTATTTTTTTTTTACTAAAATAAATTAATTTGATAGCAAAAATAGCTATGTATTCTATTGCTATACTTAGGTATCTTGCAATTGCTAAATTGACTCCTTTAATAATAATTCGACTACTTTTTCTAGATTGCCAGATAACTTTAAGAAAATTATTTATTCTCCGTTGAGATTATAATACGGGCAAATTAAAACTTGAGGTATTCGAATATTCTAATGCAGAATATATTGTGATAATAAAAGTGTGCTACAACAAAATCCGTTTTGTCAAAAGGTTAGGAGTACAGCAACAATTTGAGCACAATTTTCAGCTAAATATTTATAACTCAGATTAAAACTTTTCAAGCACATCTCTCTTAAACATTATCGCTGCTGTCATTGTTCTCGTGCTTTCGCTCTCTCCCGTTGTCGCTTGCACTCTCGCTCGCGCTCTCTCACACTCGCTCTCACTCTTGCTCTCTTGTGGTTGTCAGCTTATGGGGCTTTTGGGGCTACATTCGCTTCAGGGGGATTTCATTAAGCGACGCCAGTTGAAACGATTCAAACGTTTTTGGAACGCTGTTCGTACAGTTGGAAGCGTTTTCATTTCAATCTTCATTTTTTTCGTTTGTTCGTTGATGTGTTGAATGGGAGCACAAAGTGCGCAGTGGTTGCATAACAAAAAGTACTCTGTAAAAAGTACTGACTATATGTTATTTGTGTGTTATTTGTGTTTAAGCCTAACCCCATGACCCCCCAATATGCATATGTATGCAGTTGTGACTCAGCCAACCGGTTATGAAATGATCTTACATACAACTAAATATAAGTGCCTATATACATATGTATGTACAAGTCCATATACTTAGCCAAGTAATCAAGAGATTCTGACAGTGTCCCAAGTTTTTAGTAACTGATCTATCGTGTGCTTGAGATGATGGAAACCTATGTTTCTCTTCAAGTAAATGTGATTTTTTTTAATAAAAGTTCTGAATTAAGTTATACGAAAAATCATATTATATGATTATGATGAAATTGAGCTCCCCTGAAAAGTTTCCCAATCATGTGATTCTGTGGGATCAAAGTGTATATTGTCCTCATAAATTGAACTAGTTATCAAGAAAACTAGTTTTCTTATGTATGAAAATATTATTTTATGAAATGAAAATCCCCTAGAGATGTTTATGACTCTGTGATCTATTGGTTCAAAGTGTGAATTGTCCTTATGAAATACCCGTAGTGAACAAAACAAGTTTGGATGTTGAAAATCAAATATACATATGTATATAGTTATTCTGTGCGTAAATAAAAATGTTTTCTAAAATAAAAATCACCTTAAAATGTTATTCAAATGATATTTGACTTTAGGAATAAAGACGTTATGAACTAACTAAACTAGTTCAGTTGATCTGACACCTAACGGATCATCAGGATCAAAGTGCGAATGACCTCATAAAATGTAGTTAAGGTGTATAAATGATCCAAATGAATAGATCTCCAAGATCAATACTCAATATAAGTGGAAAAATAAATGGGACAAGAGAATGATGTGCGTGAATATAAAAATAATGTTCTTAGATATTTGCATACCGGTTTAGTAATGGTTACCGGGTTTTTGTATAGTTCAGCACCGGTATGATTTCGGTTCATAAAAAAGCTATACCTCATGTAATATGTAAATTTGTAAACATAAATTCTTAATTTCGAATATGCAGATTTCTTTATTAAAATCAATATAAAATTTGGAAATAAAAATAAAATGACACCTTAACAGCATAACTGAATTTAATACTTGATCGAAGTGAAATGAATCTGTTTCTAGACGCTTTTTTCGATTTGAATAATTTCGGTTCGGGTACAATTAAAAAATTTTGTTCCGGTTACAGTTTCAAATACTGATACGGTTTGAATCCATGGTTAAAATTAAGCATAGGGCTTATTACGTGAACACTAAGCGAATTATTGATACAAAATTATGTGAAAGAACTCCTTGTTAACACCTAACCTATAAGCTCGGACACATAACCTTAAATGCTGTTTGTAAAATATGCTTGTTGTTCGACTTATGCATGAACAGCGCCTTAAATGGGACTGTGGAGCATAATGTTGATCAGCAAACTATGTGAGCTCCAGATAAACAATGCAGGAATAATCCAACAGTTCGGATTGTGGAGCATTATGTTGATCAGGAGATTAAAGCTCAATGGCTATGAATGAAATATGAATGCAACGACCCGAGCTTGGCTTTGAGCTTTAAGCTTGCTCCCTTTATCCTTTGCCCTTTACACTTCAATATCCTTTGCTAGTTTTTTATATATGTTTTTATTAGTTTAATAGGTATTTCGGTTTGGGAATTGGTCAGGTTGAGTTCCAAATGAATTTCATCACAAAGAAAACTGATTTCTGATCGCTGCGTCATTTTTTTTGACCTTCTGTCGGCAAAGGGAGTTGCATATGTATGTGCTATATTTCACCAGAATGTGAAAACAAAGACAAATAATGTATACGTTTATTTACAAGCGATTGCTTATGTACAGATTTATATACATACCCATCAACTTACACACCAACATGCATTCTGGACTTCTGTTCATACAGCACGCACACCGTGACATGGGCTATTTTTATCTTACATACATATGGTGTCGTTCTCAGTTGAGCTTTATCGCTCTCTGCTGAGCTCTTGGACGCCGGCGTCGCTGTCGCTGGCGACGTCAAACGTTTAGAAACGTTCAGCGGAGAGTATAAAAGTTGCCGGCCGGCAAGCGACCATCAACAGTTGAAAGCTTGAAGCTTTGTGGGCAGCGCAACGAGAGCGAAAGAGATAAAGTACAATAAGACGCAATTGCATTTTGAATATTTGTTATTGTTATTGTTTTGTTATCATTTAAATACTCAATATGGCTGAGACATCGAAGCGAGTCGTGGACGAGCAAGTGGAGGTCCTTGACTGCGACATTGAGTTCGAGGAGGCGCAGGCGGAGCAAGAGCCGCAATCCTCCCAAGAAATTCCGCCCAAGACGGGCAAGCTGATCAAGAAGGCCATGAAGAAGGCGTTCAAGGCTCAGCGTATGCTGCAGCAAGCCATGGACCAGCTGGCCAAGGAGCAGGTTAGGGCTAAGAGAGCTGAGGACAAGCAGGCCAGGAAGCAGAAAAAGCTGCAAAGGAAGCAGGACAAGAAGGCTAAAAAGCTGTCCAAGAAGCAGCAGAAGCAGGAGCAAAAGGAGCAGCAGGAATCGAACGGGAAATCTGGACGTTCGCGCTCCAATAGCGTCAGTTCAACTTCTAGTTCGTCTAGCTCTTCGTCGAGCTCCTCGTCCAGCTCGTCGAGCGGTTCCAGTTCCGGCTCGGAGCACCCCCATGGTCATTTCTTTGGGTGCGATCGAAAATGGATGGGACGACATGGTCATCATGGTCATCACGGTCGCAGGGATCGCTCCAGATCCCGTTCGCGCAGTCACTGCCATGGCCCCTGGCGTAGACATGGTCATGGTCATGGTCATGGTCACGGACCTGATCATCGTCATGGTCATCGTCATGGTCATGGCCCCCATCATTTTGGACCTCATCACTTTGGCCCCCATCACTTTGGACCTCATCACTTTGGTCCTCATCATTTTAGGCCGAATCCTATGACGTGGCCAATGTGGGAAAACTCGCAGTTTTTTCGGTTCGGCGGCCTGCCGTGGGCCCTGGAGACGAGCACGGCATGGCCGAGAAACCGATCGAGGTCTGAACCCCGTTCTGTATCCCGCGGCGCAGATTGTGGACATCGCAGTCGAGGACCCAAGCACGGACACGGACACGGACATGGCCACAAGGGTGGTCGGCATGAGCGTCGAGTGAAGCGCTCTATTTCCAGTTCCAGTTCTAGTGCCAGTTCCGGAACTAGTTCCAGTTCAAGTTCCAGGTCGGAAAGCGACAAGGAGATGGGACGTCACCGTGGACACCATCGAGGAAATCATCGTGGTCCTCATCCTGGTCCTCATCACTGGCCACATTTTGGACCTCATCCTGGTCCACATCACTGGCCACATCATGGTCCACCCCGTGGTCCACCTCGTGGTCCACTTCATGGTCCTCATCCTGGTCCTCATCACTGGCCACACCTTGGTACTGATTATGCTCCATTTGCCGACTCCTCGCCACCACCACCATTTGGTCCACCATCGCGTCCTGAATGCGGTGGTCGCCGTAGTCGTTCTCTCTCTCGCTCCCACTGCATGGGCGACAAATCCGCTGATCGTCATGTGAGTCGCTCTCGCTCTCACTCCCACGCCAGGAAGCAGGACAAGCATGGCAAGGGCAAGGGCAAGGACAAGGGCAAGGACAAAGGCAAATGCAACGGACACGATAAGCATATGCATCATCAAGGACATAGACCTCATCATGGACCTCATCGTGGACCTCATTATGGACCTCATCATGGACCTCATCATGGACCTCATCATGGACCTCATCGTGGACCTCATCGTGGACCTCATCATGGACCTCATCATGGATCCCATTATGAATTCCCTTATGGACCTCATCTTGAAGCTCCATATGGTTCGGATTCGGAACGCAATAGATTCATAGAGTCGATTGTCGCGGCACGACGCTACTTTGATGCTTAAGAAACATCCAGATGCTTCCAAAGAATTCGATCATTGCATTTTGATAACTAATCAAAATTAATATCTTCAATGCATAACAAAAAATTTAAAAAATCCAAAAAAAGTATTATACAACTCCTATATATATGTATATATGTATATCCTATAAGCATATACTATATAAAATATACGAGATTTGTCAATTGCATATATCAAAAAAAACTTCAATCTATAACAAAAAATTAAATATAAACTTCAATCTATTAAAAATAAATTAAAAAAAAAAAAGTATTATATACAAAATACACTATTAATTTGTGTAAATTTTAACATAAACATTTTAACATTCTTTTTGAAAATAAATATAAAAAAAATGCCAACAAATTTATAGAAAATTTTATTTTGATGGGAGGGAGAAAATAAAAAATGTACGAAATCTAAAAATAAGATAAGGGAAGGAATTTGCAGAATTTAAAAACTGAATAAATATATTTAAAAACTATTTAAATGGTTCAGAAATTCTTTTGCTTTAACCATTAAGTAATTCAATTGATTCCGAGTGTTGTTTGAAGCATGCGGATTTATTATTATTATTGTTATTATTATAATTAATTTTGCGCAGTTAAAATGCGAAATTATTTAATTACAATAATAGAAAGGTCATGCGATAAAGGCGACCAATGCAAAGGAGTCAATGCTTTAATAAGCCTGGGGTATGCTCGACTAGTGATATACCTTGCGTTTGCCTTTTAGAAACGTTCACACTTGCCGACAAAGTGCTGACCAAACTTAGAGGTAAAAGCTGCGTGCTTCTGCTTTTGCACCTGTTTAAGCTAATACTACCCGTTTGAGTATTGTAGCAAATATAGGGTATAAAAAACAAATTTATTTACACATCGCTTCCTAATGCAATTGGAGTGTTACGAGCCCAAAACATTTGATAATAACAAACAAGAGACAGAGAATGAAAGGGAGAGAGAGGGTGAGAAAAAATACAACTTTCTATATTCTTCGTAAATGGAAGATTTAATACTCTATATTGTATATTGCAATCATATCAGAAATACTTAAGAGATTTTTTGTTTAAGAGGTTGTCATTATTAACAAATAAATGAAGTGCTAGGTCTATTATTATTCAATACCCTATTTATATGTGGTTGAACCGATTCATTAGAATTTTAATTGTATTGTATATGCACTGCTTTCAAGTTGGATGATAGTATTAATATTCCTTAAATCTATGAGTACCATAAGTGTGTTTAAGTGTGAAATAAAATAAATTGTGGAATACTTAGTTGATATATGCATTAGTCAGTGTGAATAATTGACGGTTAACCTGGTATGCTAGATAACATGGTGAATAAGTAGATGTTAAACAGATGGCTTATAGGAAAGTCTTACATGGGGTGCTTTATGTTTATCAGTGTTAAACTGGAAACTTTGTGATTTGCGTGTTTTCCCGAAATACCAAAATCAATTGATAATAATTGATAAGTGAGGAAAACCCATGTATGTATGTACATACATATATGAATCTGATAAAGTGCTAAGAAGTACGAGTTATACCTGTAGATAAGTATGGCACAATGTCAATATCCATAGCCAGAGAGTTGAGAAGCAGGCGGAGAGTTTTGTCCGCGAAAAATACTTCTACGGTTTGGGTACAGATTTGTCATTGCACTGTTCCCGTTGAGGGGAACAAATTGTTCATAAATAAACAACAAAGTCGACAAGATTAGCCCCTATATTAAATTAAAAATTTATTTTTTATAAAATAAAGGACCATCCTTTTTAAAACTTAGTAATCGGCACTTCTTTTGGGAAACATGACTTTTGTTTTTATATTTAAAGTTTAAATCAAATTATAAAAAAGTAATTTTGAAATAGCTCTTACTTTGCACACTAGTTACTGCAAATGAGTTTTTGTTTAAAAAAAAAATATATTACAAATATATTAAATATTTTCTATTCTTTTTAATTTAAATACAATTTGTAAGTTAATGAGTACATTCATTATTATAATTTATGAATACCGATTAAAATATGTTTATAATTGTTTAAATTGAATTACATTAATTTAGTATTATTGATACATTAATATTATAGGTATAGGTAACCACTTTTGGTGGAAATGCCCAGGAAACCGGCGTAGCGCATTATCCTCTGCTTAAACTTTCCCCAAGTACACACAGAGTTAAGAGAGCGCTTAAGAGAAACAATTCTGGGTGCAGTTGCGCCATGTGGGAACAGTTTTAAGTGGCTGTTGGTAAGTTGACAGCGGGTAGATGGCCTATGGCCTAAGTGATGTTTAATAATAAACAACAAACACACACACACAGACACTTACACACACACTCACACACACACAGAAAGCTAGACGTTGCAGATATAAACAAAGCTGCAATCTTTTTGTTTCCAATTTTAGCTAATTAACATGAGATGGAAAATGGGTGACAGGATAGAAAAGGAAGAGATTGTAGAAAGGGGTTTTGGTAGTTCATGGACTCAGGTTGCGAGGTTAAGGGTCGCCAGGAAGTTGACTCGCCCACAGCCAGATGAATGTCCTTTGGCTTGACTGCGGATGTTGCTTCGGTTACTTTACTTTTGATTTAGTCAACAGGTGCACACACACACACATACATATAAACAAATATATCTAAAGACACACACAGAGGGAGCTTGCGAATTTTCAAAGCAAAAACTTTATTCAATTCGAGTGACAATATGACAGAAACAGTCGCATTTGTTGCCATTTTCCTGCCTTTTGTTGTTGTTGTTGCCGAGTGTTTTATGTTTTAGGACTCTTCATTGTCATCAGCAGGCATCAAGTGTGCTCAAATCTGTATACAATCTGGCATTCTGTGATTTACTCTAAGCGCAGTTTTTCAATTTTCTTAAAGCAAATAATAAAAAAAAATCGAGGCAAGGCAGAGCAAAGAAAAAAGTTGAGCAACGAGTGTGCCCCAAAAGTGTGCCAGGAAGTGGATTTTTGAGCGGAAATAATTTTGCCACATGTTGGCAAATAAACACACACACACACACACATACACAGGTACACACAGACACACTGACAAACTTTCCGGAGCTGGCGGAAAGTGAGAATGGAAGGCAAGGTGAAGAGCTAATGGTAAAGAAGCGTGTCGCTGGCAGACAACCAACTTGTAGGGCAGGGGCCGTGCCTACACTCAGAAAATAAATCAAGACTTTCTACTTAAACAGTGAATTTTCAGATACAAACGATCTCAAATGCAAAAATTTTATTTCAAGTTCGCTTTTCGCAATCTCGAAAATCGTAGAATACCATTTTTCTGATAAGCTTTAAGTTCGTTTTGTGATTAATTTAAGTCTGTAATAGATCGAATCATACTAGCTTCAGTACAACATTTCTATCTTGAAACATACTAGCTTAAGTAAACAGAAACTAACTAACTAATATTAAATAGTTTGGTTCTAATCTTACTATTATATCATTAAGTTGTTCTGGTCAGTCAGAATTTAAAATTAAAGATAGTTTCATACTTAATTCAAGAATAATTGTAAACAACAGTTTTAAAATTTGAAGAACATAACGGTGCAAATTCAATTACGTGCATTCATATCTTTGGGGTCGCATATTTTTCTAAGTGTACGGTAGGGATAGCGCAGGGAGCTTGATTTGCCGTGTGGCTCGTAGTCAACGGGCGGTGGCTCAAATCCGTCCGCCTTTATCGTCAACAGCTTAAAATTCAATATATAAGTGCAAAATTCTCATCTCGCCCCATTTGTGTTTTGTACATAATTTTCGTTTTTCCTTTCTTCTTTCTCTTTCTTTTCTTTTTAATAATTTTGTCAGACTGCCAAAAGGGAAGTTGTGTCCCCTTGCGTGCTTGGCAAGTAATTTTGTGGCAGGCGAAGCCAATGCATAAGCTGTACTTCCCTCCCCTTCGCCTTGTCTCCTCTTCCCTTCTCTTCTCACACCCCAGCACAAAGTCAAAGTGCTTATCTACGCGTATGTGACAGCCAGAAGAGATGAGATGAGAAGAGGATAACAAAGTGTCTGCCAGAACCCATTCCCAATGATTGATGATCAACCTGTGATAGTTAATACTCGTATTCTTCCAAAAAGATTACAAAACAAAATGGTTTCCATCAAGAAGAATAAGCAAGCATAGCGGTTAATTAAAGTAAATATTTGCTAAATTGTATGTCAATAAAGTGGCATGAAGAACATTAAATTCTCTAAAAAATTAGTTTATTGCAGTTTGTAGATAATTTTCATTGCAGCCAAAAAGTATGCAATATTTTGTGCAATTCAAACTGTTCCTGACAGTTTTGTCAGATTTAGGAGCTATTTTTGTATATGAATGATAACAAAAAGTCACAAGAATTGCAAAGTGCAAATGCACCAGAAACGGTGTGAGTCGTGCCGCAGACTTCTGTCGATGACAATGTGCCCAAAAGTGGCAATAATGTTTGTTTTGCCAGGCAAGATGAGATAAGGGCCAAGAGTAAGGTGGTTAATAGGGAATGGTACGTGTGGTAAATGCCAAGGCAAGTCCTGTTATGACAATACCGCCACGATTGTGTCTCTGTGAAAGTTCGAAATGGACTACCAGCCGCTTCCTGAATGCTGCCCGCAGATTTCGTGCCACATTTATTTAGTATGCAACACTTGTCCGGCTGCCTTAACAGTGTCAGCAACCGAAAACAAACACATAGTAATACAGTATACACGAGAACAGAGCAACAACAAGGACAACAACAAACAGTGCAACTTTGAGGGGCAACGTTGCGTATGCGCATTGTGGGCACACTTCACGCAAAACCCAATCGACGTCCACTTTTGGGGCGTGAAATGTGGGCGTGCACGTAAACATAGGCTCTGGTGTTGCATTTACATTCTGCCCCATTGCCTCGTGCTGCACATTTAAAATTCAACCAGCAACAACAACAAAAAGAACAGCAACAATAGCATCAGATTTTTCGTTTTATTTTTTCAGCATGTTTAATGGGTATAATGAATATCAAATGCGTTCTTTTATTCCGATATATACATATGTGTGTTATAAGTATATAAAAATGTTTATTTACTAGCTGGCTTAAGCTGGCATTGCTTGCGATTTTAATAGGATTTTACTCTACATTTTTGCACTTTTTTCAATATTTCAGTACCTGGTTTCTGATTTGATTTAGTGAAAAGAAAAAACTTTAAGCCGACGAAACATGCATTACACAATTTTTGTACACTAAAATGCTTTAATAATGTGTATGAAATTGATTGGAAGAAAAACAAAAATATATATCAAGCGGATTTGCCACCATTTGTTGCGGACTATTTCACACAGTGAAATGATTTTAGATCCAGCAGCACTGATAAATAAGACTGGATTTAAAAGTTAAAATTATTTCATTAAAATAGGACAACTTCAAGAGAACAAAATACAAAGACTGTTCAAATTAGGGGCTTTACAAATAAGATGAAATTTCTCTTCGTAAGACTTTTGGTAATTGATATTTACACCTTTTTTAGTATAAGTTATACAATAGTTCCTTATAGTTCTGTAGTATATTCGAGTGTCCTATAGTGTATTCGAAAGCTCTATAGTGTATTCGAATGTCGTCAATGCCGCTCTTCTTGTTTATTGCAATGCGCTGCAATTGACAAAAGGGAAAAATTGAATTTCCCTTGTTGCATTTAAAATGCATTTCAAAGGGCCAATAAATATTTGGCTTTAAGCCGCTGCTGCTTAAAAAAAATATTAATGTTAAGCCAGCAATCTGATGTGTATATTTAATTGCTAACTGTCGAGTTCTTCCAACTTGGCTTAAGATTATTGGTAACCAACCAAGCAGTTATCAGTTTTTACTACCTCCTTATCTTTCTCTCACTCTCGTTGTCCACTTTTTTGAGATGGCATTTATATATGGTATATAAAGTAAATTATAATATTTAAATATTTTTTTTATTTACTATATCCTGTACTGGAGATTAAGCTAGGGTATGATAAAAGTGTATGATTGACTGCAAACTCTTGCCTTACAAAATTGCCCAATCAGTCTAATTTTAAGCACTGAAAGAGAGAGTGAGAATAGGCTGGGAAAGAGAGAGAGAGAGATAGAAACGTGTTTATTAGACTTGAAATGCAAGTTTATTCTAAGTAATTTTAATTGATGAATAGCGTAAACTCTTGTTGAATAGATTAAAATCTCAATTGTAGATCGTGAACTTGTGCAACTAAATTTCAAGGCTGCAAGCTTAACGAACTGAAAAGCTCGTCGAATTGAAATTATCTTCTGTGACCCTCGAAACGCAGTAGACGTGCCTATTTAAGTGCAACAGACAATACATTTTATGTCACTTCGGATAGTTTCAGGAATTTAAGTCTTGATCAGAACATCTAAAGTGGTGAGTTAAGTTTAAAGTTACTTGAGAATAGTCTAAGAATTGTATTTAAATTGCTTGAAATACCCAAGAGTAAATCATCCCAATATATCGATAAGAGATATATAAATCCATCGATTGATCGATTACTCATTTTTTTCTTTTCGATTTAAAACTTGATTCACAGTTTCGATTTACATCACTGATATCCATAGGATTGCTAGGCTATTGTCAATTGGGAAAAATGATCGAATGTAATTTCGACTGAGTGAATTATTAGTGCAGGATATCTGCCAACTGTTCACTCTCAATCAGATTAAACGATTATAATTTTATTTCTAATTGAAAAATTAACAAATATCTGATCAGGACTATCGTTATACCCTGCTCTTGTATAGGACATTAACTTATTGTGTACTCTCAACTGAACTAATCGCATTTGATTCATATTTTCTTAAATTTTTGTTGTCGTGTTTTCTGATGGCATCTTACGAACATATGTAGATACATATATGTTATTTGTAGGCTAAAATGAAATCAAAATCTTTATGAAAACATTTCATGCAAATGAATAAATAAGCAAGTGCCAAAGAGAGACTTTGACTGACAGCAGTCAGATGCTCGCAAAGGACGACGAAGGACACGGAGGATGTGGATGAGGCAACAGTTACATATTTACATAAATATTACACGGCTATTACGGAACGCCCCTGTGACACGCCTCCAAAATATCTGCTTAGGCAAAATGTCTAGTTACATATGTAGCTGCATGTTTGTGTGTGTGTGTGTGTGTGTGTGTGTGTGTGTGTGTGTGTGTGTGTGTGTGTGTGTGTGTGTGTGTGTGTCTAAATATCTGTCTGCCTGCATTACAATAATATGAAAATTATTTGTGATGTAATTTCAACTTAATAAATTCTCATATAAAGCGCCACGCCCCCCTTATACCCATAGACATGCAGACACACACACTTAGCACACACGCACATGCACACACACAGATCCACACACTTGGTTAAGTGTTTAAGCAAGGCAAAAAAGCAGTCGAGGTACCTGTAAGGACTTCCTCATTACGGAAGCCGGAGACCGCGGAGGTGGAAATGGAAATGGAAACGGAGACGATGCTAAAGATGGAGATGACGAAGTGAAACAGTGAAGAAGGGTGGCAGGAGAGGGGAGAGAGGGGCGTACTGAGACTTGGTCGTAGGACAATGAGCACGCAGGCAACGGCAACAACAACGGCAACAGGAACGGAGGCAGGAAGTAAAGTTGTCAAAAGTAAATTTGCATAAACGTATGAAAAATTTTAATATTTACGACAAATTTGCAGCTGGCTTCCCATTTTGCCCCCTGCATCCAAAAGCAAGCACAGTGTGGCAACTTTTTGTGCTACACACCTTTGTGTGTATGTGTATAAGATGGTGGTGGGGGGGGGGGGGGGTTAGGGGTTTCGTGTGTGTACAGCAGGAAGGTGCTGAAAAGAATGGAGCAAAACATGGCGAAGAGCAGAAGCACAATCAAAACCAGAACCAAAACCAGAACCAAATGAAAGGTGCGGCTGCACTTCGAGCTGAAAAGGAATCTAGATCGATGGAACAGGAGGGGGGAGAACAAGAGAATAGGTAGAAGAGAGAAGACACCCCTCACCAACTGTCGGCGAACTTGGGGGCTGGGATGTGGCCAATGCTGTCGAGTGTAAGCTAAATTAAGTTAGCACATTGAATGAGCAATGAGCAAAGTACACGTTGCCATGGACAACTTACACGAAGTATACAAGTATTTCAACAGTTTATCGCTTTCATTACAATTTCGCCAACTTTTTCATAGCATACTTGTATTGGAACTTGTAGTCGTACACAGGAAAAATATCCGGGATTTTGGGATAAAGTCAATCACAAACGGTGTCAAAATTTGGGAAATCTCGGAATCAAATGTTTTAGGATTTTTTGTTGCCGTTTTATTCGCGAATTGTCACAATAATATCCCAATTACATACCTAATGCAATATAAAATCAATATTTTGAAACTTAAATTTTAGAATAATTTTTTGTTTTTTTATTTTTTCTTTACACATCCAAAAGTTGTTGAAATGCTGGCGAATTGCACTTCTGGAGTTGGCAGTGCGCACACAATTTTGTGGCTAACTGCAAAGAGGAAGAAGAATTTTTGTAGTTACCTTTGCTTTTGTTAGTTTTGCATTGCATTTACTCGTAGCTCGGGGAACTTGTAAGCATTCAAATTGAATATCGTATTTCAATGCGGTTCTAAAGTGTCTAACTGCATAAATGTTTGGTCAATATTATGCGCACAGTTTCTCAGCATTACTTAATTGGAAGAATGAGCTCGAAACAAAGAGCTTAATTTACGGCATTTCACATTTTGGCAGGCTTACATAGTGTAAATTTGTAATATTTATGAGAATATTTTTTATACAAATTCGGAGGAAAAAATAAATGGAATAGAAAACATCCTTGTCCCATTTATTTAAGCTGTTAAGCAAAATTAATGAACTATTAAAATTTAGAAATAAAACGTGTTCAAGGAAAGTCTTAGAAATCAATCCTGTAGAAATAAACAGAAAAATACTACAAAAGCTAAACTTCCAAAATTTGGTATATAGATTTTTAAGCATCACTATTAATAACGTAAAGTGTTAAGTAAAGTAACGCGTTAATTATAACTATAATTTAATATTATTCGATATATGCATTTTTTTTTTTGATTTTGTCTAACACAAGTGTAGTGAAAATAGAATTCTATCCACCGATTCGTCACAGCTAATGGGTATAACAATTGGGCCGCGATCAATTGAAGCAGTCAAACACAGCTGGCGGGCCATCACTATATTGTTTATTATCTTAACGATCGAATAGTCTTCCAGTCATTTTTTTTTGGACTGGTTACGGAATCCGTCTGTTCAGCTGGTCAATTGACGCATATACTTTGGGCCATTATATCATTGGCTATTAGCAATTAGCGCTGTCATTTAAATGATTTCTTAAATGCCAAATGCCTTTCACACTTTCACACTTTAATGGCAGTTGTTCACTTCTTGCAATACCCTGTAAAATTTCAATTCACATTTAGTTGAATTGGGCATGGTCGACTGTAGATAGAGACTGAGAAATGTATATAAGCTTTTGACAGGGTATTTTCCAGTCATGCTGGGTAAACAACTTTAGAAAAGTTTGTGAGCTCATTTGCTCTAAATTATGTCAATATTTAAGTTTGCTAACATTGACTTTAATATACCCTGTGATTTACACTAAACTATTATTTTGTTGCTAGAAATTTGTTATGGTATTTGACGTTAATGTACCATATAAATTTCATATAAAGAACATCAGGTTTTTTTTATCTTATTAATTTCTCTTATTTTTCAAACTAAGTTGAAATAAATTTCATTTAGACTTCAAAGTGGTATATTTCTAAGTTTGATAAATTAAGTCTACGATATATTATAAAACTATCCACATTTTTTGTTTGAAAAACATCAATATACCCTTTAATTTACGCATAATCTTTTAGTTTTTTATTTTCATATGACGTAAAGCACATTTCCGTGAACTTCAAACAAGAACTCTTCTACATCAGAAACTAAATCGAATTTTTGAGGATTACCGCGGATTACTGGGTATTAGATGAAAATCTAGTCTAGGGAATTTAGTGTTCGTCATGTTGATAATATCATATTGGTATCTTGTATTATTTGGCGGGTGTTTACTCGGTGTGGATTTAATTGCAAATGCTCCACACAAATGCCAATTTAATTGAATGTAGATGCGTGTATTTCTATATGCCACCGATTGTTGCAAGCACACTATTTGGACTATAACTTGGCCAACTTTATCTGTAATCGCTTTAATGTGTGTTTTCAGTGGCTTTTAATGGTTCTGGCGAATGGCTCTTGAATTGCTTTGGGCCCATTAAATTGATGTGGCCAACGTGGATGAGCTCCTAATTGGCACCTCCCAACCTCACTTTCTCCCACCCCCAAATATCCCAAATGCCTTTTGCGTTTGTTCAATTTTAAAGTCCATTTAATGTTGTATATTCTAGGGTTGCCAAGTAAATGCATTTTTATGTGCACAAAATCAATTTAAGGCTTTTTTTGATTTCATTAAAAATTCATTGAAAACTTGCAGCTATGCAACATCAGCCGTGGCATATTCCTCCATGAGTTTTAAAATTCCAATTTAGCGGAAATTGAAATTAAAGTTGAAGCAAAAATTCAGCGCATTTATTATTAAAAATGAAAATCTATGCGAGCATATAATTAATATAAATATAAGCAAATCATGCTCGACCAACAGATGCCCTTAATGTTAAACAATTATTGCTTGGCTAAACAAGGAGAAATCATCTAGGATTTCAAACGCAAGCGATTGACTATTAGATACTCTGTAGCTACTTAAAAATGGAGAGTAACTTTAAATATTTGAAAGTAAGTTGGCAGAACTGTTATTTCCGGATGATTTAAGTCAACTCTTAAAGCTGATGTTCAGACAGAGCATGCTCGACTTGCAAATACCCTGATGGGTTAACAATGACAGTCCAAGTTGAAACATAAATCGCTAGAAAAGTTGAGAAAGCTGTAATACTCGGAGATTCTCCGAGCCCTGCAACACTGTTAAAACGCCTTACAACACTGTGCATACGCTTTCATGTAAATTGCGTACATTGATGGATGGTTAAAGCACCATAGTCTGGCAGATGCTTGTGCGTGCATACATGCCACTTATTGTTGCAAGTTGAACACACGTTTATTAAGTGGCTTCAACAGGCAGAAAGCTCGTTGATTTTGCTGCCACTTTTGTGTGCAGCCTGATTGTAATTAAAACTGCTTCATTTGTTGGCAGCGTACACACCAACACACTCACACACCCACACACACACACACACACACACACACACACAACCGCAGAGTGAGATACTCGTAGATTGATATTTGTTGAGAGAGTGAGAGAGATGGGAGAAGACAGGGAAATTGTCAATGCAACACAATTAACGACCGAGTGCCAGTTAATTTTGACTTTTATAATGCTCAATGAAAAATGTAAATTACGCTTTTGTTTTGCAGCTCATTTAATGGAAAATTACTCGTAAAATTATTTAATTGAGTACGCGACATCAGTTTGTCCAATAATATCTGCAATGTTTGGTACACGATTGAGTTTCAAATGCATCCATTGTAATTGACATAGATTGCTCATTAAGTCTAGATTAACCCTGGTATCTTGTTGTCTCTATACCCTGTACTGCTCAGTTGGGTATATTAAAGAATTAAATTATGGATTTTTGATTGATTTAATCAAGTTGGTTAATATATATTCATACATATATAAATAAAATTTGTATTTTTTATTAAAAAACCTTTTAAACCTGTTATTATAACTAAAATTAATATAGCAGATGTATAATTTATTTATTTTATAAAAGTAACATACCAAGGTTCAGAAACTCCACTCAAACAAATTGATTAATAAATAATTGGAGTAAAGTGAGAATCTTTTTGATTGCAAATTGAATCTAATCAGTTTAATGAGTTGCCAAATAGAAAGGATATTCTAGCTAGTTCTTACTCAATTTATTTCAGATTTTGACAAATGAAAACATTTTTATTAATTCATAAAGACAGACCACAGAATATCTTCCAGTCAAAAGCTCCTCGATTTATTTGAATAACAAATGTCGACTTTTGTCGATATCAGTTCAACTCGTGGCTACTTAATGCGATTTATCATATCAATTATTTGTGCATCGTTTGAGTATCTGATTGAAATGGAAATAGGAACTGCATGAGCTTTCACTTATAATGCAAATTGCGATTTATTTCACATCACAAACACACACACACTTGCATGGATATACACAGACACAGTGATGTATGTTTAACATTTGACCTGCAAGTGCATTTTCCCACTACGAGAGAAGGAAGGCGGGAGGGGAAGGGCAGGGAACATTGGGGAGCAGGCAACGCCCTGATTACATTTGCCAATGGCTGCCAAGTGCAGCGGTTCTTTATGCCATGCATAAATTACCTTTCCGAGTGTCCTGACAGACGCACAGACAACTAGAGAGAGAGAGCACGAGTGAAAGACGGAGAGACGGAGACAGAGACAGAGACAGAGACAGAGAGATGGAGGATGTGAAAAGCGAGAGCACTTCGTCCTGTCTGTCCTGACCAGGTGGCGCCCAAGTCGCTCTGCCACTTTGTTAAGTTTCATGGTGCTGTTAAATGTGAAGTGAAGTCCACAGATAAAAGCGCTAGCTTATGGCCTGTCACTGAACTTGGCCAAACACTTTCAATGAAGTTGTGCAAAAAGCTAACACTTAACCACACCAACTGCAATTCCATCTCCATTACCAGCTCCGTCGAAATGGCTAATTGCGCGCACCTATTCTGGCAACAGACTGTGTTAACTGCTAAGCTGACAAATGTGTTTGATTCACCTTTTCGGATTCATCTAGTCCCGCAAATAATAATTAACAAATTATAATTGATCTTTCGAAGTAAAATTAAAAGTTTCCGTAAATACTCAGTAAACAGAACATTTTTTCTCGTCGATAGATATTAAGTTGATGGTCTATTTTTATAAGTATTAAGTCACTCACTTGACTTCATAAAAGAATATAGCACGACTCCAGAATTTTCGTACTCGACTGATTCGAAAAATCTAAGTTATTGTGGAAAACCAGAACAAAGATATTACTGTTTGAATTTACAACACTAATTGAAATTGAAATGGTTTGAAAGCAGCAAATAATTGTTCAATGTGCATTCATACAATTCAACAAAAACGGAATGAGTGATAAGATAAATATTGAAAATTGTTCAACAAGTAAATCAGTTGACTGGTTCGATCAATTAAAACATAGAAAGAGAGCGCTTGCACTCAATCAATTCAACTGAAAACGATTGAAGGGCAACCTTTGATTGAAGACCAGTACTTTCGATGAATTGACCCGTGACTTTAATTCACACTCATACTCTTTAGACTGTATAAGTATTTAGCATGAAGCATCGCACAATTGAAGGGACATATTCAATGCAATCTCAGTCAATTCATTGGCTCATGATTGATGGTCAATCGAAGGGTTTCGTCGCTTTGATGCGAATCCTTTTTCGACATTTTTTCAGGATCCTAAATCTTGTGTATGAGCTCAACATGCAGATGGATGGCATTTTAATTAACCAAAAGCGTTTTAAGCGACAACTGTTTAATGAGAGAGGAACCGGATAAGGGAGAAGTCCGGGATAATGAGGGAGAGGAAGAGGAAAAGGCAGAGGAAGAGTTGGCAGGTCTTTGGAGCAGAACAGGAGTATACGAGTTTGAACATGTCATTTAAGTAATTTCATTTAAATCTTGACTAAGCCGGCAATGCGAGCGAGAGTCAGTCGAAACAAAGCGCATTAAATTGTAATGAGGTCGCCGCCCAGCAATTTCCATTTTGCCAATGGCAAGGACAAGGTCATAGGCCATGGGCCATGGCCCATAGGCACATAGGGCATAGGCTTGCCAAGCTGCTTAAAACGTTAACTTGTTATTTGCTGTTGTACTTTCTGCTTCCAATTCATTCTTTTTGTTTTGTTTTTTTTTTTTTTTTTGGTCGTTTCTATCCAAAAAGTAAAAAGGCGAGAGCTGCTAAGAAAATTGCTTTCAATTATGTGCCCAAGTCTATGACGGTCTTGTCTATTAGTCTAAGCAAATGTTTGAAGTTATAATTGAGGCGACATACTCATTATGTTTCACAAGACGGACTTCGCGACAGAAGTGAAAATTTACCAGAGCCCCGTTCTTACATATGGGTGTATACTAAGTATTTTCAAATTTGTTGCTTAATTAGAATTGCATTTTGAGACACAGAGCCCCTTATATTCTTGAACTTGTGAGGGATAATTCGCTTAGAATTTTGAAATGAATTAAGGACAAAAAGGCATACTAAAGAAAATATTTACTCATCCATACTACGCTCACAACTAACTGTTTAAATGACTTTGAAAAATTATTGAGCTACTCTGATCATTAATTTTATTTAGAATTATTTTGTATTATAAAATATTTAGAATTATTTTAAACTGTAGAATATTTGACATTAATTTAGGTTTATTTTAATTAAATATAATTTTATTTATTTTTTGAATAGACAGCTAATTTAATGGCTCTAGCTCTTATTTTCTGAGACGAACAGGCAATTAAGCCTTTGAGATACTTTTTAGATTTGAATTCGAATCAAATGATACATTTTTTTATTATATATATTTATCTTTTATATAAATTTTTTTAGTTAACTTATGTACATTCGGCCGGAAAAGTTGAAAATAAAAAATAGACATTCATTTGCATCGCAAGCGATAATTGTATCGCAAAGCGGACTGCGATATTAAACGGTGTCTTTTACACTTTTTTGTCCTCCTACAACCATTATGGGTAGCTAATCAGTTAATCTGTCAGACAGTCAATCAAATATGCTGCAAGTTAAAACAAAGAGCAGTTAAAATGGGAGCCTAAGTTATGTATATTATATTTTTGTGCAGACATTGAAAGGAGTCTGATAAGTCTGAGTCTATAAGTAAGTTTCTTGCAAAGCTTTTACAGTTCGTAATGCACTAATTATTCACATTACGTTTTCTGGCCAACACGACGTACAGTTGTGTAACTGCATCAAAGCCAATTTTGATTGTCATATGTTAATGCCAGGGATCTGGCCATGAAGTGGCCGGTTTATGGTCTTCGTTCTTGCCTCAGTCGGCTGATAGCTCTGCTAGAGCCACGTGCTAATTGCCAACATGAGCTGGCTGCCTTTACAGGTAATATCCTTGCCTCGTCTACTTTCGTTTCGTTTGTTTTGTCTCGTTCAACAGGCAAATCGAAAAGCTGGCAATTACATTACGCATACGACACGTTGCCAACGTTGGTAGTGACACGCAAAGACTTCGCCAGACATTTACATTTGTGTGTGTGTAAATATACGTGTATGTGCCTGTATATGTATTAACCTGTATGTGGCAGAGCATCTACTTAATCGGACAATTATGTGTCGCTAATATTGATATAATCTTGAGCTTAATGCTTTTAATTTAGCTCGTAACCAGTTGAGCGCAATATTCTGCATAATATGAAGACAGCTGTGTGTGAGTGTGTAACCTGCCCTTCGACCTCCTATCTTCCGTCTCCTCTCTCCCCTCTTCACATTAATTACAAAGAGGCTAAGCTGTAGCTCCAAGAATGAATTTTGTAGCGTTTAGTTTTAAGCCAAAGTGTAACTTTTGCATTTGAACTTTGACTTTATGTTTACAATTTTCCATTTTGCATTTTTCTAATTGCATTTTGTTTTTTTGCCCTTTTGTCATAAATTTTTATGCGCGTTTTCACATTCGAAGCTTTCACTGCATTTGGCAGCGTCATTTGCGATTCCGTTTCTGCAGCTGCCATTTTAATTAACTCGGCGGTAATTACATTTAAACTTGGCCCAACTTTGCCCCATCGCAAACTAAAATCCACCTAAAACTTGTTCTAAAACAGAACGAATAAAGCTAACAAAAGCAGTAACAACTAAAGCATTTAATGTAATCCAAATATTTTAGTTCTATTTTAACAAATTTCAAATGTGTCTGTTAAGCTGCCGAATAATGCAAGAGAGAGAAAGAGACAGAATGTACATTTTCATATTACAATGTTATTTGTATGATAAATGCTGCTAAAATGTTGTATAAAACACAGGTATTTTCTAAGTTTCCTTGCAACTATACCTTTTAAAGATGCAAGAGAATATTAAATATTAAAAGAATGCATTATATTCTAATAGATGATTTAAAATAATCCTTAATGAATACTATTTTAGCTAACTTTTCGTGCTAGGGCAGCTATTAAAAATAAAATATGTGTTTTTTTATGTATTGCATTCTCTTTATTATGGAATTTTTAGGAGACAACTACTAAAAGCAGTCAATTTTACTTAGCCTCTTGAACAACTTATTCAAGAGGCTAACTTTTACTTTCTTTCTTTTACTTTACTTTCAACCATTTACAACTCTTCTTTATTCTCTTTCATCTTTATTATGCAAGTTCTGAAACTAATATTCAAGTCAATTTGATTGAAATAAGTATATACATAACCATAAATTTAAACAATTCCAGACTGTTCTTTTTCTTTGCCCATCTTTATCTTAAGGATAAAATAAAAATGTTATGCAATTAAAATTAATAAAATGGTTGTTTAGGTTGAGAGGCTGGCAATATTTATCTTGAAGAGCACGCCTTTCTTTCTGACACAGAGTATTTATGAAGATTAAATGCAAGTAAACAGTTTCTTCTGTCGTCAGTTTATTGACATTTCTGACATCTTTTGTGTAACAGTTTTAATTAAAAAAATGTTGAAAAAATATTAGAGCTAAATATGTACAATACTTCAAGAAGAAATGATGTAATTAATGCATTAAGTATACGCCGGGTAGTTATTGAAAATAAGTTATTGCAAAAACACATATAGACATCTATCTACCTCTTGACATTCACAATAATTCAACGTCTATCCGTAACTTTAACTTGTCATCGACTTTGATGAATTCAAATGTCAATGGCAGACGCATTCGATATGTGATATCGGGGGAAATTAAAATATAAAAGCGGAAATACATGTGTTCTCCAAAAATGTCACATTCCCCACATGCCAGCATATTCCCAGTCCCACCCTTGCCACTTGCTACTTGCCACTTGCCACATGCCATTTGCCAGTTTAACAGTGGGTTATTGGCACGCACACACACTAGCACACACACACTCGCTCAACAATAACCCCCAAGATAAGTAATAGCAAATTGGTGGCGTCTCCGCCGCCAGTGGCAACTTTGGAATGCCTCGGCTGCAATCTAGCGGGTGTACTTATTTATAGCACCACTGCCCCACCCGTCTGACTGCTGACTGGTGGCTGCTCTCTCCGCTCGCACGTACCGAGCTTAGCAAATATATAATATGTACAATGTACATATGTATGTATGTATCTTCTAATTACTGCTGCGAAAGTCATGCGGCGCTTGTTGCTGCCACAGTGCACTATGGGGCATTTAACCAGTTTTTGGGGCATTACTTAATAACTCATAAGCTACACAATTAATTTTGATGCGGTCTTCTTACAAACTAAATATCTCAAAAAGTACAAAAAATGACTTTACAATATGGATCTAGACACTTGCTTACCAACAGCTAACAATTTCCTGTAACTCTCCATGCAAAGTTGAACTTTTCTTTCCAAAAGCATTTATTGACACCATTTCGCTTATTGACAAATAATTAATATGGAACGTATAAAAACACAACATATAAGCATTGCAAACAAGAATTTTTAAGATGATTTTCATTGAAATTTATTGAAATTTTAAATAAACTGCGAAATTTTTACTTTATCATCAGCTGTTATATTAACATTGCACTGTTATGTTAGCATATCTAGTTTCTAACATTACAGTTTGATGTATTTACTAAAATTGATCAGCATTAAAAATTCAAATGTTTGTCAACTTGCATTAAATACTAGCCAAATGCCCCATAGTGCAGAGTGGCACAGCCTTTGCTGCCGCTGCTGTGGTAATCATGATTTAAACGCTAAGCTTCTTTATACTTACATCCTCACACTCGCCTCGAGTCACGCCCCCATCCATCTCCATCTTCCGCCCCCACCCACGCCTCTGCTACTTCAATTTTGCAACACACGCCTCATGTATGTGCTACGTGATGCCGATGCTAGAGTTGAAGTAAATCACATAAGAATCTTCACATGGCAATCGCAATGGACCCAAACTGAGAAAAACTGCCATGTCCTTAAAGTTCAAACTTGGACTCGGATCGAAGTGGAGTGTCCTTGGTAACGCCCACTTTGACGCCCACAGTTGCATATGAAATATGCAAGCAAAGGACTTTCGACTGTTCGACTGAAAAAAGGCGTTTAGAGTAAATACGTTAAATTCAATTTGTAACTAACACACAAATACCTCATACACACACATGCACACACATTCCGCTGCCTAGGGGTGTGGAGGGTTAACTGTCCGGGGAAAGGGTTAAAGGGGGAAATTCCAATAACAAAATACACGCACTGCAAGAGATATTTTGTGGCTCTCGCTTCCCAATTCAAAGCATCATATTGAGGGAAACAAGAAATGTGGTGGAAGCACGGTGGAAAGGGAGCAATGCGAGGAAGGGGAGGGCACTGAAAGAGAAGGGGGTAGGGGGTGGCGAAGAGGGAAAAACTGAATGGAATAACAACAAAGCCATTTACGTGCAGCATGGCGAAATCTTTGAAGATACCAAATAGGCAAACCTGCAAGTCAAAAGGAAAAAGCAAAGGAAACACAAAAAGTAAAAAATAAAAGGCATACTAAAGGAAACTTAAGGGAGTCGACTAGCCGATACCCTATTGCTAATGATACGGAAGCTATAATGTTGTTGCAAGGCAGTAAAAAAATGGAATGCAGAAAAAATACAGCAAGAAAAAATACTTCAATGGCTCACTAGATGATACCCTATATTTTGAGCTGATGAATCTTATCAGAGTAAGCAACCATAACGATAAGAAGACTTAGATGTGTGACTAGAAGATACCTTATATTAATATCCATTCAATATGGTGTCAAAAGTTCAGTAATTTCGGAAAATATTAATTCAAGAATAATATCCTAAATGAATACTTACAAAACACATGCTAAAATCAAGAATTAAAAATTTGAATATTAGAATGAGCTATTTTCTGTGTACAGAGATATTTAAACTACTTTTAAGATTTGAATCAACACTTATTTCTATTAATAGAAAATAAAAACTATCTATTATTTAGATCCTAACTAGGCATTAGTTGTACATACCCCATTAGGTGTACATTTAGGTATAGGATATTTAAAAAAAGGTGAAGTCAAAGGCAAAGGGAAATCATTGAAAATGGCTAACCCTACACATGTGAGTCAAGGATGATACCAGCTCTTATTCTAAGCCAAGTCAACTGATGCTGTATGTGTGTGTGCGTTTGTGTGCGTTTGTGTGTGTTTGTGTGTGTGTGCCAAGATGATGGCATTTTGTTATTGCCTTGAGTGATTTACAACAAAATTTGAATATGAACATGATATGAAGGAAGCAGCTGTAGCAGCGACTACGACAGCGACGTCGACAGCAGGCGCATCTAGCCGGAAGCGGAAGTGCTTGTAACTGTAACTGTAACTGAAACTGAAACTGACAAAGCTGTGGCCAGTTGACTTTTATCTGCTGCCGGAATAATAAACAGCAGTTGAGTTGATGCATTAAAGGAAACCTGGTAACAAGCACTAAATAATCCACACACAGACACACATGGCGTATGCGTAATATTCAGAAGTGGAATGCAATTTTGGTCATTTGTGACAATATGAATTTGCGTTTGATTTTGCAGTTTTCTCTTTTGCATATGTCGCAGATGTATATTTCGACTCACAGTTCGCCAAACTCGATCGAAATCAAATACGCTCGTACCTTTTTGGATACACTTAGAAAATAATCAAGATTTTCGTAGTTAAACAGGGCGATATTCAAGTACAAGCGATCTCAAAAGCTGTCTGAGTACAAAAATCTTATTTTAGGTTCGCTTTTCGCATTCCCGAAAATCTTAAAGTACAATTTATTTGGGATACTTTAAGTACGTTTTGGGAATGATATAAGTCTGTAAAAGACCACATTCAAAAGATGCAACAAAACTCGCAGATATTATGCTTAGCATAGTATTATATATTCTGACTAGGATTGCCTAAAATTTAACAAGTATAATATAGGAACTGTCAATCGGAATTTTTAATTTAAGATCGTTTCATGCTTAAAATGTTAAGAACAAGTTACATCCTTACATAATTTTGGGATGGCATATTTTTCTGAGTGTATACACACCTAGGGCCCATAAAACGAGCTTTGAGGTGCAGTTGAAGTGTGAACCACTTTTACTTCTCAGTTGCTGCAAATTAACTTACCAAATGTTGCACTGGCAGCTGGACAAGTGCGCAATTCAATTTACTCTTAACTCTTCGACGAAGGGACAGACGAACTGATTGACTGACTAACTGATTGACTGATTGACTACGTGTCAGCGCACAAAAATGCAATTATAAGGACTGCAATCGGTAACTTTACAGTTGGCATTAAAAAGATGGCCAGGATTGAACACAGTTGTCGTCCTTTGAGCCACAAGTTGCACCGAAAGAAGCTATTAAAGGATCTAGATTCATTCCAAATTAAATTCTAAAAAATAAGTTGCAATCGAAGGCAATTACCAAGCACTTGAGCTGTGGTGACCTAAACTAACTTTTTGTATCCATTAAATGTGTAAAGCTAAAGTTCCTAATGCCATTTTACCTCTTAGTTTAGTTAAGTTAAAAATTAATTTTACTTATCAAATTTGCAGTTTGCGCAAAATTGTTGTTATCTTTTAATCTTGTAATGCAAATGATTTATGTCGTTTTGAATTTTGAATTTGATTTCTTAAATGTTTGGGCAATCCCTAATTTAGAGCTTTTACGGAAATAACAAACTCTACTTTCTACATCTGAAATATTTTATTTTTTAATTGATTTTAAACTACCTGTGCAAAGATTAAAACTAATTTTACATTTTAAACACGAATGTATGTTTAGTTTAGTTAGATTTAACAATTGATTTCGAAATTTTAATTCCTTATTTAATACCAAATTTAAATTATAAACTCTACTTTGCATTTCCTAAATATTTCACCTCAATTGCATTTCAAACTCATAAACTATGAGAGAAGCGCACGAGATGTTAATCTCTTTAAATGTAACAACCTAACAACATTTAATACTTAGTTTTATTTGACTGCAATTTAAGTTCTCTGCATTTTCTGTGAACTTAAGGAAGTTTGCATATTAAACATCAACGTTTGGAGGGCAGCTTTGCTTTGTTTGACTTTAATTTTGAATGTCTCCAAGTTGCGCATATTTAATTGTTTTACTTCAACTTCGACTGCAAATTTAGCCCAAAAATGTATCAAAAAGTAATTGAAAATGCCTTTCTATCAATTTATAAATATTCGGTAGCCTTGACGAATATATTTGTAGAGAAAATTGGCGAAGTTAGCGCTTAGCTGAGTGAGTTGAGAAGACGGCTTATTGCCCATGAATTGTGCCGCAAGGGGCAAGGGTGGGGCAACGGTTTATTGATGTATGCCTCATTGTAAACGGCACTCAAATCTAATGCTTGTCATATGGATTCATCACTTTATTGCGAAAGCCCTGCGGCAGAACAAGGGACTTGATTCTTGAGCATGGCCCAAAAATAGACTTCAATGGACAGCAGGAAATCAATTTTTGGTTGATTTTGAACAAAGAAACAGTACAACATACATAGATGATAAAGGAAGTTAGAAGATGCGAGACAAGTCTAATAAATGTCATTCAACTTGATATGAGTGTAAAAGTGAACTTCTAATTGTTGTTCATATGGGAGGCACAGCTGACATTGAGAAGTCCAACAAACAGGGCAACAAGGACAAGGACAAGGACATGGACTACAGACAAAGATGTTGACAAAGAATCAATCAAATTCGCTTATACGTACTTCTAATCAAATAATAAACGCATTAAGGGACCCTAAAATTAAAAGATACAAAAAATAAAAAATCTTAACTACTTGAAGTCTACGAAACTGATAAGGAAATTGCATTTGGCGAAGCCTAAAGCATATCACATAAGTATCTTTTATCTCTATATTTATATTTATTCTTCTATTTATTGTACGCGTATGGAAGGCGCATAAAGTTAATGACTTTTGACATCTTTTGGCGGAAAGTCAATGGCCAAAACGCACAACGAGAAGTTAAATCGAAAGCTTACAAGAACAACAACGAGAAGCACAACGCAACGTTTTTAGCCAAAATCATAAAACAAATTTCGTATGCACTGCAACTTTGATCGGGTACTTCAGCTAGTTAACTCTGTTTGTCAATTTTTATAGTCTAGGAACGTTTTTCTCTCACTCGCTTGCCAAATACTGACAGCTAGTTTAGGCTGCTGTTAACTGAGAATGTTGGTCTCATTTTAGCAATTTTCTAAGATCAAGAATAATATCAGTATTTATCTATTTTAATGAAACAAATGTACAAAAATCCAATTGCATAATTATTATAATATCACCTATTTTAAAAGTTCTTACAAATGCGATAAAAATAAGAATTTGGAGATCGTTCGTGTAACAAATGCTTCGAGATTGGTTCACTTCTTCTAAAAATTTAAATTTTCACTAAAATGCGCCTTGTTTAAGAAATTTTTGATTGGTGTAATTTATGAATATGTTAAATATTAAACGTGGAAATGGGATTTCCCAATTTTGTAAAATGTGAGTATGTGTTTCTTAATTTCTGGTTAAGATTTTCGAAATTTTCTTAATGAAATTATTAGTAGAAAATGTTTAAAACTATAAATTTTCCTTTACTGTTGGAACAGTCAGCATATAAAAGAGACAAAACTGTTTTCATTGGGTAAATTTGTAGTAACTAAAAAATAAATATATTTTAGAAGTAATACAAAATTAAGTTATAATTACGTGGGTGACATTTAGCTATTGTAATTGCAAATAAATTCCAATTAAGAGAAAGACAAAGGCAATAAAAGAGCATTCTCAAATCAGCTAGAGCTTCTATTCGTATTGTTGCCGCTTTGACTAAGTGAGTTTATTGTGGATCTTGCGGAAAAGTGTCAAACACCTAAGCTAAAGCGAGGCAAACTGCAGGTCGACGACGCGTCGTGCTGCCCACAACAAGCGCCAGAGCAGCAGCAGAGACGGCAGCAGAGGCGGCAGCAGCGGCAGCATCAGCTGAGCAAAGCCGCAATGCATAGGGCCAGATGCTGACGTTGATTTTGATGTTGATGCTGATGGGTTTCTCGGCAGCTGTGGAAAACAAAAGCATTGCTTAATTTATATGTATAAAAAACGTTTAAGCAGTTCAGTCAAAGAGCAACAATAACACTAACAACAACAACAGCAGGCAGTCAATTCGTACGCAGAGGCCATGTAAACAACAGTTGAACTGCGTGCAGCGCGCAGACGCGCGGATAAAGCAAGCACTTGCGGATAAAGCGGATAAAGCATTGCCGGATAATTTAAGCGCTGGGAACAGTAGAAGCAGCAGCAACAGCAAAGGCAGCAGAGGCGGCCGACGCAGCAGCATTGGCAGCATTGGCAGAACACGTCGCGACGCGCATAGAAAACTTTTTCAAATATAACCAAAGAAATTTGTTTGTTTTGATTCAGTCGTTGCGGGTTTTTTAAGGCGAGCAGACGAAACCAGAAGCGAGCCAAAATATCGTACCAAAAACCAAACCAGAAACCGAAACCAAATCGAATCGAATCGAGTCGAAATTAAAATTGAATTTCGCCAGTTGAGTTTAAATAAATAAACGGAAATAAATATATTTATAAATACTTAAACTTTTGGCAAAGTGCCTACAAAAATAACAGTTAAATAGCAAAAAATAAAGACATACAAAACAAAGGAACACAAATCTTAAAATTCAGGTTTTCTTCTTTTTTTGATATATGTATAAATAGTATATGCATATTTTTTTTTTAAATTTTGTTCAGTGTTAATGTGAAAACAATAGTGTGTTGGAAATTCCGTCGTTGACTACAAACAGGTAAATGCATAAAATTGTCCATGAATTAATGTTTTAGGACTCTGCCTTTTGCTTGACAAAGTTTTCGGCAATTGTCCGTCTGACTTGGCCCAAACAATGGGGCAAGAATTTATTGTTGCCGGCAGGGCTAAAAGACAATAGCGCAAACATGGTAACATTCTTGCAAAATCACACAAAATTGAATTGTTTTGCAGCCCTCCGGTTCTTTCCCCCTGAAATCCTGACAACTGCCCTTCTCCCTAGTGCGAATTGTATTGAAGCAAGCAACTAAATCATCTTAAATTAATGCTATTTATTATGATACCACAGCATTCAATTGGGAACTACGTTCAGTTCCATTTCCCAAATGGCCAACTATTTCCTTGGCCCAGAGAGGGGGCAGCTATTTACCGCTACAATTGTGATTTGTGGGTGGAAATTGTGAGGAATCTGTCATTGATTCCGGCAAGAGTTGAGTTCAAAGGAGCACTGATTGCAACGTTGCCGCATATTTGGCATTAATGGGAAAATGAGGGGCAACAATTCCCTGCACATTTCAAGTGATCTATGTTGAGAACCATTAAAGGCATCTGGCTTCTGGTAGTTGGCTTAAATACCTCTACTGCACTTTGGGCCTTGAGCAAGCTGCAACTTACTCCAAGATTCGTGCATAGCTTGAGCAAGGTTTCCGTTTGTGTAACGCCTTCACCACCACCTCCACCTCCCTTGTTACTTGCCACAAACTTAAGTTAAAAGTCGCACAAGAACAACAGCCCAAACTAGAATCCAAGAAGAAAATATGAAAAAAAATAAATAAATATAAGAAATGTCCGTTCCCTTTGTGAGAAAAATAAAAACTTCAGCTAAAAACTTGTCAGGCATCGTGAGCGTTTTTTGTTGCGGGCATATTAACTAGAGCACTTCGATGGTCTTTAAAAAATCAGAGTATTACGAATAACTACATTTTAAAATAAAATGACTGTAATTTAACGAGTTTTGCTCAACTATGATTAAGAATTTATTGTAGGTTGTAGAATCAACTCAAGAGAAAAGCTTAGATTCAACTTTAAAGTGATAAGTAAAATATTTCCTCAGAAAGTTGACATATTCGTACAAGTAAAAGATGCTTCGGTCAATTCGTCAACTTTAATTTACAAAGTTCTTGAAAGGGAGAGTCCTCCTCTTTTCAATTACATCTTTTAAATGTGAAGAAAGAAATACTCTTCTACATTAATAACAGTCTTTATTTTTAAATTGCTTTAAATTTTATAATTAGTGTTTCACAATCTTTAGAGATTTTCATGACAGTTGCTGTTGAAAACAACTGAACAAAGTGCCTTAAATATCGGGGATTTCATTTTTCTTTAAAAAAAATTCAAAATACCAAATATTGGACGCCATAAATTTATTTTAAAATTCATTAGCATTTTTGAAATGACAAACACCAAGTAAATTCAGTTTAAGCCTACATATTTTATGCATTATCTTCAAGTTAAAAAATTAATTTGATTTAATTTCATACATTTTAAATTGGTGGCTTGGTTTTTGGAACATGTAAACCATTATTGAAAAATAGATGATTTGCATAATTATTTACATCTAATCGTTTATTGTTTCTTTTTATAACTGCAATAGACTTACAAAATAAGAATGTAAAATTAAAATTAAACTTTACTTGACACAATTCGAATTTATATAGTTGTAAAAGTTAAATTAAATTAATTTAAAAAGAGACTGGATGTTATTCTTAACTCCAAGTTATCTCTAAGTTTAGGTAGTGCATTCCCACTTCCACTTGATATCGTCGGCAATTTCTTTTCCTATTTTACCCAATGGCTTTGCTTGTCATTTTGGAGACTGTAAAACTGTCGAAAGTGTATGTGTTTTGAAAGACAATCTGCTGGCCAGTTTCGTGCATTTCAGTATCAGGATGGTATCAGGTAAAAGGAACTGTGTACAGCTTGTCACTCACCTGCATCGATTTTCCAGTCGAGTCGACAACTGGCAATTATGAGGGACAGAGACAGGGAGTGACAGAGAGAGAGGGGAAAACCAATTAGAAGTGAATGCGATTAGTTTGTAATTTGTAATTGCATTTAGTTAAATGGTGGTTAATATGCCTGCCACATGTGGTAAATAAATTTAATATACATTTGTATATACATAGATTACCTCGATGCCAAGACGAAGAATTCAATTCAGTTGAATGCAAAATTCGACGCGACACAGTTGCCACATGAGTCCAGTTGCTACACACGTGCCGCACATATAAATCAATATGGTCATTAACATTAATGAACCAGGCAGCAGGCATTAAACTGCTGCCGCAGCAGCCAAAAAGTTAGTCACATTACAGCCACAGTACAAAACAATAATTGTATGCCACCACGCACATACCCTATACATTATTAAATGTGGCTAGAATTCCGCGTGATTAAATTTCCTTTAGATGCTAAGCATTTGCCTTCAGAGAAAACTGAGAAACTAAGAGCATGCCCGCGTTAAGATACTCGTATTTGACTTTTGACCTAGGGTCAGGCGACCAAACAAAATGAAAAACAAAAGAAAACAAAAACACTGGCAAACATTTAACAAGTTGCTGGCCAAAGATGCAGCATTAACGTTAATACAAAAATAACATAGCTGAAACCGAAACTGAAACCGAAAGTGACCCAAAACCGAAGTCAGAGCCAAGCAGAGCAAAGTAAACCTTAACCGTAACCGTAACCGTAGCCATAACCCAGCGTAACCCTTGCCAAACAGCCGCTTTGGCGTTGACCTTGTGGCCCAAGCCCTACCCCCACAATCCCTCCCAATCGCCCCTCTCAGACGTTCGCTTTGGTGTCGTCTGTCGATCTAAGGACGAGTTTCATGCGCGAATTATTGAAAGAAAAACATTAAGATGAAATAACCTTGCCCTTTCCCCTTTTCAACCATCACCCATCGCATTCAGTCATAACTTTTGTTGCTTGTTTGCGGTCAGTTGGCTTATTTGCTCTTGGCCAATTTTTTTTATTTTTATTCTTCTCCTTGAATACAACACGAGCCATGTCTGAGCCTTTTTTTTCTCGCAGTCATTGTTGTTGTTGTATTTTTTTTTGTTTTTGGTGTCGGGAGCTGTGCTGTGTTTAATAGCACCTGTGGCTGCTGCTAATCATGATTTTAATGACTTTTACTGGAGGTCTACTCCCGTCCCTCCCCCTTCTGCCACTTTCCACTGCGCATTGGGCAAAATGATCGATTTTTAAGGCAAAAGCCCAAATAGTATTTTTGAATTTTTTCAAAATTATATATGTGGTAATATGGTAATTTGTAAAATATTTCTGCAAATAAATGTCATTCCCACATTGGAATTATAAATTCTACTATAGTCTAATGAAAAAGTCTGCATCGTTAAGTTTAAAATGTATCTGATTTTTTTTCTCAGTGTCTGATAGTTCTAACGAGCGTACATAAGAAATTTTAAGTCTCCAGTTTATGATATATTCAGAGTTTATGTCGAAAAAATCGAAAAATCGCCCATAGTGCACTGGTCGGCCACATGGGGACTCCATGGTCTATGATTTGATTGGGGTCTGGACTTTTGCTGAAAGGTTTATCAACCAGTGTTTGAGTCCCCCTCGCGAAAAGGTTGCAATTAATGTTTTAAATACTTTACAACTTGGCCAGCTTGTTGCTATTGTTGTTGTAACTTAAGTAAAGAAATTATTTTTTAAAATATAAAACAAAAAAAATTTGGTGTTGATTGAGTGCTTAGCACACATTTGAGTTTGGTTAAAAGTTTCAGGCTCTTTATCCGATAAAACAATCTCGATACCAAGTAAGCCAAAGAACAATAAAAGTACAAATAAAAAACAACCGAATTAGCAATAAAATCTGAAGCGTTTTGCAAATGAAACACTAACTGGATTAAAAGTCTACAACAAGTAGTAGAATTCATCATCGATATTTTGGCTTGTCATCTATTTTTCAAAATACCTTTAACATAATTAAAACTAATTCTGTCTGTTTATTTTAACTTTAGCTTTAATTATGACTATGCATTCCATTCACATGGAAATTAAGCAAGTCATGGGCAAAAACTTCGTTTTATGGTTCCTAGAATTTTAAAAGTTCAAATTTCTATATTTTGGTAGGGAAATTGAATGAAAAGTTAAATAACTTTTTAAGTTTTAATTAGTTGCAGAATGATTTGACAGTAACAAGTGAATATAATGAGTACAATGAATAGCTCAAATTAAAATATGGTTGTCCGGTGAATATAACTTTTTAGATAAGTAACTAAGTTCGATTTCCATCACTTCACTTGGATTTGGACTGCGCCTTCACCTCCCGCCCCTTATCTGACTATAAAAAAAAGTAAAATATTTATATAAAAACTAAATAAATAGCTAAATTTTTAGTATTTATCATTAGTCTTAATATTAGCTCTACTTTAGCTTTGCATTTAAATTTTATGCTTCTCAGACAAAAATTTTTTTTTTTTCGAAAATTTGTCGATTTTTGCATAGTAACCCCTTTACATTTTTCGAAAATTTTCAAAAATTTTAAATCTTAAATTTATTATTCTAATCGACTTCTGGCGATAAAATTAGGGTAAAAAAGTAATTTTGAGCAAATTTCCATTTTATTTCTATAAAATCGAAGTCAAAATGTAAAATTTTTGACTTTTAAGGCTCCCGGACTTTTAGTACACGATATTATACTTATACTTTGAACTATCATTGCTTTACTGCAAATATAGAAAATAAATCAATGAAAACTTGATTTAACAATCGTTAAATTTGTTTTTAACAGAATAAGTGCTGGGTCTATCAGATTACGAATTAACAAAATAAATGATCTTTATTGAGAAATCTAGATTCTTTGGATTTACAACTAGCACAACTTTACTAAAGCTCATTCAATTTATATTATGAATGTCTTATTTATAAACCATACTTTAACTTTGCATTTAAATTTTATGCTTCTGAGACAAACATTTTTTTCCCGAAAATTTTACATTTTGGCTTTTTTTAAAGCAATAAAGTGGAAGTTTGCTCAAAAGTACTTTTTTACCCTTATTTAATAGCCAGAAGTCGATTAGAATAATAAATTAAAGATTTAAAATTTTTAAAGATTTTCAAAAATGTAAAGGGGTAATGTAAAAATGTTTAAGATACTGATCAAAAAAAATTTCAGTTAATGCCAAAATATCGGACTTTTGTGCACTCATAGTGCACTCCGAAACCTTTATATTCGCCAAATTAAAAGCCACACAATTTAATGAGAGAAAGGGATCGGGAATAAAATACGGGGCGAAAGAAAGAATTGAATAGTGAAAGAGAGCGACAGGAATTCTTCTGTCCATTTAAATATTTTCACATTTGCATAGTCCCAGTTGATGCTTAGATCGGAATGCGCTCTATTTTCGCACTTATGTTTATGGCGTAACATTTGGCATATGGGAAACAAGAACAAAAATACTAAAGAGACGAAGAATTATGATTAGGGAGTGAGAGATGCGCTCAATGGGCCATCGCCATCGCCTATCGGATGACAAAGCTCAGATTGCGTTTGTCAAACATTTGGATTTGAATTTGGATTCGTTCCTGGAAGCCTCGAGTCGCGTCGCGTCTGAGTTCACAGCTGTCCTTGGGTAATATAATCGCCCAAATTCGACACCACAGCAAACAGACAAAATATATTTCATTTCAATAATTTCATTGTGATGCCAACTCGATGGTGGTGATGTGATGGCCAGTGATTGGCCAGGAGCAGTAACAGGAGAAAGAGCAGGAAGAGTAGGAGTCGTTTTGGGTTTTGGATTTGGTTTTGGTTACGATTTCGATTTTGGCTGCCCAATGACGTAGTTGGTAGACACAAGCGTAGCCCATGGGCTCTGTAAATATTGGCACAACACTTTGTTTACTCTCTCACGACGACAGCGACGACGATGACAAAAAAAAAGCAGAGAAAGAAGAATGAAAGCACACAATCACACACAAACGCACAAACGCACACACGCACACACGCACAATGTACAAACATTCTTACACAGCGAGAAATATGTTAAATCGACAACATATTGAATTTAGATTTACTGCCGTGAAACAGGAAGAAGCCCGAATTGAATGGAATCTGAAGGAAGAATGATAAATATAGAAGGAGCAAAATGTGGTGAAGAGGTGGCAAGAGGGGGCACAGGGTAAACACACACACACACAGTGTAAAACAGCGCCCAGTTCGTTGACATCTGTTGGCAAAAATGAAAAGATAACAAATGAGAGATGCCTGGCCGCGTACCTTGCCACCTTGTACTATGGGCCATTTAAACAGTTTTAAAGGCATTAATCTATTTCAAAAATTTAAGTTTGCAAGGTATGTTAACTTTCCGGGCTTGACATCTGTTTATTGCTGCGTATTTGTGTTTGTACGTGTTTTATTAATAATTTATAAACTTAGAAAGTCGTATCAATGGTTTTTTTTCGAAAGGAAAGTTCAACTTAGCAATATGTTACAAATAAATGTCAACTAGCAAGAATGTTAAGCAAGTGTCCATAAAAATAGATGTGGTATAGTCATTTATTCTCTATTCAGCATAGTTTTTGTCAATGTGCAATCTTTTTGATCTTTTCAAGAAATTTAATTACTTAGGATCTAACCTAACCATTCCGCAAATTATGGATTCCAAAATACTTCTAAAGGTATGTAAGAGACTAAATAAAAAGCCACAATGAAATGTGTTGTGTAGTTTACGAGGTGCTGATTAATGCCATAAAAGTGGTCAATTGCCCCATTGTGCCATGTCACCTTGCCACACACACACACACACACTCACACGCACAAGACGTAAACGTGGCATGGCAACGTATTATGTAAATGAATTCAGGCGGCGTGAGGCAATTACGGGTACAACAATAATCACAAGGCAGGCGACGATGTTGCAACATTAATGCGTTCCCGTTACGCCCCCTCCCCTCCAATAATGAAAAGAAAGCAGCAGCTAGGACAAAAACGTAGCAGGTTTTTGCCTTTGATGCCAGCAGCGAAGCGAACCTTGAACAACATGCAGCAAGTGGCAAGTTAAAAGTGGCAAGCAACCAGCAGCGGCAACCGTTGAAATATTGGGCAAACATTGGCGGTCATTCTTTAACTGATGCTGCTGCTGCTGCTCGTTCCCATCTCTCTCTCTCTCTCTCTCTCCCTTTTTCTCTCTGTCTTTTACTCCTTCTTGGCTTCCTCTTTCTTGCCGCGCTGCGGTCTGTTCATGCAACAGGTCGTGTTACGGACATCTCCTTGCTTCAACCGCATTTTCATCTCCTCTGGGCATGTGGTTTTGTCTCTTAATCTGTTCCGAGAAACAAAAATCAAATAAAAAGCACAGCACACTTTTAAGAGTCACGAGATTTGAGACGCAAAATTTATAAACCTGGGCAAAACTATTTAGCCACGGCAATGTTAACAAGCTTTTTAAGCAGGAGTTACGTTTTTGGTATTCATCATGAAATTTTACACATATTATAAATAGTGTGATACCTGATACTTATTGCTTTTGACAAATGATGAGTATAGATTATTACGAGAAAACCTATTAACTTGAGATAATGATTCCTTATTAAATACCAACTGATCAACTACAACAGTATTTAATTGGCATAGAGGAAAGAGCATACAATGTGCGACTATTAAAACTTAGTTATTTTTTTACATAAGTAGTTTAAATTGAGTTTGCACATGCATTCAACAAATAACTTATTGAGCAGGTAACACTCAAGTCTGTTTTTGACCTTTAATGATTTCCCTATTCGATTGCAAAGTCGGAAAATAACTGATATCCTTGCATATGCCAAAATAGACATACGTTGTCAAATATTTTAGAACGGAATTCCAAATGCAAATATTTTGTTACATTTATCAATGATTATGCAAATGTAAGCAAAATAATATCGCAAACGGATCTGAATCGATTTGCATTGATTTTCAGCAGATTCTTTATCGTCCTTTGTCTGTGTCCTGTCCTTTGTTGGCATTCAAAATGGTCAGGTATTCAACTAACAATTGATACGTCATCAACAATACAACTGAAATTGAATCCGCCAAGCTGGTCAGATAGATGTGTATGTATACGTATAGTATGATTATATATGTACCTCTAAATAAAGAAGTATTTAGTTGTGGAGCTGTTGACTAATGTCTGCAATTAATTACAGTCTATTCGCGCTTGTTTATGCCTGCACAAGTCCACACCTGTGCGTAATTAGGACACCTGCTGTGCAACAGCCAACAGGGGGACAGCAGTGCGATTACCAACGGGAGGTGGGAAGAGGTGGGTGGAGGATGGAGCGTAGAGAAGAAAGGACAGCACTCAACTCGAGCGGCACAAAGCAGAACGTTTATAATTCATAATTGTTGGTTGCGCATAATTAACACATCATTAGACAAATTCTCCCATTGTGTATGTGTTACTCTGTGTGTGTTTGTTGAGTCTGCTTGGGCTTCAATATTGTTTGCAACTCAATCAAATGCAGAGCACAGAAAGCTGTAGGCTGCATACGAGTTTGAAATGGCATGTGTGCATTGATTTGAGTATAGAATGGATCGCACACAGCTCCAGTAATGGTTCTCTCGGCAACTAGTTCCATTTAGGTCCATAACTAAATCAAAGAAAGCTCAACAGAATATAATTATTGAACTAGAATTGACACCTTCAAGTGGAAATAATCAAAAAAGATCGAGGCATACCAAATGTATCCTTCTGAAAATATTAAAAATCAGCGAAAACAGTAAACTAGAAAAAAGAATTTGAGTCCCTAAACAATTCAACTCACATCCTAAGAATGTGTTGAGTCTAACTAACAAATAGTACCAAGCCAAATAAAAGCTCTCAATTCTGAGAATGCAGAGGTCAGTTTTTATAATTTTAAGGATCAACTTTCCAATATTAATTGGAAAAGTAAAAGAAATGGTTTGAGACGCCAAAGCAGTGAACATCACGAGAGCAGCTTCTGTTGATAATGTGGTAGCCTTAAAATCTGATTTAAAGCATTTTCACTTTGGTTCTTGTCTCGTATAATACGCATACGCACTGTTTGCCTGTCAGACATTTCATACATATTTATGAATGTACGGATTTTTTTTCAGAAAATTGATGGGATCATCGATTGAATTAATCAATTCGGTCAGCAAATGTTTAATAAATAAACTTGTGTAGGGTAGACTAGACTGGTAGATACCCATTGAATACATGTATATAATATATATATATATATATATATATAATACATATGTAAATGTAAAGAAAATCAGTAAATAAGAACGATTTAAATTGCAAATTTATTTTGAATAATAAAATTTAAGCAAATTGTTGTACCAGTTTAAAGGATATAATTTTTAATAATTAACCCTTCTTTTCTACACGTTTTCTGATTAGTTTAACAGGGTATACAATCGGAATTCTTTTCATATGGCGTTCGTTTCCCACTGCTGTGAATGTATCAATCAATTTTATTTAATCATTTATTTAATCAAATTTACTGATTATGCAAACACATATGCACACATATACTTTCACCAAATAGAAGAGCACACCTCGTGGTATATATCAAATATCATATATCACATAGATGTATATTTATGCTTACATTGATATGCGCATTTCTTGGTTCGGCGGCGTCTGTCAGACGGGATGTAGGGAAGGGAGGGGATGGGGATGGGGAGGAGAGTTGGAAAGAGATGCACACGCCCATTAAACGCCCACGAAAATGGGCACGCACACACAAATCAAATATAATAAAGTTCTTGCTTCCTCTTCGCCATTTTTTCGCCCTTTATTCTTATTTTTTGGGTATATCGATAACTGCGAATACTTTTAGCTTGTTCTCGTTCTCATCTCCTTCTTTTTGTTGTTTTTGTGGTTGAGACCCTTTTTTGGTAACTTTATCGCCAGCAGTTGTTTCGCCACCTAAAAAATGTCCTTTAAATACTTGTATTTGTTTTTGTTTCGTGTTTGATTATCGTGTTCGTTGCCAGCCCCAAAAAGTATGCTACAATTTTCCACAACAATTCATCTCTTTTTAAACAATTTAGTGCTCAGTGCTTGAGGAGACGGCAATTGTTTATCTGCTGTCACATAAATAAATACTAATTAAATTGTCATACGAATAAATCGTTTGACATGGCAACTGAGTAAATTGTCGAAAGTGCAGTGTATACTGCAAACTGCAGACTGCACTTTCTGCATTCTGATCTGATTGCTTGTCAACAGAGTTGTTTTATTGACGATGTGCTCTGATTACGAGCGTGTGATTTATGCTATTCTAAAGCCCTATGATGTTTAAACGGCTTAAGGCTATTGTTCCCATCCATTTTGTCACATAGTGTACACTGAAGGAAAAAATGCATTCTGAAATTTCATTGCAATATTCTTTATTTTAGCATGTACTTTTCAGGATATTATTGTTAAGTAAACATAACTTGCGGCTACCTTTACAACCACTCAACATTAAAATAGTCAAAAAGCCAAAGATATTTGATTCAGCATTAAGAATTCTAAGGGGTCCCCAATAAGCTGGATTTTTTTTTCTGTGTAGATTCTTGAAAACATGGGCTTAATTAATTGCAATTGATTTGAGAGCAAGGTTGCGGGTTTAAGTATTATTATGTCGCTATTGAGTGTTTATAAAGCGGCCTCACAAATTGAGAAATAAGAGGGAAGTAAGTGTGAGAGAGAGACAGAGAGAAAAAAATATTAGACAATAGAGGGAACCCAGATTAACCCCAAGCACGCAGCACTAAACACATTTTTAGTGCCAAAAGCAAAGCCCAGTAACAATAAACAATAAGCAACTATTGTTGTTGTCTTGGCTGTCCTGGCTGTTTGCCAAGCTGTTACCAAGCTGCTACCAAGCTAACGTCTGTCTGTTGCCGCACATCGGGGCGTATGTGTAACATTTGTCGCATGGCTCGCTGAATGTTTTAGTGGCTGTGGCTGCGGCAGTGACGTGGAGAGCAGAGGAAATGAATAACAAAAGCCGCTACCCAGAGAGCATCTAAACACACACACACACACCCACTCACACACACAGCAGAGAGATATAGACGTTACGTATACGCCGCATGGCCGCTGCTTGTCGCTTTGTCGCCTTGACGCGACGCGTAATGAATACTCATTAAAAAGTAGCGGCAAAACGGGTCGCCAACTGCCAATGCAAAGCTCAACGTACACTGAGAGAAAAACCAAGTACGCTCCGACTTGAATCAAAAGTTGGCAGTGCCAAAAGTTAAATGATCAAGCTAATTTTCTTTGAGAATTAGGTGTGCTCGATATAAATCCCTTTTAGGCTAAATTTTTAATTCAGGATTAAGCTTGATTATAGTATTAATGAACAAAGCAGTTTTGAATGCTTTCAGGGACGATTCGCTCTTAATGTAAGGGAATAACAGACAATATCATTAATACAAAAATTCTAGAACGAAACGGTTTTATTATAAGATTTCTTTTGTATGTAGAACGAATTGCTCTGCAAATTCTTTAAGTGTACATTCGTTTTATCACTGCCTCCTCTCTATCTCTGTCTGCCACTCTTGTCATCTCTATCTCGTTGGCTTTGTCTTGTCGTTATCTCACCGTGCTGACCTTGTAGCCGTGTCACCGCTGCGTATACGTAATATGCGTTAGGGAGAACTTTCATTGATTTTGTGCAGGTGTCTGTCATTTTTATGGCCCCCTCTCCTCACCGTTCTATCAAAGAAAAAAAAATGAAGAGATCTCTACTAATGGCCAACTTGTTAGTTATCTCAGCTATAATTTGCTGAGCCACAATCTGCGCCTCGTTGCACTTTCGGGCTCGAGGGGGACGCATTTTAATTTGTTTCCATAAACTTCAGCTCACAACTTGCCTGGCTTTTTATCAAAGTTATTAAGTTCCACGTCAAACTAAGCAATTCATGTGTGTGTGTGTAAGTGCGTGCGTGTCTAAGTGTGTGTGTGTCTAAGTGTGTGTGTGCTGTAACTAAAACGTAATAAAGCATAAAAACTTTGCTGCAAGTTTTTCCCAGTTGCCAGCTTGATTAAGAAATACTAGTTGATGATATTTATGATGACGAATATATAATGATGATGATGTAAATGTTGATGATGTTACTGTTAGTTATGGCCAGCACAGTGGTAACTCGACTCTGACGAGCAGCCCCTCAACAAAACAAACAGATAAGAGTTCACAGATTGTGCGTGAGTCCATTTGAAAGTGATTCATTTGAATTTTATATGAATGAAACTTGACAAATTTATCAGTGAGCTCGTTGTCATGGCACAAAGCAACTCATTAAAAAATACCAAAGAAAAAAAAAGCAGCCAAAAAAATATATATAAAACTCAAATAGAAAGTTAGGAAAACAAATGAAGCAAACAAAAAATTTGAGTACCTGCCTTGCAGGCAAGTAATGAGTATTGGGGTATTCGTTCTTATTATGGCTTGAACAATATCAAGCAGCTCAAGTAAAACAAACATCAAATATTCTCTCTCTCTTTCTCTCTCACACACACACACACACACACAGTGGCCATAAAAATGTATGTGTGTGTAGGTTAGTAAAGTTTTATGAGGCTGGCTTCAATTATTTTTTGTAGTTGTTGCGGGGACAAGCCCAAAACAGTAAAAACGTAACAATTTTCGGCTTATTTTTACTTTATTTATTTATTTATTTTTCCTCTGTGGCCACTCCCCCTTGGGCCAATACAAACACACACACACACACTCACACATAGACAGAGTGAACCAAAGACTGTCAATTAGCCACGCCAATTAGTTGCAACATTATTATTTTTCGCAATTATAGGACAGAGGCAGCGGCATATTGAATAAAAGAATGAAAGAAAGCGAGCAGAGAGTGAGAGTTGAGGGCTGACAGCGTCTTCGCTCGCTTCTAGATTGTGCCCTTTGCCGTTAACTTGTATTGAGCATTGTAGAACGTTATGTGCCTGGCTTATTAAAAGCAGCATCATGCCTCAATTTGCATACGAGTCGCATTCAACAACAGCAGTAGCAGTAGCACCAGCTACAACAACAAAATGCGAGCATCATGTGAACAACGCACACATACGCACACACACGCACACATAGTCAAAGTTACAGTTACAGTTACAGTTACAGCACAAATGGCGTATACGCAATGTACAATATACACATTGTGACTGACTGTGATTTCGTTATTCGTTTCACTTCTTTTTTCTGCCATCTTCAATTTAGTCTGCCTATCTGTCTGGCTATCTGTCTCTCTCCCTATATCTCTCTCTGTCTAACTGCCAGTCTGTTATCCTTGCTCGCTTCGCATGTTTATTATTGTTACTTTTATTGCAATTGGGCGACATTTGTTGCTTTTCGCTGTCGCAGGTGAAACTAGCTACATTTTTAAACCATATATCTATACAAAAGAAAAATATATATTTTTTTAACCCAGCTTTCGTTGGACAGCAAAAACTGCAACTCAAATGTACACGTTTTTTTTTTTGCACAGCCATATTATTGTTATCAATATCTAAATAAACGAGAAATGCATGAATTTTATTAGGTTTAAATGTTGAAAATCAACTGAATTTTCATAATTCTTAGCTTAGATATTGGATTGATTTTCCTACTATTTCTAGAAATTGCAGCCAAAAGGAAGGCAGAAGGACTGTGTCTGACAGATATTTAATGAAATTTATGAGTTCTTAAATTGAATCAGTTGTTGGGAATTGATTTTATGCTGACTGCACTAGAAATTTCGAAGAAATACGAGTATACTACAAATATTTTGACAAAACTGAATTTAAATCTTTTGACCCTGAACTCAGATCAGTTTTGCTGGCTTTAACAGACTATGAAATTAAATATTTCTGCACTGTCTTATTATAATTACTACATTGTATTACTCTCTGACTTTATCTGTCCCTTAAAGTACAGTTTTCGTGGCCATTAAAAGTATTTTGAACTTGCTGTAAAAGTTAGCTTGTCTGCAATGTAGATTTTATTGTTATCCCGATCCATTATTTGCATTCAAATAGCCCCTACTTTATGTAGACCACCTGCAGGTAGTCGATGCCCTTGCCCCAAGTTGTTGCACGCTGCTGCCCCAAGTGGTGGCAAGTGTTGACTAAGCTGGACTTCCAGTAAAACGCATACATTACGTATACGCAATGTATGCGCACTGCAGGTAACTCGCATATTTAGTCATTTATTGCGTCTTTGCGGTTATTTTCATGTTTATTTTGTTTACTTCTTATGCTCTCCTATTTCTATCTGTCTCGCTCTGTCGTTTACTGCTGTCGAAGCCATTTCCAATTGCCACTCACATTATACATTGTACGGCAACAGAAAGGAATAGAAAACAATAAAGTTAATGTTGAAGTGCCAACACGCGCCGCAGAATTTTGTTCACTCCAAGCCAAGTCCAGACAACGCAAGAAAACAATAAACATAAATATGAAAATTCTTGAAAAATAATTTTTTATTATGTTGCAACAAAAAAAAAAAAGAAATGGAGAAATAGAGAGTGGAGCTGAGATTTGCATTAGAGTACGCATTTTGAAGTTGACTTCACTTGAATTCATGTTGTGCCATATAAAACTTAATGAACTTCAAGAACAGCACGAGCATCACCAGAACCACAATCACAACGTCTGTGATTGTCTGCGGGGTTGAAATGGCATTTTAGCTGTTACATGAGCCAGATGAGCAGATGGAATTACGCTAATGCCAGTGGCCGACCTGGCAACCTACAACTACACTCAGAGAAATATGCCATGCTTAAATCTTCAATTGAAAATTTAGACTGTCCGTTCCTATGACAGCAATATACGATATAATAGTTCGCTGTTAACCAAACCAATACCATGGAAATCATAAAAACTGTGAGTTTGTGACATCAAGCTAGTATATTTTGAATATCGAACATCGCTCCTTGCATTTATGCAAATATTTTGTGTGTTGTTTTTGTATGTAATAAATCAAAAACCCCAATAATTAAATGGTATTTAATTTTGTTGTGTATGTATATAGAGATGAGAATGTTTTGTTCTAGAGCTTTTGAAAACGTTTGTACGTAAATATCCACTGTTTAAGTAAGGAGATCTTGATTTTTTTCTCTGTGTACGACGACAATGAGGAAAAAACATTGAGAGGAAATGCTTGGGGCAGAAGCTGCGAGTAAAATGCACTTGAAGTTGCTGCAAAGGAAACCAGCTGAAAAATTACGCGAAGCGTTTGTTAAATGGGCGTGTGACCGACACAGGAAACTAAACTGAAATAAACTGAAGCAAAGTTGCAACAACTGGGGCAGAAACAAATAAATGTGCAACCAGTGCAGGGGCAACTGTGAACGGAGCATCACTTAAGTGGCAACAAAAAGTAATTTACGTTGATTGGCAGCAAAGATAAAGACGAGTCTGTAAAACATTCTTTCGACTCGCGAGCTGTGCTCAAAGGTATGCTACACTTTTATCCATTCTTCTGTCTCTCTTTCTCCTTCCCTCTCTCTCTCCCTTCATCTATACCAGGCTCTTTCTCCCATTGCCTCTTTACCCATTTAGCAAAGCTGCTTGCACTAAAAATCAATTGATTCGTTTGCAGAAAGCAGAGAAAGCAATAAGAGGAACAACAAGCAGTCGATTTGACAGCTTCACAATCTCTATATTTTTCCCTTTCACTCTCTTCGCCACTCGCCTTCTCTCTTGGTCTTTGGCAATTGAACAAATTCTAGTTAAATTGAACAACATAAAAATATGTAAATTTCTGGTGTGTCTAACAACGGCATAAAATGTTGTGCTTATAGAAAAGAGATACACACACGCACACTCATACACTCGCACACACATAGACACACACACACACACACACACACACAGACACACCCTCGCACTGAAACAAGTGGTGCGTAAAACTGATGACGCGACACGTTGACAATCGACAATAGCAACAACGACAACAAGAAGAGGAACAACAACAACAACAACGGCCTTAGGCCGCCATTAAAATGTGCGTCAGCGACATCTGAAACATGTCAGCAGGCGACATGGTAGTCGGAGGTGCTTGACTGACAGTTACCCTGTAATTGAAAAAACGTGGCGTATGCGTGATATTCGCTGAGCACATAAACAGTTGTCGTCAATCGAAAACTGGTAAAGTCTATACAAATTATAAGATTGAGAAATGTTTTTATATGACTGTTGTATGCATATGACCAACTGATAATACCCTGCAATTCCCACAGTTAATCTGTATTTAAAAATTAAAATTTTCGATAGTTTTCTTTGGTTAATTTCTAAGTTAGTATAATGATTATCTATGTTAACTAGCAGATACTTCGAAATTAGTTAATAAAAATATATATAAGTTCAAATATATCTATTGATTTAAAGGCTCAATATTCCTTAAGGCATAGAACTCACTGTCGCTCTCTTTCTCTCTCTCTTTCTGTCTCTCTGCTTTCTGCTTTCCTTATACATATTTGTCTTAAGTATCTATCTGTTTATAAGAATTAACATTCGATTTATTGAATTTATTAAATAATATTTTGTAGGCCCTATTTGTGATTATATATGTTGATATTTGGATAGTTCTGGTTAATATGGTTTAATAAACCCCAATAGTAAAAGACTTCTTAATTATTTATTTTATTATTTTATTAGTCTTTATTTGTCATACAATTATTAGATTTTAAGTGAACTTTGAGTAAGAAAAGCAACACTAGAATTAAAAAGCTATTTCCATCAGAGTACTTAAGAATTTTAATGAATTGCCACTTTCCTTGACTCAAGGCAAGTCAAGATTGACCTTAATCTGAGACAGTGCTAAATGTGGGAGTCAACATTCTGTATAGACATGTTCATTTGAAACTGACCGGCGAAAAGTGATTTGTGTGATAGCCAGGCCGAGAGACTTGGCTTGAACTCATTTCAATGTATCTTTGAGGCATGCGACTTATGGGTTAGTGGGCCACGTTAATCCAAAAAGGCGAACACGAATTGCAATGGCTTAGTTGGTTTTAAGCAAGACGACTTTTGGTCGCCTGATCTGGTTAATTCAAAGGACGAGAATCCTAGTGTTTTTAGTTTTTTTTATTATTTTTGTTTTGTAAGTGCTCTAAGGATGTATGGTCTAAGTATAAGTAAAACGTATATGCGCCTGGCCTAAACGAACGCCGCCCAGTTTGGCCAAGACAGATGCTAACTAGGGCACGCCCAACAACTTAATCAAAGGCAGGTCGCTGTCGAAAACAACATGGATGACAAGAGTGGGAACAATACGAGTTAGAGAAGAAATGAATACAAATACCGATGCGACCATGACAGCTAACACCTTCCGAGGCAAGGGTAAAAGGGGTGTGTGCTCTCGATGATTAGGAGGTCGAGGGGGCTGACAAGTCGAGGGGTTAAGGGGTTGAGGGGTCGACCCAGTTGGCATCTCATTTATCAAGTGGCAAACAAACAAACGCGCGCCCATTGTTATTATTGGCATTATTGCGAAATAAACGATGGTGCATAGAGCAGAGAGAATAGGAGAACATAACCGGAGAAGGGGGTGAAAGAGGGTAAAGGGTGGGAATAAGAGGAAGACAGCGCTGTTGATAGCAATAGAGCTCAGATACAAATTGCTCAATTCAAAATTGTGCTCTTGTGTAATTTGTTCTGTCACATTTGTCACACTTCACCCCCACACAGGGGCTATTCAAGTACAAACGATCTCACATTCAAGTTAATTTCAATTTTGAAACTTACTAAATTAAGTAAACAGCAGTCACATATTTAAAGAACAAATGTCCATTGTTAGCTGTCATAGGAACGAACAGTAGGAATTTTAAATTGAAGATCGGCTCATAATTAATTCAAGCATAATAGTAGTACCCAACAATTTTAAAATTATAAGAACAAAACGGTATAAATTCAAGTAGAGACATACATAATTTTAAGTAGGCAAATTTTTCTGAGTGTAGTCACACATACACACATATAGAGTCTATATTATAGACATACACAGAAACAATCCACCTTTGGCAGTTTTATGTTTGCGTGACCAAAAACCGAAACTAAAAATGTTAATTGTTATGGCAGCCACACAAATAAATTATCCAACAAGGTTACTTATCACACACCCACACACTTACACATGCACATACTGAGGACTCATCTCAAGGGGACTTCACATCCATCGTTTTATGCTAGAAATATTCGTGATTTCGGAATTGCAGGCACAAACGATACAGTGGACAAAGCGACTGCAGTGGTACGAGTACTATGGGACAAAAGGGGTCGTGAGACAGAGGGACAGTCTGCTGGCTGGACACATTTAAAATGAATAAATTAAGTATATTATTTGCGAGAGTATTTGCTTTTTTCTATGCTTTCATTTTGTTGTGCACATAAAACATTAAGCATACGCCCCGTATACGATGCGTATGTGTGCATGTGAGTGTGTGTCTGTGTGTGTGTGCCGCCGCCTTTACATCAATTGAGACATTTAACAAAAGGCCGACGCTGCCGTTTACCTTTTTCTTCTTTATTCTTTATGTATTTTTTTTTGTATTTTACTTTTGCCTCAGCTGTGCGTGTGTAATGAATGTATAACACTCTCTCTAACAATTTGCGAGTCGCACAGTGGTCGCTTCTACATTTAACATCTACACATATTTGAAAATTATGTCATGTTTCAAAACATATAATTACATTCTTACAAAAAATCTATGAAATTCAATTATTTTTTGTTAATTACATAGAACCAAAACCTAAGGTTCAGGAGGTAGTAAACCGATTTCCGAACCGAGCCTAAGTCTTGCAATATGGCTCAATTCACCGCATCGAACCTTTTGTTAAATTTCAGATTGTATTGTTTTTCGCCTACTGTGCCATGATTTTGCTTTTCAAAAGAGAGAACCAAATAAAGGTTCGTTTTTGCATTTTAGTGCCCAATTTTCTATGCCCTGTTCATGCATATGCAAATACACATGTGTGTGTGAGTGTTTAAGCACTGACCAACTATGGGGTCGCTCTCTTTGACAGACCCCCCTCAGCATCCCCGCCTCTGTCCCTTTCAGCCGAACTACACTTAAACCATTTCTGTTTTATTTTATTTTTATACATCTTTTGTTGGTCAATTTCTTTGCTGCTCGTTCAACGCTCGTTTAGACATCGTTTTGTCATTTTGCTACAACGCTGACCCCATGACCCCTCCCCCCTCTTAATTTGTCCCCCATCCCCGCCTGCTTTGTGTGACCCCCAAGCAGCTGCTTAGTCATGAAGCAGGGGCAAGTGCTGGACGTGTGCTTTAAATGTCAAACCCTTTTCAAAAATCGTAGTCAGACAGGCTAACACAATTTGCAACCTCCTTTCCCCTTACCACTATTCAGCCCCCAGTCTACTATGACCCTGTCCCCAGTTCCCTGCCCCCACCTTTGCCATCACTTTTTCTGTTTCTGGGTTTCAGCTGGAACGCAACACGCATCGTAAATTTTCAGCTCGTTTTAGCCGCAATTTTCATACGCACTGTGTGTGCCCACAAACGTGTGTGTGTGTGTGTATGTGTGAGGCTGATAAATAAAATTGTATTATTAACACATTTGAAATGGCAGGCAATGTTTGGTCAAACGTTGCTAATGCGAGTTGCAAGGCATTTGCCTATATCCTGTCTATGTCAATGTTTGTGTGTGTGTGTGTGTTTGAATGTGTGCGTGCAGGCGCCTAATATCCTTTCATTTGAAATTGTTTACTTGTCAGCCTCGTCTCTTGTCCCCCTGTTTGCCGAACTGCCCATCAAATCGCAGCGTCTGCATACTAATCTTCAGCTCACACAGATTTGGATAGACGAACAGACAGAAAGAAAGGCAGCCCGAGAGACTGACAGTCAGACAGTCAGACAGACAGACAGACAGACAGATGGACAAACAAGCGGACTGGATATGTTGTCATCCAAGCCAGATACTTGCCACGCCTACTAGCTGACAGTCCGCCACATCTTTCTATCTGTCCTGTTTATCCATCTGTCTTTCTGTCTGCCTGTCTGCCAGTTTCAATATTATGCAGCGTCTTCTGAGACAGCTGAGACTGCAATTACTTTCATGTTAAGGCCAAGAACGAGCTCCAGCTTAAATGCTGGCCAAAACAATACACTCAAAAAATTACAGAACGATTCGTTCTGCAAAGGAAATTACCTACGTTTATCCCGTTTGGCTCTTTCTTATATTGATAGCGAATATTCAAAATTAAGAGCAAATTTCCGAAACCATGAAAACTATATATTCTTAAATGTAAAGAAAAATACGACTCACAAAACAAGTTCGTAAAATTTTTAATTAAAATGTTTAATTCTTACATCTTTCTATGTTTTATTTCTAACACTTGCCAAATGGTTCTTGCTTGTCTGCTATGAGAAGCAGCACTTCGAAATGTACACTATTTTTAGCACGATAATTTCTGTAGTCAGTCTTTACTTACAATGCTCATAATACTTGTTTCAAGAATTTTTTGATTTGCAGGATCATTTACGTTTGACACAGGAAATTCTGGCTTCACGTCCGAAAGTACTTGATTTTTCTGCCAGTGTACATATAGTCACAAGTCACAAGTCAAGTCCCTAGTCAGTCAAGTTGAGCAACCAATATTTAAAAAGCCACCCAAAAGTGGCTGCTTCTCTTCGAGAACCAGAGCTCAAGAGCTCTCCAAACAGTCAATTGGCTCAGTCCAAACAACAACAGCAAAAGCAACTTGAATAGATTAATCTCCCAATCTCCCATAACGAGCATTAGAAATGTTGTACAAAATTTACAACATTTAAGAATCAGTGACGTCACTTAAATTCTAATCTACTATATCAAATCAAATCGCCAATTATTTACCTATCACTTGATCTTAATTAATTTTCTTCAACAAATACAGATAGAACTTTCAGCATTTTAACTTAAATTTTACTTAATATGGTATTTATTAAGAACTGAATAAGCACTTATTGATATTTGGCAGTTATCTTCATTATTCACATATAAGAGATCTTACAAGGAACTAATATTCTAAAATGAGTTTTGACAGGTACACAGAAATCAATAAGAATTTAAATTATTTACCTCTTTTAGTGCTGGTTCATTGGAATTTTATTCACATTTAGGTTGACTTTAATAATTATATTCATGCTAATATTAAGGAAATTTTAATAAAAAAATTAACAAGAAATTTATTCAGTATGAGTCTAGTATAGAATTCTTAATATTATTACCCTTGGTATTGTAATGTTTTGTGTAAATCATATGTTTTGTTTTTTTTTTTTATTATTCATTGACTGTTATCGATTTGATTGTAGAGCTAGATTTGGAGATTGATCGATTAGGTATTAACGCTAGATTATTATAAGTTTATATGAAATTAGTGCTAGAAATTACCCTACAGCCTTGATTATAGTTACTGACTCCTTTGATTTGCTACTAAGACTTGGCTAAAGATGAGCATCAGAGGCAGTCAGACATAGATAAAACCACAGTTGCAGCAGCTGCTGTTTTTGTCTCCAAATGTCGTCGCATGTGACAAGCAACATGACAAGTAACAAGCAACAAGAATCAGAGCAACAAGACACAAAGCAACGTTAGTGCATCGCACTGACATTGGAGCAGCGAGAGGAGATGGGACAAGGACATAGGAGACATTGGCTAGGATCTAGGACTCAAAGCTGGAGCTGTCTGTATGCTTTTTGCTGCATGTTTGCCCAAATGTTCTCACATTGACCCTCATTCAAGCTAGGGTCTCGCATATTTATTGCCCTAAATAGGGCGTGGGACACAACAGGCCAAAGCTTGTAGCAATTAGCAGCAGTAAGGATAACAACAACAAAAGCAGCAGGCTTTTGTCTCCCCCAATACAAAACTGTTGACCTTACTTAAAATTTAATGAATCGAGCGCCGAGAGAACAAGAGAGAAAGCTGAAATTGAGCCGCGGCTCCAGCAATTTATTTATTCGCGACGGCCCCAAAAAATTACAAATCGGACAAACCTCCGCCACTCAGCATATTATAAGGACTCCACAAAGGACATTACTCATCGTCAGCTTGCGTCGCCTGCAAGTGACAAAATTATGCTAAAAAGAAGCATAGAAATAAAAAAGTGTGTAAAAAGCAAAAATTAAATGTTTTTATGCTGACCCAAAGGGTCCAACTTGGAGTGTGAGTTGGGTGTGTTTCGATTTGAATAAATGTCCCACGCCTTATCAGCTCTCAGCCAGACAGACAGAGAGACAGACCGACGTTCAACCGGGCGTATGCGTGATAAACGAGAGACTTAATTCTAAACAAAGCTCGCTTAATTAAGTGCAAATCAATAGCATAAATATAAAATAAACATAAACAAATCAATTGTTAATTAAAATTTCAATTTGCAATACTCTCTGAACTCAAGCTGAAAATATTTGTTTATCTTTGTTTCGTTGCAGGACCTTGCCGCCCAAGGACAATGTACTAGCAAAATGTAAGTGTCCTTTTGGAATGAAAAACAAATGAAAATTGTATTTAATTACCCGAGGACTTTGATTCAAATCTAAATTGAATTATGGCAATTTGATTGTACATTGTTAAAAGTTTAACTACTCTCTATCACTCTATCGAACATCAAAAATCTCCAAGTCCTCAAGTCTCGGCCCATCCTTTTTGTGTGAGGAAGTCGTGTCGTAAAAACCAGAATTTCTGGCATTTCCATGTAATATTCATTACCCTGCCAGCACTTGTGAGCATGTCAATATCGACTCCAGAGTATGGACTCAAGGACTCTGAGGACCAAGGGGGGATACGAAATTCAGTTAAAAAAATATGACAAACAAAACAAGTTACAATGTGACAGTGGGTCGTGTTCATCGGCGGGATATCCTGGCATTAACTCTAAAATAAACACCAAAATAAGCACATTGACAGCTCTGAACGATAGATGGCGCCATGGCTTAGATATTTACTTTATTTCACTTTATCGATTACAAAATACTTGATTCAAGTAAGATTCTGGGCTTTTAAAAAAATGTTCAGTAAAAATGTCAAAATACTTTCTGTTTTTTTAAACATAATATAGGGTATGACAAAATCAATTGCAACAATGTGTGGCAGCTAAAGGAGTGAGGGGAGAGCAAATACTTATTAGAAAGCAAAACGAAGGCACGAAATTAACAATCTTAAGCTGCACTCAAAGTTATTGTGTGTTGTTGCTGTTGCTGGTTGTTGTTGTTGCTGGCTGTTGTTGTTGTTGTTGCTACTTGCTGGGCAATCGTAAATTGTGTGCTCGTATCTTGATTGGCATTTTGAATGCCACTTGGCTTGTCTCTCACAGCGCAGCGACAGATGTGGGCGTTTATTTTTCACAGATGGCGGTGGTTGTCAGGGGCAGAGGGTGTTGCGACAACAACAATGACATCGCTGGACAATGAACGACATGACCTTTCCTGCTGTTGCTCTCAGCCTTCGATTCTCCACTCTGCCCTCTGCACTCTCCGGCTCTCCACTCTCGACTGTTGACGAGCGCTGCTTTTCGATTTTAAAATGCTTAACAAACAAGTGGCAAATGCTGAAATCACAAATAATAAGCAACAACAACAGTTGCAAAGTTGGCTGACAATAAGCGTCGAACAACAAGTTTATGTGCCACACGCGCCACAATCTGGCTGAGATTTTGTTGGCTTCTTATTCCAGCAAGCGACTTTCATCTTGCTACCATTAAAAACTAACTTACTAATTAAGTAAGTAAGTAACTACTTACTTAGACAGACTATTGAGCTGGGGAATATCTTCAACATATGCAATTAGCCAGAGTTAAGAAGCAGCTGCTGCTTGTTTATAACTCCTATGGGGCATGCAACCCGTGGGACTAAACTTGGCAAGTCAATTCGTTGAGGTGACGCAGCATAAATGATAATTATAAAGTTACGAGCTATTGAGATGAGAAAGTGTGTCGCAAATGGACTCCTAACTGAATAAAAGCAAAGCTATAAAGTCTCAGCTTGATGTGAAGAAATTTGTGACAGTTCAAAACAAATGACAGCAAGGGATAAGAGAAAAAAGTATAAAAGATAAAGATAAAGTAATTAAATGTGGCACAGTCAGATATTAAAAGTACTATCGAAAGGGCTAGTCAATAAGCTTGAGAGTCAATACTATCAACTTTTAATTTTGTAATATATATTTTTATTGGTAGTTATTTTTATATTTATTATTCAAGCATTTATGCTTGCAAAACGATTCGTTTTCGTTTAGAAATGTGGTTTGTACTGCAACATTGAGAGTTGATTGTATGTTTTACGGTTAGTTCATTTGCCATAAATTATGTGCTGCCATTATTGCTGCCCCCAATTTGTGTGGTTGCCCCACCGGCAACCGGTAACTGGTAGCTCGTAACTGGCAGCCTGTTGCGACCCAATCGATGTTGCCCCAACTTGCTACTTGGCAATTATCATAGTTTGTGCCACAATAAAAGCATAGAGCGTGAAGTGGGCTAACATAAAGCATAAAGCATGCCAGCCAACCTGCCCTCAAATCAGTGGTGTTCATGGGGCCCAGACTTGATGGTGCTCGGTGGTGCAAATCCCTTTTTCTGACATCCTCGGGCATTTTGCCAGCTGGCAATGAACTGACTCTAACTAGCTGAGACTCCTTTAACTTTTTAATGTAGGGGCAACTTTTTGTACGCCATTCGCCCATAAATTTGTGGTTGAGAGGCGGGAGGAGAGGTGAAGACGAGAGGAGGCCAACTGATTACGCGCTGCACAGTGCAGTGCCAAATATGAAGAACAATGGCCGAAACAATGGGCCAGATTCCAGTCGGAAATGCGAGAAATTGGCTAGCGTAATCAGCATTGGAAAACGTGAATATGTATATTACTTATGTTTTTAAGTTCCTTAATGGGTTTTTGGCTTTCATATTGTTGCAAGATGGCATGTGTTTGTGTGTGTGTGTGTGTGTGTGTGTGTGTGTGTGTGTGTGTGTGTTATTATTATGTGAGATAAAGGGGTTTGCGTGCTGCGCTATGATTTATAGTTGTAATTAAAATCTATGCGCGTTATCAAAGGCCTCTGTGCTGTCAGTGTGTGTGTGTGTGTGTGTCGCCACAAATAAGCCGTTAAGACTTTTGTCAAAAGGCATAAAATGGTTTATACACGCACAGCTAACCAAGGAATCCTTTTATGCAGGAATTTAATTAAGCCAAATCTCACTAAGCACACGCACAACACACAACACACACATACACCCAACACACACACACAAAGCAACTGGGGAACCATCAAAAGATGACAATGCCTGTCCAGCCTCGTGCAATATTGCGTTATTGTTTCTTGCACAACCCCCCCCCCCCCCGCCCCTCTTAAATTACACCCCCCAGTTTCCTCTCTCCACACAAAATCCATAACACCCACCAGTTCCTATTCAGCTTCACCCCCTTCCCTTGCACAACGGGGGACCTTCTCGTTTGCTATCTTTACCGAACAGCTTGCATATGAACATTGGCCACTTGGCTTTAACTCTAAGTAGAAACAACAACAACAAAAGTGTTGTCTTATTTAATGGTCGAAAAATTAATACTCTAACAGAGATACTCCTGCTTTTCTCTTTTTAATCACCTGTGACAAGTCTCTGATCCCACTGATCCTATTCTTAATAAATATATATAAAAAAATAGTTTGATCATAAATATATTGATTTTATTTACTCCCAACGATCTTTAACTACTTTATTCCACATTTTGACCTCATAAGCTCATCAACAAATCCTTAATCAAATTATTAGCTAAGCCCTTTGTTAGGGTATTGAAAAATGCTAACCATAAAGTCCAGCATCGGTATTTGTGGACCCTTTAAAAAGCGGTCCCAAATGAAAGTCTCATAGGAGCTTCCAGCATTATTGTTTTTGTTGTTTTCATAGAGATTTCTCAACCTAATCGTCAATAAATTTCTTTATACCAACAGCCTTTAGGGCTTTTTAATATACTACAAATCGCATTTGGAGTATTTTTTTAGCCATTTACTATGCCACACGTTGCGTATGCGTAATATATTTTGCCAGACAAAACAGATGCAAAAAGAATCGTGTGAACACATTTGTTTATTAGTTAAGTGGAATATCGCAGTGATTTAATGGCTCAATTGAAAGAGAACGATTCTTTGGGGAGGTAATTCAATTATACTTAAAATAAATCCATATTTCGGTTCGTTTCTCATCATCATAATAAAATTGATGTTCAGTTTTGGGCTGCAAAAAGAATCAATAAACAATTTTAGATTCAATTTTAAATAGACCTTTCAAATTGAGTTTGAGGCTAAATGAATATTCTCCACATTCCACACAGGGTGGGAATTTTTAGAGTGCACACACACAACATGTGTTAAATGACTTTATTTCTTGGCCTTGGCTTTTTTTATTCTATTGCAGGAAAGGTCAACTAGTTGATCTGTAATCATCCAAAAGTTAATCAGTACTTTAAGTTTAGTTCCAATATGGATAGAACTGTGGGGGCCATTGAACTCGTTCTTTAACCAATTCCAAAATTGTTTCGCCACATTGATGAGCCTGTACATGAGATCATCATGTTTTCGCTGCTTTTAAATGGTTAATTAAATTGCTCTCGAGACAAATGGCACTCGAATGTTAACCCGAAAATAGCCAAATGGCATTGGTCAACGAACTTGACCAAGAAGAAGAGACAAGCCACACAACTGATTAGAGAAACACATTAGGGACAGAGACAAAGTCAAGCGAACGGATGTGGACATCAGCTAAAGGTCATTGCAGATTGCATAAGAGATTCTTATATCATCACATACTATACTATGAATATGCTGAATGAGACGATTATTTTCGACTTCTTTTGGGGATTTTCAAATTTGCAAATTCTTATTTAATTGCTGTAAAGTAACTAAAAGCCAAGGCAACGCATAAAGCGATGAAGTTCAAAGGCAGCAAGAAACAGACTGTCTGTAAAAATGAAAGAGAACGATTTTGTGTGTGTGTGTGAGTGAGAAAGAGAGAGAGAGAGAGATATAGACATTTAATTCAATAACTGTTACCCGGTCTGCCAGTCGTCTCTATATAAAACTCAATTTAATGGGTGCCAAGTTTGTGTGGCTTTTGTGTGTCCGTCGTTGAGAGCCTGTCAACAGCAGCTACATCCACAACTTGACAAGCGTGCCAGCTAGCGTATACCCTGTAAATGCATTTATTTATTATTCATTTAACTTTGATCAAAAACAGTCGACAGAGAGCAAATAGAATTATATAATAAGAATGTGAATTTAATAACATTAAAAACAATTTTAATTCATAACTGAAAAGATATTAAAAATTTAATTTAATTAAACAATCGCATTAAATTGATTATTGAGGGTATTTTATAATCGCAGTTACTTTATTATCCACTGCGCCTTTTATCAGTGAATGTTTAGGCTAGGATAGAACTGAATTGAGTTATCCAGAATAGTTAATATTGAACTTAGTTCCTTGTAAGAAACTTCTCTGAGCTTCATAAATTACACAGGGAATTTAGTAGGCGAATACAAGAATGTGACTACTTTATACATTTTCTGATTGCGACATGTAAATCTATTGAACTGGTTTCTTTTTCAAGTTCCTCAAGACTTCAGCGATGTTTGTTTAAATGCAATATGAGCAAAAAATAAGCAACAAATGAACAACAATTGAACAACAACAACAATATTGAACGCGGCACATGGCAGTTCCAAGGAAATTAACGGTTCATAGACCCAGAGAAACATTTAATTATGCCCACTTGGCGACAGTGTGGCAACACTGGCGACGCTTCAATGAAGTGGAATCCTTGTATATGTGCGCATCAGTCACCAGAATTCGTTACGATTAGGAGCAGTACACACACAGATACAGACACACACACACCCACGCACACGTACCCGTGTTGTTGCCCCTTTGCCACCGAGTTGGTCCCAGGGCGAATCGTTCGACGACCTCAGGAGACATGACAACGGCAGCATCAGAGACACAGAAAATGACTGAGAGAAAGAGGGGTAGCGAGAGAGAGCGAGAGAGTGAGAGAGAGAGAGAGATAGAGAGAGACGTAGAGTGCTTCCAAATGCCACAATTGATTTACTTCGATTGATTTTGGGGCAAAAACGCCTTCCCTCAACAAATCGGGCTACCGCCCTAATTCTCATTAGGCTCTGGCATCAAATGCCACGACGGTGACGTTGGCCAGAGGGCCCATAAGGCTCCAAGGGGCATACAATTAGCTCATTACGAGTGTGAGAAGACTACAACGTTTAGACCACGTTATTTAGAAATGCATAAAAAAATCAATATTTGTATCGACAGACACTTAAAAATCACTGTCGACATTTCGGCGATAAGAAAGTGAAAAATTAAGATGTGGCTAGGCAATAAAAGTATCACTGATTTCGATACCCTATGCTACAAACATCTCAGTAAATCTTCTTAACACTTCACGAATAATTTCAACAGTTTGCAACAGCCTCAGATTTGCCACTGACCTATTTTGTTTGATAACTTTGTTTGTTTGAATCTGATAAGAAATAGAGTAAAATAAGGAATCTCTTATTTATAGTAGTTGTAAATTTGAATTGTTTTTCTTTAACATAATCAATGACATTGAAATAGACTATAAAAAACTTGTATTTTTATCCCAAATAAACTGCCTTTAACTCTTTAAAGTAGGTTAACAATAAATCTACATACGTCGGAGTCTTATCCTGAAAACTTTTTACATTTAAGCCGATATGAGCATAGTCAATGTTTGAGTTGGAAGTTGTTCTTATCTGGCAAATAGGCGCACAGTGGGGCGTCTATTGTCGCTGATCTGGCAATTGGTAACTGGTAACTGGCAACTGGAAGTTTGCTATTTTAGTGAGTAAATCCACAGCTGACACCTAAATAAATGAGTGAACATGACCCATTGTCATTGTCCATTATCATGACACATTCATCTAGAGCTCCATTTCCATCTTCATCTCCGTCTCCATCTGCCATTTCCCATTGCTTCAACTCCAACTTCAAATGCGGGCTACATTATGAAAGCCTGGCCTGAAGAACCTTATAGCCAAGGCTTATTATTATTAGGTCGTCGTTGGTCGTCTCGAACTGCTGTTGCCTCAAGTTCATATTTATGTTGCCACTGGGAGCTGTTTACCGAGACTTAAGTGATTTCATACGCAATAAGCAGGCGATGCCCCCAACGGTCCATTCCGCGAAGTAGCCCCAACCTCCAATCGGAGCCCCAATCCCAACAACAAGACGACAACAAAAAACAGAAACAGAAACAGAAACAGAACCATCATCAACATCGACATCAACATGGGCATTGGCATTCTCATCTTCATCTTTGGTCTTTGACGTGCCGTTTGCTTGATATGTCTGCTGAACTGTTTTTGGATTATTATTATTATTATTATTATTTTCGTTTTCATTTTCATTTTCATTCCCATTTACATTTGAAGCCGACGAGCGCTTTTCTGTTGCCAGGTATTTATGAACGCGCCATGAACATCATAAACATCAAGGGGGAGCTCGACTCTTAGGGGGAATTTGTAGTTCAAGTTGAAGCTGAATGTCTACCCGAATCAAGGGAATCATCTTCAACATTTTCTCCTCGACTGAAGGCGTTTTGTTTGGACTTTGGATCCGTCTCTATTTGGCTGACATCTTAACATCTTTTTCTTGTTTACATTTGGCTTAATTAGAGCCTTGACAGTCTGACATTCTGTGTAGAAAACTGCCAACGGAATCAGGTCATAGATCAGGCCGAAAACTGCTCATTGACTTCCAAATCTCATTCAGTTTGCTTGCGTGTCGAACAGTAAAATACATTTTATGAAATTAAATAAAACTCCCATATTCATGATATGATTCAATAAATTTATTTACCTACAGCTTTCCATATTCTTAACTGGACTTATTTACCATTATATTTGATTCAATAAATTTATTAACTTACGGTTCTCATACTCACACTTAAATAATATGCTATTATATTCTATTCAAAGTCATCTATTTGATTTAGATGTATATTTAAACTGTATGCTGTAGAGAATACCACATACTCGATGTAATAAACCAATATTTATTTATGACACTAAATCATGTATGTAACTGTCATGGGAACAATATAACGTTTCTCCCATTAAGTGTTACCACAAGCTATCAGAAACAGTTCATTATTTGTTTGTTTTTTTATTTTTCTTTCATATTTTCCGCTTTATTTGTGATGGTTTTGATGGAAAATTTCATTTTGTTAAATATTCTTTTGGACTTTCAATTTCGTTTCTGTTTTTATAATTTGGCACAAAACAATTTCGAGTCCATTAGGAGAAGAGAAATCCTGTCCAATGTGCATAATTGAGGGAAGTGCTTATGGCTGGCCACAAAGGAGCTTCTGGTTGTCTCTCAGTCGTATTAGAGAGCTAACAAGATGGTGCTGACTGAAGACGGCGCATAATTAAATACAATTGTCATAAAACTTCAAGCTATTGTCTGTGGCTAAAACGAAAATCAAGAGGAGCCAAACACAATGCAGGCTGGGCAAAAAATGAAATGAGAGAAAGACAGATTGCGAGGGAACTGAGGATGGAGAATGAGAGCTGTTGCCAGAACCAGATTCTTACACGATGTCAATCAAAAGTTGGACCACCCTCCTGCAGCATCAGCATGGGGGGTAGGCAATAACAAAACGGGGGCGTCAGAGAAGGAAGACTAATTGAAAGCAAGCGCACGAAGCATAAACTAATTAAATTCAATTATGTACTTTCGCCATCGCATATATCTTTGACAAGATCGTAAATCGCTTAGCGCACCAGCTGATCCCAGTTCCCGTGTTTCTCTCCGTCTCCCTCTCCCTCTCCCTTAAATTCCCAAAATTTAATGAAATTTCTATTTATAAGCATATGAATTTACTATCGTTTATCTCTGTCTTGGCGTACATACATACATATGTATGAATATCTCGAATGTGTTTGATTTTGTTTATCCGAGGCACGTAGTTTATCCATTGCTCTGATCCCTAACCAAAAACTCTTTTCTTCAATCCATTCCCATTTTTATTTTCATTTTCATTGCGAATGCTATTCCATTTCACAATTAAATTCCCATTGCGAATGCTCAAATTCATATGATGATGATGCTGTTTGGCTTCGGGTCGCCCATTGACGTAAGCCAGCTGCACTCCCATTTCAATTAGACAATAGCCAAAAAACGACAAAACTAAAAGCAACAATCGCAAAAACCCCCCAAAAAGACAAGCGGGAAATCGAAATAAAAACCTCAAAAAGCCCTCAACTTGCTCAACGAGTATTTATCCACGCAATCACCACGATAAACAATGGCGATATTTGTCCCCCCAATCAGCGCAGCTTTTCCAAGTTGGAGACGGACCACACACACATCCGTAGAGCCACACATTCACACACATATAAGTTTGTTTTCCTCTAAATGCGTCTATTTATTATAGCTATAGATATTACTGCTTAAAGTAAGTCTTTCAATAATTTTCCGTATTCGTGTGGTTCCACGTATTTATAAATTGTGTTATTGTTCAATTAAAATAACAATTAGAGGTCGCAAAAAGTGATGTAAGAATAACATTGAAAAGTCGACAACTGGATTTTCGCGTATGCGATTTTCCAATAATCTTTTTAGACTATCAATCGAGTTAAATTAAATCAATTTTCATGAAAAATCGACAACTCACTGAAGAGAGTTTTCTCATCGTAGATCATTTGCAATACTTAGCACAGTTAATTATGACAGGAATTAATTAAATGATGAATCTTAAGATTTCAATTTCAAGAACTCGCAGTCGCTTAAAAATTTATATCTTGAGATATTAAATTATTTTATCGAAATAAATAAAATTTGAACGCATAATCAATTTAGAGGCCAAAATTTTATAAAAATGATATTCTGCTTCAATATCGTTTCTGACCAAAATGTAATAAACGACAGCAGAAAGCAGAAAACAAAATTAATAGAATTTTGTGTTTTCGTGTTTTCATAACATCCCGATCACGACTTTCCACCCCTCGTTCGAGTCATGCGACCATCTCTATTGCCAAATTGAAGCTGCCCTCTGTGCAAATACTTCAACTTGTAGTTGACAAACTTGTAAAATAGCAACTGTGGTAAATGTTTAATGTTCAATGTTAGTCTTAAGCTGAAATCAATTCAGTTTATATGGGACAATTAAAGTTTTTATTTTACTCTCAAGAAAAACAACTTTCAAACTAACAGGCTTCCCCCTCTCTACCACTCTGCCCTCTCCCCCCATTTGTTCTTTGCGTTGAGTTTTTGGAAATTGGATATACCATTTCATCATTATAAACATTTGTACTGCGGTTATTTTTGTTGGTCAGTTTTTGGTTGGTACCCTCCTCCACTCTCCACCCTTCTCTCCATTCCAATTTCTATCCCTGGTCCATCCCAATCGCCTTTGTAACTTTACCCTGCATTTATTATTAAAGTTTCGCTAGTGCTGAACTTTTCAATTTGCAGTTTTGTTTAAAATATGTTAAATATTTAGGGCAAAGCTGTTGAAGGACATGCGAAATACGAGTGTGAAAAAATATAGCAACAACTCATAGCTGAGTGAATTTTGTGGGTTTGTGGTTGAGTAATTGTTGCAATTTGTTTCAATTTCAGCATTTTAGCTGAAAAAACTTGAAAACATAGAAGTGAAATATGTAAATTGATAGTTTCTCCCATTTATTATTGATGTTAATTATAAAATGGTGTAATGAAAAACAGTACTTTGGAATATTAATTTTTAACTCTCTTTTTGTCGCTATTCAAAAACAATTAACTAGTTAATATACATTTCTATCACATATTTGAGGTCCTCTGCATATCTTTAATCAGTTATATATTCAGCAATATGACCTCAACTTATTTGTGCAGAAATGAAAAAGAATTTTGTAGCCAAAAGTCAAAATATCGATCTTCAGAGTATAGATTAGATTTTGATAGGTTTTATTGTTATGATTTCTTTAATAGCATTGATGTAATCTCACTTTTAGTTACATGATTTCATTTACACTAAGTATATTTATTTGATAAGCGCTCTTTATTTTTGGATTGGTAACTTTCACTTGTTTCGCTATCGGATGTCCCACATTTCAGTGATAAGGCATAATTCGGACAGTCAGACATCACAATGGGCCATAAATAACAGCAGACAGCTCGACATACAGTAGCTGATATCAGTTGATTGTCATATTAGATAAACACAGATATTTTAGCGGATTGTTGTTGTTGTTTTTGCTGCTGACGTATGGCCGATGAAAAATAGTTGTTATTAAATTTGTAGAGCTCAACATCTAATGACGCATTAAATGTTAATAAGGCCTATTGCCCATAAATAGTAGGCCTGCAAATATGAGATATGCTTGCAATTATACACAGTAAAAGAATCCGGGACTCCAGGATAAGAATTCAATCAAAAACGATGTCAAAAGTTTGGTGATCTCAGAATTTTATTACTCGAGTACAAAATACTTGATTTAAGTACAATTATACAATTCCTTCTCCGCAAATATTTTGACTCTATAAGAATATTGTCAGTGAAATCAAATGTTTTAGTCTTTTTTGACTATTTTAATGTTAAGCGGTTGTCATTTTTGCCGCACATTGTGATAATTGAAGAATAATATCCTTAATAAGTACGCAATTAAAAACCACATGCTAAAATCCGGAATCATTTTTTATTAAAGAACAGTTTTTCTTTGCTCTCCCCTCTCTCTCTCCTTTGCTTTCTCTCTCCTTCTCTAGTGCAAGCTGTCTTTCTCTTTTTTGCCTTCACTGACAAGATCTCAATCTTAATTGTAAAGTGTTAAATTTGGCGTAAAATCGAACAGGTGAATACAACAACGACAAGGATGGCAAATGTTAACAATTGGCAACAGTCGTGTTTTCGGCCATAAAATGAAATGAAAGCCAAGCACTCGGAAAACGTAGACAATGCTCGGAAAACTATTTCGATTTTGGCAACCCCTCGAGTTTACAGCACATTAAACATTGTCTAGCCAAGCTACTAGCCAGTAGTATCCTTAGACCCTTCCCCCAAGGTTCTTTCTCTTCTTCTCGGCCCATTTCCGGCTCCTTCCTTAAAAAACATCTGGCGACTGCAACAAGGCATTTCATAATATGAGGCAGCATTTTTGCACGTGAATGCGAATTTGGCAGCATTTTCAGCTTATTGTACAACCAGATAACGGGACCATGTTGCAAGCTGACTTAACCCCTCGCCACTTCCCTGTCCCCCATTCTTTTGGCCAACAATAAGATAAAATGTTTGCGCTTACATGATATCATGTATCAAGTAAGTTTTACAATGTCAGCATCACAGCAGGCGCATTTTAAGCAACTGACTGAAAACTACTAAAAATATGCTAGTCGAGCATGCTTGACTAATAAATATCCCGCATATATGGAGAGAAATAGAAGAATCAACAAAGGACAGTCCAGAATAAATTCTGAATAAATTTTTAAGAATATATTCCAGATAATATTGTTCAATTTACACAATGTGCGTTCACTGAAAAATTCTTACTGCTCACCGATAAAATCGAGGACTTTACTTGAATCAAGAATCCCGCACTCTATTTAAGAAATTTCACGATTGCTGAACTTTTGGCACCATTTGGGCTTGATTATATTCCGGAATCTCCGATTTTTTGCTGTGTACTTACATGAGTCGTACATACCTCCCTTTTAACTGCTACATATGGGGTTATGCGAAAAAATCAAAGTTCGAATAAAAATACCAAGCCTAACCAAGGGTATATGCGTAAAAAAAGGGTTAAGGTGGCAGCTGGAAGGGTCGGGGATGGTTAAGTAGCTGCAAAAGTTTTTGAGAACATGTTCCGATTGCTAGCAGCTTTTTCGGCCTGGCCACGATGAGCAACCTTCACAACTTTATGCCGTTATTAGCCCGAAAAGTAGCAAAATTAAAGCCGTTTAAATTTTCGGTTTATTTTTTTATTTTTTTTGATTTATTAATCAATTGGTTTTCAGTCTCCCTCGGTCTCTCTCTTACTCTTGTGCCTATTTTCTGTCTCTCTCATTTAGTCTATGTCATTCGATCACACTCCACACTTGTTGGCAACACACAAATTGCGCCCAAGCAATTTGTTAACTCTTCAAGTGCAGATTTTGCAGCCGCAGAATTTGCCAAAATCCTTGCCTCAAATTGTTGCACGACGCGCCGCAAATGAAATTGTTTCTCAACATATTTTTTGCCCAAACATAAGTACACCTATCTATATATACATACATACGAGTATGTATGGGTGAGAGCCATGTGTTGTTGGCCTGCTTAAATTTGCTCAGCTCCTGCACACACTTTTGTATTGCGAATATTTCTACTATGTACTATTAGAATACCCTGTAGGGCATGTATATAAGGTATGTTGCTTAAATAATTTCAATCTAAGCTTTAGATCATGCTGATCTTGCTTTGGCTTATCCTTTACGCTTTAAACTGGTTTTTGATAACTTATTGAAAAATCTCCTAAGCATTGTCTACTTTTCGGGGGATTTTGCCCATTTTATTTGTAGGGTATCATTGCATTGAGTATTCAGCATTTATTGACTGGTGTTTCTTCTCGTTTTTTTGTTGTATTTTATTTTATTTTCCTCTTTTGTTTTGTCTATTGTGTGTGTGTGTGTGTGTGTGTGTGTGTGTGTGTGTGTGTGTGTGTGTTTCTCATCAGCCCAACACTTTAGTCACTTTTGAATCGAGAAAAGCGTCTCGGCTGCACTCCTCGCCCTTCTGCCAATCCCCCATCCAGTCTCACCGCTCTCTTACTCTTCGCCCTTTAGACCAATTCCCCTTTGGCTGGCCACACTGTTCGTCTTGGCTGTTCTGTCGGTGTAGGTATGAAAAACTCGTATATTTTCTACAAACATTTGGCAAATTGTTATAGAAAAAGCTTGCACAAACACACTATATACACAGAGGGAGAGAGACAGACAGAGAGAGAGAGAGTGAGGAAGATATATAGTATATGCATACAAGTTGGCTGGAAAACTCGACTCAACATATGTTAACGACGCGTTTGCCTTTGGTTTTTCCTTTGGATCTCTGCTTCTTATTTGACAACGTAGCCAGCACGTGCCGCCAGCTTCTGTAATGACACACACACACACACACACACACACACACACACACACACACACACGCACACACCCAGAAACACACACATGCACACACATAGTAAATATAATGGGAGATTGCATGCCAGTGTCTTGTTACATAAAGAGCTGGCGATAGAGCGAAAAATGACATGCTTTGAAACACCGATATTGGCATTCTCTTTGTGAATGGGCAAAAGAGTTCTTAAATCTTCATAAAACTTGTGGAAACTCTGAAGAAACCAATAGGCTACAATAAACATTAAAATGTAAATGCTAATATTAATGTTAATAATGCTAATGCCAAGTCTCATGACCATGCAAATGTTAATGCTTATGCTTATACTAATGGTATCATAATTAAAAAAAATACAATTAATTATCATAAGAAAATATATTAATATTACCGCGTTCCAAACCTTACATTCTGTATACACTTTAATTTACGTTGTAATGCTCGTATTCAGTGAGTGTGACAACTCTGGCATCTCGTATCTTGCGTCTCGTATCTAGCACAAGTGCTGCCTCCCTCACATTTAGCTGCCATCTCTCTCATCGCTTCGACTGCCGCATTTTATTTTTTCCGTTGAGATAGTTAAATAGATTTATAAATCTTGCAAATTGCGTTTAGCTGCGTTACTCTTCGCACACAAACACGCACACACACATGCATACATATAAATACAAATCCACTTAACCCCCTTAATCCACTTGGCTCCCCCTGCTAGGCTGACCCCCTTTCCGACAATTTATAATTTCATTCTGCGGCTAGACTGAATTTAATGTGTGACGCCGCATTAAATATTGAAACTAGCCCTTAAACTGTCTCTGACTGTCTAACTGTCTGTCTGTCTGTCTGTCTGTCAATTTGTCAGTCTCTCAGTCGATCGGCCATTTGCATATTTGGTTGCACTAACTGTAACTGTTAACTGCTTAACTTGGCCTTAGCGCCAGCTTAGCTATGTAAATTGCATCCCATTCAAAATAACAAACTGCATTGCGATTCCACGTATATCCTTATACAGACACACACACAAACACATCCACACACACACCCACACACACGCACGCGCACACACATACTGACGCTAAATTACTGACCAACCTGTCCCCCTTTAGGTTTGTTGACCTTTTTGTTGTCCTTTAAGTTCAGTGAACATTTTGGACTTTATTTCCGGCGCTTTTCCAGCTGTTCCCAACTACGGGTATATTTATTTTCCCACCTTTATTTTCTTTTTCTTTGCATTCCGTTGCTTGACTTGGTATTTCAATTGAATTGCTAATGCGTGGGACGACACTGCAGCTACTTCACATGAATGTTTCAGAATCGGTTGCAGTTGCAATTACCTCCCCTCTCTCTACATTTTGTCGACTCCCTTTTCCACCCAGTTGACTTCAGCGCGCTATTTAGATGTGTTCTAATTCACTATTTCATTTTAAATTCGTCATCACAAATATATCAAATACACCACATCTCCCATAAGCTCATTCGATTCTTATTGATATTTATTTATATTTGAATATATTAATATTTATTTACTTTCATTTTAACTCTTCTTCGTTTAATATTTATAAATGTTTATACGAATAAATCACTGAACAATTTTTTTTATCAAAGAACAAAGTTTAAAGTGGAACCAAAAAGTAAAAATAAAAATAAAACACTACGATCAAAGATTTTTCAATCAAAGATACTAAGTTCAATTTTTTAGTTCCAATCCAAGTTGAGCACAGTCCTTAATCACAAATCAAAAAGTACTAAAGAAAAAAGAAGAATTGAAGTCCCACTTATTGTGTGTAAAATGCGTAGTTTGAAGACAGTTCTTCATCAGGCTAACTCTAAGCCTAGTTCTTTACAGTTACACTTTCAGAACTAAAAGCAAATAGAGAAGCTACAATTAAAATCTCAGCCCATTTTTAGCAGTGCGTTGCCCCTTTGGTCGGCGGATTTTAACAATTATATAGCATATAAACTTATCGGTATTGCAGCGAGCTTCAGCCACAAATTGAGAGAGTCTAGCTCTAGAACTCGCTCTGGTCAATCCTTTTATTAAGCTGTAACACGCGAGTGCCCCTCAAAGTAGGCAACGTTTTTCGCGTGCAGCGAACTTGGGAGTCTAGCTCAAGCAATTTGTATGGCGGCTTATCACTTATCTCACGCGGGTCACGTGAGGGAGGGGAAGAAGGAAACGATGGAAGCGAAGAAAGAGAAGGAACGAAGAGACTGGAGGGGAGGAGGATACGCTTTGGTTTTGCCCATTAAAGTGAAAGCGAAAAGCGTCGGCGATGCGTGGCAAAAACTTGTTTCGTACAAAATGAGACACCCACACAAAGTGAACGAAGAGGGGCAGTAGAAGAGAAGAAAGTAGGAAATTTGGTGGGGGTGGGAGGTGCTTAACAGCGCTTGTTGTTGCTTTTTATTTTAATTCCCAAATCGAAAAAGTTTGCGATTGCGATTACACTAAAAACACTAAACGCTTTAAGCGGCCCAAACTCTTCTTGGCTCTGTCTGTGACTCTGGCTCAGACTCTGACTCTGGCTCTGAATCTGTTCTGTAAACTTTCTCTCAGTCGCTCCCTCTGGGCGTTCTGGCCGCTCCAGGCGCCCAACGCCCATTTGTCGCCTGCGAATGGGCGTGGCATGCCCGCCTGCGTATGTGAACTACTAATTCGGCATGTCTGGGAAGTTTCTTCACTTCAGTTCAGTTGACCAAGCTCATTTCGTATGCCTAACTGTGAGCTGACTTTTTGGCTGGGGAATTCGGCACAAAAGGGGGGACTTAGCCGACTTACTTCTAACGGATTTTGGTCTGGGCCAAATGCTTGACATTCTGACCATAAGCATGCAGCATTAAACGATTACAAATGATTAAGTCTGCAACTTGGCGTGAAACTTGTTTGGCCGATTGTCCGATTGTCCAACATCAAATGCAGTTTTATCGCATGGCATCTGCAACTTACGGAAACTACCCCTACGATAAGCTACCCCCCTCCGTCATCACTATTTTATTTTACCACCATTCTCTTTCCCTAATAACTGTCCATGAAAATAAACCGCAATCGTTTTCCCAAGCGGGCCAAGTAAATTTTCTTCATTTTCATTTATTATTTAGGGAATTAATTATGTACTCTGGCTGATATACAGCGACCTCAAGAAATCTCTACCTCCTCTGTATCCCCTCTAGATCCAGTTAAGACCACACAAACACACACGTCTCTGACCGCTGGCTGTGAAATTTATTCATTGGACCACAAAAGCGCGAGACATTCAAATTTTTGGTAAAAGTCTTAACAATGGCCAAAACGAGGCGGATAACGTGAACTTAAGCCATTCGCCGGGCTCTGCTCGGGAGTTGCCAGACAGTCAAGCTACCCTCTCTCTCTACTTCTTTTCCTTTAATTTTTTTCCTCTTCCTTTTTTGACCTTTAAAGTCTCAGACAACTCCTTGCACTAAATAAATGCAGATTAGTCTCTGAAATCGATGCCGTTTTGTTTCTGGGAAATAACATAACACAAGCTTTGAATACCCTGTAAAACGAGTAACATTAAACATGAGTATTACATAGTTGGCAAATTGTAAACATGTCTAGAGACAAAACTAGGTTTTATCCTCTACTCATTCTAGTTGTTCTAGTTTTGGTTGTCGCTGATTCTTCTCGCATAAAATTCAAATTTCACAGCCTTCTAAGGCTCATCTTTTTATACCCTGTAAAATTAAAATTAGTATTTTATCGTACTTGTAATTGAAAGAAATTTCTAGGGACAGAGCACGGCTATAGAAAGAGCTTAATTTTTTAAGACCTACCGGGTATTTGATAGTCAATCATTAACCAATACAGCTAGAAATTGTTGTTTTCATCTCTGTTCGAGATTGTCCTCGTTCTGGTTGATCTAGTTTCGATTGTCGTTTGTTTTTTCTCACATGGAATCAAAACAACTGCATCAAATTGGGTGACAAGCGGACGTGACGAATATAATACACTGTAAAGGGTTTCGTATGATGGACTATCAACTTTTTCCTATGGTTTTTTTTATATTTTATGAGTATCATTTTAATGAACAAAAACGCAAATGTTTTCCTATAAATTAGGTCGATGGAACATTTTTATGCGTGACAGATTCTATTTTTTCAGCATGGCAGGATGGTTTTTTTTTCAAACTGAAAGTTCTGAAAGGTCGGCAACGAATAGAATATACCCATTTAGCTTTTTGGAAATTTGATTGGAGCACGGTGCAAACTGAATGGCAAATGTCCTTCAGTCGAAGGTATTCGAGGCAATGCCCGAGGCATTTTAATGGCAGTTTTAGTTTCACTAATCGCTTTATGATGATGTCTTCCCTATGATTGTGTGTGTGTATATTGGTCTGTGTGTGTGTGTGAGTGTGTGTGCGTTTTTATTGTGCCAGCATAACGGTGTGAATGTGGAGCAGGTGGTGCGACTCTTGGTCGGCTCTTTGAAATCACCAGCATGCTCAACTGACAGATGTGTGTGCTAGTTAAAGTTGTTTTTTACATCGAGAACAACTTAGGTTGCTCTCCTAGTTGTTGTATTTTTCGTAGCTCTGTTTTTTATTGTTGTTCCTCAAGGCTGGGGCTAATGGAAATGCTGATGCATTGTTAATGTCGGCAGCAAATCAAAATGACTCGCGATAACTAATCAGAACTTATAAGAAAGACTTAAGTAATTTGCTGAGAAATGTTTCTCCATACTTAAGTTAGGACTAATATCCTGAAAATTATTCCTAAATATATACAGCCAAATAATTAAATGAAATAGATTATTTAACTAAGTATTGATCTGGGTTTCTTAATCTGCGGTATATTCAGATTTGGTTTTTTCATTCAGATGGTAAATTTAATATTAAATTAAGGTGCATTCCATCTTTAAGGGTTACACCACAACTTATCCAGCTGAACAATAGAGTCTTTGACATCTCTTCTCAATCTACAAATATCTCATCTCAAGGATAATCTTAATTTCTATGTCATGTGAATTTTAAACAAACTGATTTAACTTGCTCAAATAGTAAGAAAAGACAGTCTTAAGATTCACATGTCTAGCTCACGTTGACTGTGAATGCTTACTGAACGTTGAGGACTTATTCGAATTGAGTCATGACCTAATAGTGTCATACAATACATATATATTTATTTGCATTCAATTCGCTAAGGTGTTTGTAGCGCAATTGGCAATTGCAATTTGAATTTGCAAGTTGATCAAACACAGCCATCACACCAAGCTGTCAAGTTGTCAGTCTATTTGCCAGTCTGTCATACTGTCAGTGTGTCTGTCAGTTAGAGCAACTATTAAACAGTGGCTTCAAATGGAATTGCAATTGAATTCCATTTGCTTCAAGCTGTCAGCAAATACATGAACTTGTTCTAACCAATTGCTTGGCATTTTAAAGGCCAATTAAGGACGATTTTCTGTCAATCTCTCTGTCTGTCTGGCCACAAGAATGTGTATGACGAGAAATGGTTTCTGGTTGCGTTTTGAAATATCTGCGCCGCGGCTGACGGCTTGCGGCTTGTGGCATGCCACAGCGAGTGGAATGCGAATGGCATGTGGACTGACTGACAACTGGTCAGTAAATTGACTGTTAGCCCGGCTTTGATGCGCTTTGTAGTCTTTTGCGTTTGGTGGTCATTCGATAAACTCGACAAATAAAAACAATTCTATTCACATTTGAGGCAAATCATGTCAAGTTAAAACAGCTTGAAATATGCCACTTTTTTTAACCCAGTAGATTGCATATAAAAAAACGCAGGAGGATATTCACCTTCAACGTTATCAGATGATTTGACAATTTTCAGTTTCACATTTACTTATATTAAAACAAGAAGAATTAGATAAGGCACTAAATAAAATTATATGGCCCAGTTTCTTAAAGCGATGTATTTATGCGTTCGATTCATTTCGCAGGCTTTACAAAGTGCTGAAAAACTTATGTCTCGTTGAATTGTGCTATTATTCGTATATGTATTCTATTCAATTTCAAATTGTACCATTGTGTGGCAATTAAATGATTTTTTGCTGGCCAGCGTGGCGTATGCGCAATATTTGTCATCGCCTTATCAATGGGCAACTAAATCGCATTAGGCATGTTGAACATGCCTTAAGGGGAAACTGCTTGCCTCCAGAAACTACATATGCCAATGCCTTTCTGGGGCCATATTCAATTTTCTTTTCAAGTTCGCGACTTTCCATCTCAATCCCGTCGACCCGTCGCCAGTTGGTTTCGGGTCCTTTATGTGGGTTAATGTGGCCTTTGGCCATACTACCAACATAACTGTGTGTCTGTCTGTGTCTGTTTGTCATTTCGGTTGCGAAAAACAGGGCCATTAAAAAGCATAAGTATACCAAAATGCCGCCATTTTAGTAGTCAATACACCCGGCCTGATTCTGAGATCATAATGGAAACAGAAGCTAATGTCAAAGAAGTCGAAAAAAGTTGGGCAATCATATTAACAATTTAAGTAGCGAATTACATGAAAACCATTCAATGGACCATGGTGCTTTGACTTGATATCAAATTCCATTAGTTGCACTGTATTGCATTCAACGTGCTACACCGATACTGGTCGAGTAATCGAATAGAAAAACAAGTGTTTACTTGAAATTGATACTCAAGATTGAGGAAGAGTTCAGCTTACCTAAAATTTAATATAAGACCACAATGAACTTTCAGCATTCAAAACAGAGTTCCATTTCAGAAATCAATAACATAATACTGACAATAGTTTTATTTTTTCTGATCAATTTAAGTCAAGCTTGGTTCCAAGACTACTAATTATTTTCCAAATAATTCAATTTAAGTTTTTTATTCATTTGGGAAGCTATGAATCTATCAAAGCATACTCGTAAATTAGTCAATGATGCAGTCTACTAATCAACAGCGATATTAAGCTAGATTTCCACGGATGTCAACAGTAATAAATTCAAATTTATTCGAGTAGCTAACCAAATCCCTCTGACTCAGTGCAGTAATAACTCATAATTTCTGAAATTTCTTCAATCATAAACATTATCAATTAACTGGAGCTAACAGCTGACTGCGGTTGCTATTCTCCTTTTTTGTTTCCTTCCGTTTCCTTCTTTTTCATCGTTTTTATCAACTGCTTGAGCCTGGACATTAGGGCATATCTGCCCCAGGCTCCATTATAATGGGCTCAATGGGAAAAGTTTCGGTTGAAAGGGCCATTAAATAAGAATATGAAGGAAGAAGGAGCAGAAGACTTTTCCACACACACTAATACATCGCATACACACACATACATCGAAACGGGCATGGAAAACTTTTCACTTTGAGTTTTATTTGTGAAAAGTATTACGAACTAAAATTGATTTCTTTCATTTGCTTCTCTCTAGTTGTCGACGAAGGAAAATAAAGAAAAAACCATCAGGGAAAAAGATGAAAGCAGCTGTGCCAAAGTCATTGAATGCACCACCAGCACCACTGACACCACCACAGCATAAACCAGCACACTAAGAAAATAAAAAAAAGAACAGAACCCAGAAAAACATTTCCGAGTGTCGAAAACGCGTGCAAAAGAATTGTTAAACATTATTGCGATATGTTGGCCAACACACGTTGGCCAGGTCTGCTGTTGAGCCAAGTGCAAATCTATTAATTAAACTGCAGGAAACGTCAGCGGCTGTCACATAAGTCACAAAACATTGACAGCCGCCGCAGTTGCGATGGCATCGAGTATGGATAATAATACAGTCTATTCCTACGATATCGCCGCCTCGGACGTGCTTTATCAATGGAGCGCAGCGGCGGCCAGTGGGGCACGTGTTGTTGCCACCACCGACCCATTGCCCACCACATCCACCTACGTAGCCGCGTCCGCATCCGCTTCCGCTTCGCTAGCCACCGTGGAGCGTGTACCAGGATTGATGGATTCCTCGCCCGGCAGCTTCAATGAGACGCATTTCATGCTCGTCGACTATGCGAGGAGCCTGAACGACAGCTTAGACTATGCCTCGCATCAGCAGCAGTTGAACAGCAGCGGATGCCAGGCGGACAACAATATTTCCTATTGGAACATCACTTGCGACTCGCCGTTGGACTACGCCATGCCCCTATACGGCTACTGTATGCCCTTCCTGCTGTTCATGACCATAATATCGAATTCACTCATTGTCCTCGTGCTCAGCAAGAAGAGCATGGCCACGCCTACCAATTTTGTGCTGATGGGTGAGTCTGTCTTATTAATTAGTTAACGATAACTTTACTTATCGACTACTTAGTTATCGATTTGGGGGGTAAACAAAGAGTGTCCGGCGGAACATTTTATTTTCAAACTAAATATTTAATAATCTAACTCAGATAAGAGCTTATCTTATAAATGGACAACTGCATACACCGATTACTTAATTACCTATATATATGGGTAAACAAGGAGTTTCCGGCGGAATATTTTATTTTCAAACTAAATTTATTATTTTCTAACTCAAATGAGGGTTTATCTTGTAGATTTACTATAGAAAACTGCATATACCGGTTACTTTATTATCGATATATGTAGATAAATCCTAGCTAATTTTTTCGGTTACTATAGGTAGGTGGGTAAAAATCTTGGGATATCTGTAAGGATATTTAAAAATAAAACAATTTTTCTTTGACTTAACTCTCTTATTTTTACTAAGTTGTAGTTAAAACTTATATAATTGACGATAGCTAAACTTATCGATTTCCCTGGCTTCGATATTCCACAAGTTGGCTTATCAATAGTTTTTAAATTTTTCGGGAGAGTATATTTTGATAAGTTTAAGTTTCATATTAAAAGACTTTGAAGAGAGTACTTAGCCGGGCAATCGATATTGAGAACTAAGAATCTTTCTGATTTGCTAACAGTGTTCATGATAAATTAATCAATATTAATATTAATCAAAATGAATGTATTTATATTATATGGTAATAGTCGATACAACTATGGTGATGCATAACTGAAAGTAATTATCGATAATGGTGTTATCGAAAGCTGCTAAAATTATTTCCGCTTTAATGTTGTATCCGTTTCATCCCCTTTCACCAAATCTCTTTTATGTTTATTATTTTCATTTGTTTTTCCCCCTTATTTCATTTTTGGAGTGATTTGTGCTTTGCCCCATCCTTTATTACTGTTGGATCCATTTAATGCGTCACAATGTTAAATCAGGCAGAAGTTTTAGCGAGATTTCAAAAATAGCTGGCAATGTGCGTGCCACGTTCCGCGTCGCGTTGGGTTTCATCCCAGTCCCGGGAATTCCGCGTGCCACAACTCAAGTAATGCTGAGATATTCTAATAGCGTGTGTAATGCTAATGGCTGGCTGAAGGGGGGGTAGTGGGGAATGGGATGGCCTAGAGGGTGTGCCGTGTTGTGTGGTGGTATTTGCAACTGATTTATGAAAAGTCGCTGACTATGTGGCACGCAGTTGCCTCGTGATGGCTGAAAGTGGCTTTGAAGCTGCTGCACACTGATTCTGGACTTGTGATGGCCTCTCATCCAGGGCCGATTCAATTTTAGCTGCGTGTCAATGCAATTTGTAGCAACAGATTACTTAACCCACCGAGAACTGAGCACTGAAATATAGAGTCCAAAGTTGGACAGTTGTAAGCCTTAAAGTAATGCCATAATGACATTTCGTTTATGTTTCGCTTTCGACACAATTTCGCCAGCATACGTAACAACGGCTTTTCATCACATAGAGACGGGCCGTAAACTGACAAATGGCACTGTCAGCCACGCTGGCTGTCAATGGGTTAACCTCCATCGATAGCAATGCGAGAGCGGAAGGGGGAGACGAGCGGATGCAAGTGCTGGACAGGGGTAATCGCATTTGGCTGCCCGGCAAATGGTGATGGCCACGAGGCGAGTTAGCCGACGATAAATGACAGTAGACCAAATATGAACTGAACTTTGTGTCGCCCAACAACCAAAACAAACGAAAACAACGTGAAAGTTAAACGGACGCTGAACACCATTCACCCACGGGGACCATAGGTCGGGTCAAGCTGAGAGGTCGACTAGTAATTCGAGTCACACGGGGCGTATGATCAACTTGAACTTTAATCGGTGTTGCCAGCTCAGCCTCTTCCGGATAGATCTGTCTCTTACTACTACTATAGCCGGTCAAATATGATATATTCTCTGCATACTTTTAACGCTTGATTTGCATTTTAAATTTGTGTTTTAAAATATTGTCAAATTCACTACCTATTGTATTTTCATAGCTGCAGCATAAAATCTAAAATAAATTAAGTTGTATTTAACACATAAGTAAAGCAAAACAAATATATAAGAATGATGAGATACTCGGCAGAAAAAAAAGGATAAATAAAATAAAAATACAGAAGCAGGACAAATAGTTTATCTTAAAAGTGTTCCGTTTTAATTTATATTACTTTTGGAAACTATTTGTTACATGACTTCGTTAATTGTGGCATCATATTTTTCTGTTTTTCTTTCTCATCCATTTTACTTTGCTTCTTTGCTATTACTTTTTGCTAAATTTTTCTTGTTTTAAGGGCGAGTATAAATACAATAACAGTGGAATCACTGTCTTCAATGCATGTAACACAATCTTAGATGCTTTAACTGCAGCTCTCTCTCTCTCTCTCTCTCTTGTTTTAAACTAAGTAATTAGAGGTATTAATCCACTTAAATGTTAAGTAGGATGCTCTATAGCTCTTATTCAATCAGTATCACTTATCGCACCAGTTGAGATTGAGGAGTGGAAGAGTGTTGGAGGTCAAAAGTCAAACAGCTTAGCAATTTGACTTTTTATTCCTTTTTCCTTCATTCTGCCGAGTCAGTCGTAAATACTTTCGTACATATATGTTTATTTATGTATAGGGAAGCATGTACTGCCTCCTTTTTGGGGGCACATGACATTGGGGCAAATTGTTGGCTTAGCCAGAAAAACCTTGAGCTCTTGGCCAATAATAAAAGGGAAAGGTTTTGGGAGGAATGTAACGAAACTAGTTTTTAAGCCGAAAAATAAGTTGGTCATCTGGTCTTTAAGCCATTGGCTAACACAGTTTGTCAATTTGTTTTGCTCTCTAACTTGTTGTTATTCTTCTTCTTTTCTTTTACCATTTCCTTTCAGGCATGGCCATATGCGATATGCTGACGGTTGTATTCCCCGCCCCCGGCCTTTGGTATATGTACACATTCGGCAATCATTATAAGCCGATGCATCCGGTCTCCCTCTGCCTGGCCTACAGCATTTTCAACGATGTAAGTCAACAACTACACAACACTTAAAACTAACACAGGTCTCAACAGCGCTCACAGACGAGTCTGCTCGACAAAGCGATACCCTGTAGACAGGCGTAAAATGCACTCCAGCATACATTCATATATATTTCCATTTAAAACATTTAAAAACATGCAAATTGTATACAATCAAACAAACTATGAACAATCAATAGATTCTCACTAATGATTGAATTTTGTTTTAACCTGACTTTAGAACATGCTAGATAATTATACATATTTGAATTTGAAACATTAAATGTACATAGTATAACTTTATATAAATAAAATATTGTTTTTTTTTTAAATAGACCCAACGAATGAAGTATAAAATATAATCACACTCAAACAGTGTATTTTATAAAAAGTTATTTTTCTATTAATTTGTAATTTAGTTAATTAATTAAACCCATAATCAATCCAAATAGTATTAAACTAACAAACTATGAGCTCAATATTATACAATACTTAAAATGAATTTATTTTAGCTAAAATTTATATAGCCCAGAGATTGAAGTACTTATGTTAAACGATAAAGAAACTCGACTTATGCAGATTTGAGATCCAAAAGGGCGAAACAAATTTTTAGGCTTCAAGATACACAAAGCATTATTACACTTCTTCTTTTTTGGGGTGCAAGGATAACAAATTTTCACACTGCATAGCAAATTTTGAGTAGTAGTAGAAGAAGAAGCCAAAGAAAGGATCTTAATTGCTTAGCCAAACTCAAGAGGATTTCTGTTTGTTTTTTTTGGGCCCTACTCTGTTGCAAAGAGGAGCTGAGTGGAGTGCCAAAGGGGGACAGGGGGATAGGGAAGGCACTCATTGACCTAAATAAAATGCTTGGCTGCAAGTTGCCGTTCGTTTATGTCTCTGAGTTGATGTATGACGCGGCAGCTCATGCGGATTGTGATTTCTACCCTTAGCAGCAGTTATCGCCAGCGTTATCGTCAGTGCTATCGTTATCGTTATCGCATTTGCTGCTACGTTACTTTTTTCACTTTGCTTGTCATTTCAGTCAGCATGAAATGAAAGCAGCGCCCAAAAAGTATTCCACTTGCCACTTGCCCCTCCACATACACTCAGACTCAGACTCACACGCACACAGTTGCTGGCAACATTCAACACATTCATTCATTCACGCATTCATTCATGCGTTCGTTTGCTACACTCACATTTATTTAATCTCTTGCGCTTTTTACATTATCATGACCCCTGCCACTTGCCCCCTGCCCCCTGTACCCTGCCCCTTGTCCCTGCCCCACTGCCATTTTGCACGTTTTCCTTGATTAATCAACATTTTCAATTTATGGCACTCGTTTAGAGAAAGAGACTGATGAGAGAAAGAAAGAGGGCGGTGGTAAAGGGAGAGGGCGTGGCAGTTGGCAAAAGATGGCGGCATAAAGCAAAACTGTTTACTCACTTCAACTGGAGTAGTGTTGAGCTGATAAAATGTGCCCATTGTTGTCATTGTTTTTGTTGTTGTCATTGTCGTTGTTGTCATTGTTGTTGTTGTCACTGTTGTAGTTCTCATTGTTGTTGTTGTTGCCATTGTTGTTGGTGGCAGCTACGTGCTGTGACTGGGCTCCCAGGGGATTTGTACCAGCTAAATTCCATGCTGCGACCCTGGGAAGGAGGCTAGTTGAGACAACACACAGCAACAAAAAGCAGGGAGGGGCTGGTGGGAGGCGGTGAAAGGGAGGTCAGGGGGTATCTCTGGCTATCTGCGTATGACGGCCATAAAATTCAACTCACATACACACAAAAGAGAGGCTGGTAATAACCGCCAGGCGGCCATTGCAATGTTCAAGTTGAAGATTTTGTTTTATTTCCCCTGCAATATTTGAATGTGTGCCTTTGAATATCTACACTCAGAAAAATATGCCATCCTATAATTAAGTATGTCCGTGCTTGAATTTATAACGTTTTGTTTTTACAATTTTAAAATGGTTGTGAACTATTATTCTTGTATTCCAGAAAAAACTTTTTTTTCATTCACCGTTTTGGAAATTCTTCTTATGTGCGGAAATTATTTTCTGAGTGTAGGAAAAGCGTGAAAAGCTCTGAGAAAGTCTTTCGCTCCCGTTCCCTCTTTCTCGGGCAACGCGTTTAATGGTCATGTTAATGTGACAGGAGTGAGGGGAAAACCAGCTGAAACAGGACACAACTCCTTGTTAGACTCGACTGACACAAGTTCATAACAACAGATAAATAGAGAGCGAACAGAGGAAGAGAGAGACAGAAACAAAGTAAATTTCATGCTTTTTGTAATTGCAATTGTGTTGGGAAGCAGGTTTGTGGTGAGGGGCTTCCGGGGGGGCATTAGGGCTGAAACTGCTCATAAATCGGATTAGTTTACAGTTTTGTGGCACAAAGGTAAATCCAAAAATGTAGACGAATTCGGAATTCGAGTACGATTATAATGGTACTCAATTAATTTTTTCTGCATTTAGCACGAAACTTTCAACAATCACAAACATCAAATTTTGGCAATGAGTACATTTACGAGCTCTCGTACTCGAATAAAGGTTTGCATGGTTACACGTACTTAACATAAAGTACTTACCAAAGTATTACAGCTCGCCAGTAAATAAGTGTAGTTGCTGTAGCGAGATTATCATTCACAAACTTATTCACATTCACATTCACTTTGGCATTCGCTTTCTATTAACACACACAACAATATCAGATACTCACACGAATACACAAATACAAGAACACACATTTAATATTTGACTTATGCTCTCTTGTGTCTTCTTACAGATAATGCCTGCAATGTGCCACACCATCTCTGTCTGGCTGACTTTGGCCCTGGCTGTGCAAAGGTAAATATATGTTAGGTACAAAACAGTAGAACTACACTATAATGAACGTGTTTGCTAAAGAACTTATTGCTGCTTTTTATGACGAGCTGAGTTCTTTAACTAATTAGTTGTCTTCAAAAAATATACAACTTTTACTCTTATCGCACTGAAATGTTAATTTTCTTTTATCGGCGCTTTTACATAATATTTTCTATCGAAGCCTTCGTTCGAATTAGAAAAAGATACCCGGAAACTTTACCACTAAGCCAGCTGCCTTCATCTTGCTAATTTCGTTTGATCCTTTCATTTTTTAATTTATATACATATAGTTTTTATTAATTATTACATAAATTACAATTTTTAAATTTTCTTTTAAATTTTCAAAGTGTTGATGTTAAATAAAATGCATTATACCATACTATAACATGAATAAGTAAAACTCAATTTTCTTACAAGTGCCTTTCAGTTATAAATCATTATTCTCATAACCTGTCTTTCATTCATCTCAGTTTCTTTATAACGAGAAAGTACTGCACTCAGAAGATATTCATGCCTCTTCTTCATCTCTGACTAGGGCTCCAATTAGTATTTGAATTGCATCCCCAAGTTGCACAC